>BCNH02000006.1:19842201-19861268 GCA_001662345.2 Metrosideros polymorpha var. glaberrima | reverse complement strand
CCCCCCCCCCCCTTTTGTTTTTCTTTTTTGCCTTCGATACCCATGCACCCGCAGTGACATTCCCTAATGTCACCATGTGTGCGAGGTTTGTCTCGAGGTTTTCCTCTTGTACATTGCTCTTTGGTTAGTCAATATACTTCTTAACTTACCAAAAAATATATATATATTAATTACTGTAGTAATATGTTTAGTATATCCTAGAAATTAATGTTGTCTTCACTAATATATACTCGTCATCCACGAAAATGTTTAGACATAAATCGTTGTTGATAATGAAAACATTTTCATTGAGAAGATTGTTATGCAACACTACACAATCTGCATAACAATCTTCTCAATGAAAATGTTTTCATTATCAACAACGATTTATGTCTATTGCAAAGGAGACTGAGGACCGGTTTTCATATTGAGAGGCGGTATCTCAATAGAAGCTTAGCAGTGAATTGGTGATATGGGAGAGGAGATGAATTTCTTTCGACAGGATCATTCATAGTAGCTGGCGGTACCTCCCAAAGGGCAGAAGATAGTGATTTGCAAGTGGGTCTTCAAGAAGAAACATGACAGTTCAAGGTCAGAAGCGACCAAATATAAGACATGTCTGGTAGATAAGGGGTTCCCACAATATGAGGGTATTAACTACAATGAGATATTCTCACAGGTGGTTAAACATGGCTCAATCAGAGTGCTATTGACTTTGGTTGTGACTGACAACTTGGAATTAGAGTAGCTTGATGTTAAGACGACTTTTGTACATGGTGAGTTAGAGAAGCAAATATACATGCAGCAACCAGAAAGTTTTGTTGCTTCTGGCCATGAAAGCAAGGTATGCTTGCTGAAACATTCCCTCTATGGCCTTAAGCAATTTCCTAGGCAATGGGCAATAAACGTTTTGACTCCTTTATGATAGATGAACACTATAGTAGGAGTGCCCCATGATAACAGCATGTATTATAAAAGGTTAGAGGATGATAGCTCATTTATTTGCTTTCGTATGTTGATGATATGTTGATAGCAATTAGAACATGTTTGATATTAATACGCTGAAATGAAAACTAAGTAGTGAGCTCGACACAAAAGGCTTAGGTGTAGCGATAAAGATACTTAGAATGAAGATCCAGAAGATAGGTTTGCAATAACACTTTGACTATCATAGGGTGATCACATCTATAAAGTGCTGAGGAGGTTTAGCATGTACATGCCAAACCAGAGAGTGACAATTCAATTCTAAATCTTTCAATAGGGAGAAATCTTGAGAGCTTTTAAGAGGAGAGTGAGAAAGCTCCTTTCTTGCGGAAACACTTGTAGATTAGTATGATAAGCAATTGTAATCTTCTATATACTGATTACGGTAAAACCTTTTGTCAATTTCTCCTCCTTGGGTAACATAACGCCAAAACATGTGAATTTTCTATGTTCAAGTTTAATTTCTACAATTTATTAGGAGAAAAGGACAGTGCGAGTGCCAAAACTTGGCACAGGTGGACACTTTAGTGTTAAAAGTTTCAAAAGGGACACTTAAGTACCAACAGTGAGAAATTCTGACTAAACTCGCCAGAATTGGCACTTAAGTGTCATATTTCAAATAAAAATGGCACTTATGTGTACCTTTTGAAAGTTTTGGCACTTAAGTAGGATTTTGCAATCTACAGCACGTGCAACAACGATTTCCTCGGGTCATTAGGGTTTCCTTTCTTCTTCCCCCCACCCAAGGTTGCCGCCGTAGCCCCCATCGTCGAAAAGGGCCGATAGGGGCTGGGCTAGGGTCGCGACCCTTCACCTTGAGATGGGCGAGGGTCGCTGTCCCTCGCCGAGCCGCGGTAGCTCTCGGCAAGGCTTGCCAGCCCCCACCCCAGCTTCGGCAAGGTTTGCGAGCCTCGCCGAGAGCCGTCGCCGCTGGGCAAGGGTTGGCAAACATCGCCTAGATCTAGGAGAGGGTTGTCGAGCCCTTGCCTATGGTCGGCAAGGGTCGCCAGTCCTTGCCGAGGCCTAGCAACCCCCGGTGACCCTGGCTAAGCCTCTACCGGCCCTTTCCAACGATGGGGGTGGTGGCAGCAAGGGTAGCAACCCATGCCTTTCCTTTTTCTTTTTTTTTTCTTTTTTTGTGTTTTTTAAATACTTTTCATTTTATTTAATTTTTTAAAAAAAGTGAAAAGACGAAAATGCCATTACGTCAAGCCCTTATTTAAAACTATTTGGCCATTTCAAGCCCTTAATTGAAACGAGATCCACTTCAGGCCCTTATTTGGAATTTTCCCTTTTCTCAAATAAGGGCATAAAGTGGACCTGGTTTCAAAAAGGGCATGAAGGGGCCAAATTGTCTCAAATAAGGGCCTGAAGTGGACCTTGTTTCAAAATGTACACTTAAGTGCCATTTTGTTTTTCAAAATATGACACTTAAGTGCCAATTCCGACGAGCCTAGCCGGAATTTCTCTTCGTTGGCACTTAAGTGTTCATTTCTTCTCCAATTTTGGCACTTAAGTGTCCCTTTTGAAACTTTTGGCACTAAAGTGTCCACTTGTGCCAAGTTTTGGCACTCGCGCTATCCTTTTCCCAATTTATTAGTTACTTGAATTGAATGATCGTTCATCCTTCCGCATAAGTTGTAACAGTAGTTGATGCAAAATCCAAACTATGCAATTTAGGTGAAAAAAAATCTCCCAAGAATAGCAAGGTCAATTAAACTAGGAGTAAAGTCTCATTCAAAATTCTGGACTTTGCCAGCGCATCACATGATGGGCGAATCTTGTATTTACCCTGTGAAATCCTGTGTGGTGATGCAGATAAAAGACGATCGAGAGTATTAGTCTGATGCAGCTCCAAACGTAAGTGATTGCTGTATTTGGAGAATGCAGATCATGCTAAATAATGACTGGAGAGTAAACATGAAAAGGAGAGTGCCCGACTAATCAATTCAAGAATGGATTATAGTTCGGGCCAGTCTGTCAACATCAGTTCGGACTTCAAATGCATGAAGCACCACTCTCTTCATACTTATTTAATTAGTGCCACAATTGATGATGAGAAACATAGTGGAAGTTATCCCTTGTCAATTGGTATCTATTATTGATTAACTTCTTGACATTCACACTGTTTCTTTAAGAGTTATATGGGCTGGTAGTGGCACTCTGAAAGTCTTCGTCGTCTCTTTTCTTATTTAGTAGACTTCTGTAAAATATAAGATGAACCCAAGTGATGCAAGTTTTGTATTAAGTTAGCATGAGAACACTGAGAGTTTGAGACAAAATAGTAGATTCCGCATTGTTTAATCTGTTATTCAAAAGCTCTTAAGAATATTGAGCCAATTCAAATCATTCATATGATGCAACAGCCACATTTTTAACAAATTAAACATCAGCAAATATACTCCAAGTCTTTGCTCAAGTTCATGTTTTTAGTAAGGTGAGACGGCGATGGGAGTCGCTTAAATGTAATACCCCTGCAATTTTGCATGTGCAGTTAGGTGAAGAACTATCATAAAAAGACATAATTTGGGACACTAAGAGTGCCATAACTTTTGTACGGAGATCATTTGAGAGCCATAATTTATTTTTTTTGCTCACATAAGTGCCATATCGAAGTAAAAACGATCACCTGAGTGCCAGTTTCGGCAAGTCCTTACGTGAAATTTTTAGTTAATTTTTTCATTCCTATGTGGAATTTTAAAAAATAAACGAAATACCTACATGGAATTGTTGTCTCTCTATTTATAGAAAGAAACGACGTCGTTTCTCTCTTATAATAGAAACGACATTGTTTCTTGCCCTGCTGTCTCTTTTTCGATTCAAAGAAACGACTTCGTTTCTTGCCTTGTTGTCTCTCTTTTGACTCAGCAAAACGATGTCATTCGACGTCGCGTGTCTTCATCACAAAGGGTTTCGTTGAAGCAAATCAGGAATTAGGGCTTGCAAATTTGGGTTGTTCTCTCTGTCGCTCTCTTTGATCACACTATATAATTGTGAATTGAGGCTTTGATCTTCCTGAAGACTTCTTCTCTAAAGCAAATCGAGCTGTCACTTGCACTCTCTTCCTCTTGTTCGTCTTTGAAGCAAATAAGACTTGTCGTGCGAATCTTGATCGACAAAGAGTAAAAGTTAATGATTTGTTGTTTTGTGTTCATTGACCAACAAAAATGGGCTAGTACACTAGAAGTGCCATAATTTGACACTGGTGGACACTTTAGTGCCACAATTTCTAAAAGGTACACTCAAGTGCTATTTTTTTTTAAAGTATGACACTTAAGTGCCAACTCCGACGAGCTTGCCGGAAATCCGAAGTGGCCTTATTTTATTAATATTTTTTGACTATGTGGCTCGCCGGTGCTGACATGGCAATTTTTTTATAATATTCTAATATTTTTCAAATAATGTTTTAATTTTCTTAATTTTAATTTTTTCAATTTTCCTTTTTTTCCATTGTCTTCTTCCTCTGGCTCACTGGCCAAAGGAATGGTGGCTGGCTGGCGACGGCGAGGCCATGGACGAGGTCGGCCTCACCGTCGCTGGGCGAGGCAAACCTCGACCTCACCCAGCCACAGCGAGGCTCGACCTCGCCAGATTTGGGTGAGGTCCAGCCTCACCCAATGACAATGGCGAGGCCGACCTCGCCAGATTTAGGCGAGGTCGAGCCTTGCCTAGCGACAACGGCGAGGCCGACCTCGCCCATGGCCTCACCGTCACCAGTCCTCCAGTAAAGCAAGTGCTTTTCTTAATTTTTTTTCTCTCTTTTTTCAATTTTTCCATTATCTTCTTCCTCTAGCCGGCAAGCTAGAGGAAGGGTCGATGACAGCCGGCGAGGCCATGGGCGAGGTCAGCCTCGCCGTCATTGGGCAAGGCAGACCTCGCCCTCGCCCAAGGATGACGGCGACGCCAACCTTGCCCATGACCTCATTGGGCAAGGGTGAGGTCGGCCTCGTGCAGCCATGGCGAGGCCGACCTTGGTGGCGTCGCCGGACCTCCCTCTGGCTCACCGACTAGAGGAAGGAGAAGATGAAAAAATAAAAGGGAAAATTTTATTTAAAAAAAGGAAAAAATTAACAAAAGGTCTAAGTGGCTTAAATTTTTTTAAAAAAAATGTCACATTATTGAAAATTCTTGCCGGAAAAAGACACATAGCGTTTTGGCCAGAAAATCTCGCCGTTGGCACTTAAGTGTCCATTTATTCTCCGATTTTGGCACTTAAGTGTACCTTTTAGAAATTGTGGCACTAAAGTGTCCATCCGTGCCAAATTATGGCACTTCTAGTGTACTTACCCCAACAAAAATGACCAACAATGCATATTTTATTTGGTGATGCTTTTCTCTATTTGGCATTATTGGCAAATTGTAAAAGCGTAAGAAGTACTTTATTCTATTTGGTAATGCTTTAGGGTTTGGTGCCAGAGTGTAAAGGTGAGTACTTTATCTTGTTCGCTTTATACTTTGTCGTTTTGTTTGCGAGGGAAAGTGGTGCTGTTGTGGGGTCCAATTGCTGAAGTTGTCGTTTGTTTGTGCTATGGTCCCGATTACAGAAATTAATTTTTTTTGTCTTTGGTGTAGTGTTAATACGGGTGATACCAATGCGCCCATCAATGTTTACTATGGTGGGAAGTTTGATATCGGGGCAGAATGGGAATATGTTGGTGGTAAAGTCGTTGTTGTCCTTATTAGTTGAGTAGGTTGTCTTCTAAAGACTTTGAGAATGATATAGTGAAACAATTATGATGCAAGATAGGGAAATTATATTATCAAATACCTAATAAGAGTCTTAAGGATGGATTAAGATATTTATATAATGATAATGGTGCGAGGGATCTTGTTTATCATTTTCTTCATGGTCATGAGGTTTTTGTGTATGTTGAACATCATTGTGAGGAAAATGAGCAAACAGT
Organism: Metrosideros polymorpha var. glaberrima; assembly: GCA_001662345.2. Lineage (NCBI taxonomy): Eukaryota > Viridiplantae > Streptophyta > Magnoliopsida > Myrtales > Myrtaceae > Metrosideros > Metrosideros polymorpha. The sequence goes on along the minus strand of BCNH02000006.1, from coordinate 19,855,401 downwards.
GGTGGAAAGTGGTACTAAAACCCATGTTGGTGATAGATTTGTTGAAGGAGATGCGATAGCAGAGGAGACAGTGGATTTTCATACAGCTCGTGTGTTAAGAGTTATGTGAGTACCTTAGAAGAACTGGTGGTTTATCTGATGGTGAAGATGAAGAGCTTGCAGAATCAAGTAGAATAAACCTGAGTTCTTAGGAAGTTGCACTGTCCAGTGAGGAAGATGAGGAAACATTAGTGCATACACTTTACGCAAGTGATGCTGATGATGAGGACATTGTAGAAGCAAGAGAAGAAGTGAGAGAATTTGAACAAAGGAGGAAAGCAACATTTGGCATAGTGAATAAGGGCATTCAGTAAACATGGATGATGGAGATATTGTGGATGATGGTAATGATACAGAAGATGAGGAGTGTGGTAGTCAACTAATTGGGCTGGGATCACTATTTACACATGTTATAATATGTCTCGAGTTTGAGCCTAGGGGTGAGCATGGTTCTCGGGTAAAACCCGGAACCGGGGAACCGGAACCGGAACCGGACCGCGGTTCCAGGTTCTAATGCTTGAGGGTCCGGTTCTTGGTTCCATTTTTTAGGAACCGCCGGAACCGGAACCGAGAACCGGACACTAAAAAGAAAAAAATAAAAACCCTAATTCAACTTTTTCTTCTCACTTTTAGACTTTTAGTCTCTCTTGCAATGTCTATTATATTTATTCTTGATTACTCCACACATGTTAGGGGTGAAGTCATATAGTTGTTAAATTCCCCTGCTTTACTCATCTGTTTAGTAATTATTTTTTTTATATCTTTCTGTTGTTGTTTAGTATTTTACATATTGTGCTTAGCTAGTCATTTAGTACTGAGCATGCAAATTAGGATAAGAAGACTTCAAATGTATGAAGCATCTTCCATGCTAGCTCTATATGGCTGCATTATTTGTTTTGCTAATATATAAATGTTTCATCTTTATTTTGAAATTTCTAATTATTATGTTCTTGTTGTGTATGTGTGAATTGATTAACAACATCATAGTTGTAAATTAAGTTCTGCATTTGGCTAGGAGAGATTGATGAGAAAAGAATATTCCATGACTGACTGATTTAGTTGAAGCCCTTCATGAAGAATTGCATACCCTGTCATTTGTTAACATTGAGAAGACTTCACAAAGCTTAAAAGCAAAACTAGAACACCGAGTGCATCCTTTTCATGTTGCTCTATTCAGTTACTAAAGTATCAACCCACACCAGACTCAGCGTTTAAGTATCATAATGTAAAAATTACAGCATTGAGAATGATAACTACAACGTTTAAGTATCGATACTCTATTTTGGCGTCGCATTAGTTTTTGTTGTCCATGTTTATCGCATTAGTACATCTTTGTTGTTTAATGAAGGAACCTGTAAGAACCTGGAACCTGTGACAGGGTAGATTTCAGGTTCTAGGTTCCAACGGGTAGGTTCCAGGTTCCAAAAAATGAGGAATCTGTAGGGGCGGGTAGGTTCCAGGTTCCAGGTGGAACCTACCCAGAACCTGGAACCGCTCACCCCTATTTGAGTCTATGAACGAAACCCGCACAAGATTTATTAAAGGAAATTCTGAAATTGTACGAAGGTGAATATACGAGAATTAATTTTCTTGTTGAAGTCCGTTTGCACATGGGACTATTTGGCTACCAAAATAGGAAACTATGGACTTGGACTCAGTCAACAATGCATCATAGTTATCGGCAAGCAAAATTGAAAAGAAAATTATCTCCTACTTCAAGTCAGTCCACGAAAAGCAGAAGAGGAAATTAGAGAAGTTGACTTCCACTAGGATTCGGTCAACTCGGTCAACTATTGGGCACAAATATATTATATATTTGTGCGGTTACTTTTTGAAGAGCAGTAGTTGATGAAAGGCAGCGTGGTCTTCGTGCGAGCCATGCAGAGGGACTTCTTCGTTGAGCTTTGAAGTTCGGATAATTACATCTAGGTGCTAGTGTTTTGTGTAATTTCTTCGTGAGATTGAGAGATTATTTCTGTGAGAAATTATGTGGCTAAACACTTGTAGGTTATTAGATGTAATTGGGGCTTGAAAAATACTGAAAGTGTTTGGTTGACTTGATTGTAGTTGTAATCTCCGTTGTATCGCTTGATCTGTAATGAAATTCTGTGCTGCTCTCCCCGTAGATGTAGGTCTCTACGACCGAATCACGTAAATCTGGTGTTCGATTTATTTCCTTATTCCGTCAATTTTATTGTTTCGATCTCTCGATTTTCTAACAACACATTTACCACCAAATCAAATCAGACAGTGAGAATCTTAAGAATTTTCTTCAGTCCCAATCTTATAACAATACCCAAATAAAACCTATGCCGGGACACTAGGAATATTTTCTCGGTCATGCGGTGGAAGATTTTTAAGCTTGAAGAGCATGAAATCTTCCCATAGCAAAGAATGACGCACTGATATGATCCTATAGGCACATACTGTAATTTGCTTGTTCTGAGCATTTGTATTCCCGAACTAAAAGACATCACAGGCTCCGGGATCCACCAAGACAGCTATGCAATTGCAGTTTTCCGAAATAATAACAAAAACGGTATGCGCAACGCTGTGATTATACCTGACGATGCAAAAGAAATGGATGAACGAACAACTCTGTCTGGAAAATACTTGCAAAGGACATGGCATATGTAATAACTCAAAAGGCACGCAGCTAATCATCAAAGAAAGCATCTCATGTAGAACTATCTATATGCAATTGACTAGAACCAAAGATTTTCGAAAGTTCACTTTTGGTATTCCCATTCTAGCATGCTACGCCATAAGTTATGTCTACCGAAATCCTTCTCCTAATGAAATACAGAACATACATTTCTAGAATGGATCATATCGAATCCTATGCAAAAAGCCAATAGAAACCTCACCACAGGAAACCCAACAACCGCACCCGAAAATCATCGAAAACCATTCCAAAATCATCTTATCCGGGTAAAATTTTAGTTCACACGATCAAATGCAGCACTAAAAATAGCACCGACGCTTCCAGTGTCAATCCCGATGTCTCCTATATGAGCATAAACACAAATGAAGAGAATCTCTCTTTCCAAAGCACGCTTCCACTAAAAAAATCCCAAATTACGATTGCATCAATCCACTAAATAATTTCATCATCTTCTCACCTATTTTTTCCAAACGAAAAAGCAAAATCGATCATCTTGACCTCATTTCACATGTCTCCTAAATGGGCATGAAGTACAAACAAACAGCTAACGACAGTATCTAATATGCCACGTAGATTACCACTATGAATCCTACACTGAGCTTTGAATGGGCAAAGCTTCAACTTTTGGACTTTGTTCAATCCCTTACTAATGCACAACTTGGGTTACTCTTTTGTTCTGCACTTAGAACAGTATCTTTTTTTCTCTTCATTTTTCCTCATTTTCATGCATCTTCTCTCAATAATTTTTTAAAGCAGCTCACAACAAGCAGATTACATATCTTGGAAAGCGACCCAACAAGCAGCAAATTACTCGTTCACAACAAGCAACAATAGAAAGCCGCCCAACAAGAAGCAAATCACAGATCTCATACTCCCAAACAGGTCTCAGTCAAAGAGAGGAAAAACCCTAACCTAAGCTTGTCGGATGCAAAGGACAAATCAGAGCCGCCAATGGGGCTCCAGGAGGCGGCGGCGTGGTTCGTCGAACAAGAGAGAGCAAAGCAAGGAGCTTTTGGTCATTCGTCGGGAGGGAGAGAGAGAGCAAAGCAAGGAGCTTTTGGTCATTCGTCGGGAGGGAGAGAGAGAGCAGAGAGGGTGGTTTGTGCAGAGAGAGAGAGAAAGAGAGAGCAGAGGGGGCTACAGGAGGTGACGGTACAGGCGCAGGCGGCGACGTTGGTTCGTCGGGAGGGAAGAGAGAGAGCAGAGCTGAGAGTTTTTGTGAAGAGGGCGGGAAAGAGAGAACAGATTGAGCAATGGAGAGAGAAAGATAAAGGGGAGAGGGAGACGTGAGTGAGTGGAGAGAGAGGAGGAGGATAGACAGTAGGCCCTGGCGCCACATGTTGGATCTCCAGTTTAAAATTCTCGTCTGATAGACAGTGGGCCATGCGCCACGTGTCGACACTTCATTGGGTCCCCGCACCAAGTCAACAGATGACTTGGCGCCCAACCTGCACCTAATATTTTCTGAATAAACTAGCGAGGTACTCGATATTTTTCGCAAGTGCTCCCCCTCACTCGTAGGCTAGACTTTGGCCTAAGCATAAAGCGTGAAAATATATAATTAGGAAGGCAAATAGGGGTTTGGAATAATTTGAATTTAGGATCTTTTGCTCTGATATCATATGAGATTTCGTGGGACATCACCAACTATTCCAAACTAGCGAAAAAAGAATATATTAGCCTATTTATAAGCTTTATTGGATGAGTATCTAAAATAATAATAATAAAATGACATCACAAGTGCCATAACTTTCGTACGGCGCTCATTTGAATGTTATAACTTTTTTTTTATCACATGAGTCTCATAACTTTTATACAGCGCTCACTTGAGCGTCATAACTTTTTTTTCGATCGCTTAAGTGCCATATAACTTTTCAACCAATTACTCAAAAGGCATAACTTTTAATAAACGTTCACTATAAGCGTCGTGTCACATTGGATTTTCAACACTTGGGTGAACATGGCACTCGAGTGATCGATTGAAAGCTGTAGCACTTGAGTGAATTTTATTTGAAGACGTGTCACTCAAGTGATCGTAAAAAAGTTATGGCACTCAGGTGAGCACCGTGTGAAAGTTATGGCATTTATGGTGTCATTATTACTAAAATAATATATCACTTAATACATGCACAATCAAAGAGAAATATACGCATAACCTTGAGAAATACAAAAAATCAACGAAACTATCCTATTATAGAAAAATATCCTAGAGAGTTATCCTAATTATCTCTAATATCCCCTTAAACTCAAGGTAGCGAGAAAAAAAAAATCCAAAAACGCGTAGGTTGTCGTCGACGAGATTTCAAGATTTGGCTCATCTGATAGCGACGAGTCTGGTGGTGGTGTTGATTCTTCGATATGACCAGTGGAAGGTCGCGAATCAAAGCAAAACAGCAAGCAGCCAATATAGCTGGCTTTGATGGGGCTGGCATCATAATAACAAGCGCCCGATGCGGCTGGCTTTGCTTTCAAAACAATTACTGAACACGGCCGTGTAGCCGGTATAGCAATGACCAAAGCTGAGAATCAAAAGGAGACAACGAGCAAGGGATGCAATTGGCTTTTCTAACAAAAGCAGACTCGATGGCGCTTCCTAAAATAATGGGGCTTTGTAGACTATGCGACAACAGTCGACGTTGGATATCGAACGAGACAAATAATGTTGAAATTGAAGTTGATTGGAAAATACTAGGACTTTTTGAAGAAAAAAATGACGAGATGCGAAATTAGCTCCGAATGTGCACTTAGTGCACTAGGTTCGAGTGCATCTGTGCATTTCAAGATCATCTAGCTCTAATACCAAAGGATTTCACATCACGAGATTTCAAGATTTGGCACGTCTGACGGCGGCAAGTCTGATGGTGGTGTTGATTTTTTGACATGAGCAGTGGAAGGTCGTGAACTATAGCAAAACAGCAAGCAGCTAATAGAGCTGGCTTTGCTGATTAGAACAGTAATTGGACGAACGAGGCCGATGCGGCTGGCATCGTAATAACAAGCGCCTGATGTGGCTAGCTTTGCCTTCAAAACAATTATTAAACGCGGCCTGTGCAGCCAGAATAGCAATGACGAAGCTGAGATTCAAAAGGAGACAACATGTGGGGGATGCAATTGGCTTTTCTAACAAAAGCAAGCTTGATGGGGCTTCCTCAAATAATGGGGCTTTGCAGACTATGCGACAACAGAATAGGCCGATGTTGGATATCAAACGAGATGAATAATGTTGAAATTGATGCTGACTGGAAAATACTAGGACTTTTTGAAAAAAAAAATGACGAGATGCGAAATTAGATCCAAATGCAAACTCAAATCTGCACTGGGTTCGAGTGCATTCGTGCATTTCAAGATTGTCTAGCTTTGAATACTAAGAGGTTTTGTGGGACCATCACCAACTTCTGTAAAGCTTTTAGAATAGCTAGACAATTAGCAGTGGTCCTGCCAAAAGTTATGTAATATCAGAGCAAGTACTAAGTTCAAATCTTTTCAGGCCCCTATTTACCTCCCAATTGCATATTTCCATGCTTTGGCAAAAATCCAGCCTATGTGTGAGGGGGTGTTAGAATATTTAAATAATGGGGGAGTGGTAGAATATTCGAATAATAAATAACGCATTTAGCTAACAATTTAAACTTTTTGAAAAATTGTCAGTGGTCATGCAAAATCTTACATGTTAGAACAGTTGACAGTAATTATATAAATTCTGACATGATATTAGAGTAAAAGATTCAGAGTTCAAAAATTTTCAGGCATATTTGCCTCCCCAATATTGTATTTCCACACTTTAGGCTTAAGCTAAAGTCCAGCCTATGCGTGAGAGGGAGTATTAAAATATTTAAATATTAAACCACATTTTCATCTAACAACTTGGACTCTTAGAACAGTTGGCAGTGACTCGACAAAATCTCACGAAGGAGAGTGTGAGAAAACTCTATTCTTGCAATTGATTACCATGGATTCGGATGTTATCTAGGATTAGAAAACACTTGTGAGTGAGTGTAATTAAGTGATTGTAATCTTATCTCCGTTGATTATAGTGGAACTATCTTGTCGATCTCTCCTTGTAGAATAGGCACATGGCCAAATCATTTAAATCTTTTGTGTTCAGGTTTAAGTTCTATAGTTTTCTTCTTCTTCAATCGGTCGTCTGTTCACCCTTTCGCGTTAGTCTTACCAATAATTGATGCAAAATCCAAACTATGCAATTCAGGGGGAAAAAATCTTCCGAGAATAACAATGTCAACCATACTAGGAGTAAAATCTTATTCTACTGTTCTGGACTTCGCCGGCACATCGGATGATGGGTGTATTTTGTATTTACACTAAAATCAGGTGTGAGTCCACTTACGCATTTAATTGATTAAGAATACAAATTATTGAAAAATCTCACATCGCATGAACATGGGTTTATATACTTTTTATATACATATTATCTCCCTCCACTTATCAGCTTAAACTTGGTTGGGCTTTCCAACACGATAGCAAAGTCAAGTTTTGTCTAATTTATTTCATGTGTGTGTCCATCCCATTCGTCAAATTCCACGTGTCATTTCACTTGACTATGAGATTTATATGCTCTTTATCAACTTATGGTCTCGCTCCACTTTTGAATTGAGCCATCTAACACAGATAATCCTAAACAACGACTCGAGTAAATAGGAAGACTAGTCAATTCGAGAGTGGATCATGCTACGTGCCAATCTGTCAACAGCGGTTCGGACTTCAAATGCATGAAGCACAGAATTAGAAGTGGAAGCTACCCCTGGTCAGCTGGTATCTATTATTGATTAGCTTCTTGACATTCACACTGTATTTCTTTAAGAGATATATGGGAGGGTAGAGGCACCCCCTAAGTCTTCGTCTTCTCATTTCTTATTAAGGTGAGTTCTGTTAAAAAAAAATATAAGATGAACCGAAGTGCTGCAGGTTTTGCATTAAGTGAGCATGAGAACACGGAGAGAAAATAGTAGATTCACCATTGTTTAATCTAATAAACGAAGGCACTTACGAATATTGAGCCAATTAAAAGAACTCATATGATGCAACAGCGACATATTTAACAAATTGAACATCTGCAAATGCACTCCAAGTCTTCTCTCAAGTTCGCATTTTTAGTAAGGTGAGATGGTGATGGGAGTCGCTTATAATTTAGTGCCCCTGCAGTTTCGCATGTGCAGTTAGGTGCAGAACTGATATAAAAAAAAAAAAGACCAAGACCGTCTTTCTATATTAGTCTTGGTCTTTTTATATTAGTTATTCAATATATATATATATAATAGGGTCAAGAGAGGTCTTGGTCGTTTTATATCCAGAGTTGAGTTATTCCATCATCGCTGTACCTTGCTCTGCTCTATAATCTAACCTTGCACGAACAGCTTTAAAAAAGACTCGCTATTACTGAAAGAATTGATGATAAAAACCATACGAGCAGATGGTCTTGCAGCCCAAATAACCGAAAAACACTGGTAGTTGCTTATGTTGTTTCTTCGGATTCACATATTCCATGGCATTAGTTCAAATTCCTGCTACATCTATAACACCTTCACATGAATAATTCTATTGTCTCTGGTAATCATGCACAAGGAATTGGGACAAAAGGCGGTACATTCCAATGACCCGTTTTGAATGCGCGGATCTGGAGTATTCTCAACTCAGTCAACCAAATAAACGACCTCATAAGAGCTTGTATAACAGCTTTATCAAGAATTACAGGTCTGGAGACCAAATTAATTACTGTGCTAATAAGTTTGGTACACCATCCTGGAAATTAATCTTGTCTTCATTAATACTGTACAATGTAAATAGTTGTTCAGTGATTTGCCTAGATGATTCGACAATTATAAACCTTGCGTTCAGATTGATATCTGAATCTAATATTCTTTGACTAGAGCTTTGAATAATTACGATGGGAAGCCTGAGTTGAATTGATTTTTCTCGATGACATTCCTGCAAAGAATCAAAATCCACTGATGCATGTTGGGAATATGTCCTCCTAACTGAGGCTCTCTTGATTTTGTATGCAAGGCCGGCTTCGCGGATATAGAAGAGTAATTGTGTTTCATACTCATGCGGGAAATCAAAGCAGTGTCACAAAGCGTGATCACATATAACATGAGCATTTATTGAAATTGCGCAATCTGTACTAGTTCGATCATCAAACACTTAAATGACAAATTGTTACAAAGCAGTTCTTTCTTAAGTTAACAAGCACTTGGTTCTGCAACTAAGCAAGACATGAACATAAAACTAACAGAAAGTTCCTGCAAGCAATATACCTGCTATGAAAAATAATAAACAGATTTAAATAATATACTCAACCTTGTTTTGTTCACTTTTCAATGTTTTCATCAACACATTCTTCGTCATCTTCTTGTACATCTTCATCAACTTCGCCACTTTCATCTCCTTCCTCATCATAGTATCTTTCTTCTTCTTCTTCAACATAGTTGTTGCTGTCATCCTCATCATCATACTCATCACCTTCATCTGCAGTCTGCACCTGATTTACCTGCAAAGGTCAATCACAAATAAGTAAATCCAGCTCAATGCAAAATAACCTGACACTCACAAAAACTCTTCCAATGCCACGTGCACAACTTAAATTTACAGCACAGATCAGAGCAAACTCTGGACGAAATCATTAAGTTCAGTCTTGACAGAGATTAACAACTTAGCTACGAGATTGTAGATTCATGATTAAACCTAGCTCTGGCAAACTAAGAGAAGCAGCAACAGCCAAATCTTTTTGTATCACTATCACACTTTCATTGTGCTTCAACCGTTCGACCAGATAAAACACTGACAAGAATCTGGGTATGAAAGCACAACATACAGACAGGATGGAACATGAGGGCAATAAAGACCTACCTGATGACGAGAAAGCTTCCACTCATTTACTTTAATGTACATTTCCCTTCCTACTACGCCTCTTTTGATTCCCGCTGTGAAACTCTCTGGCATATCAGTCACAGTAAGTTCCTTCAAGCTTTGTAAGTGCTTGATTCCATCAATCTTCCTCAATGCATCACACCCTCTGATTTCCAGTTCTTGTAAGACAGGCATCGTTCCCGCCTTCACTGTCCAGCTACTCAGTTGGTTGAGCAACCACAGCTTCAGTACCCTGAGTTTCTTAAATCCCTGACCATCGCAAGTCATTTGACTTCCCAAATACGAACGAGCAAAGAGTCTGAGGATGCTTAGCTCAGGCAACTTGCTCAGCACTGGCATGGGATCGTCCTTCAGTTCCAACATTGACAGTGTAAGTTTTTTAAGGCACAATGGTAGTACCCCGCTCAGGTTTACTTGCTTCACTAGAGACCCGAGCAAGTATAAGTTGCAGAGCTTGTTCTGTTTCTCTAGGGACACTAACTCAATGTTCGACGGCTTACCAAACTCATCAATTGACCTCAACTTCAGAGAGTGAAGATTAGGCAGCAGCAGAACCCAATTTACCACAGCCTTCACTGACTTCTTATGACATGTCAGTCCCAATTTCCTGAGGTTAACCAGCCTATCCAAACCATTGGTCATGACTTTTTCATTACTTACATACAGCCCCCTCAGTGTCTGAAGATTGCTTAAAGAACTTTTAGTCAGCTTCTGAAAGAACGCGTCGATGTGAACCTCATTCATGTACAGATGCCTTAGTTTCTTCGCCTTCCAAATCGAGTTGGGTAAGGTGGTCACGTTAGTGTGCTTCAGATCCAGAGTTTCTAGGCACGGCAGCTTTCCAACAGCCGAGGGTATTGAATCCAGTACCGTCGATCTCAAGCCTAGAAACCTTAAAAGAAGCAAATTGCCCACTATCTCAGAAAGCATAGGTTTGTAGACACCCTCTAGATCAAGGACCTTTAGCAATGCAAACCCCTTTTTATGGACTAAGGATTTGAAAAATGCACCAATTTCTCTGTTGGCCTTACCTCTGAGTTTGTTGTTGAAAGACACAAAAGAACGTAGATTTTCATCGACTGAATCGTCCGAAATCTTCTCACTTTCCAAATACTCCACAAACCGTCGAATCTTGTAACTTTTAGGAAGTTCGGTTTCATTATCATGAATGTAGAAAAGACCTGAACCGACTGACTTTGGAGAGAAGAAATCATGTATGACGCCCGACATGCGACACGTTTTCGGGCTTCCATCCAACTTCCATTTTGTTACTTCAATCAACTTCCGCCGGACTAGGATTTCAAAGCATATGTCGGCTAGATCTTCAGGTTCAAGCTTCTTTTTTTGCTCAGCAGGCGTTGGACTCAAGAAACCCTCCGAAAGCCACAACCACAACAATCTCCGAACTGGGACCTCTAATGATTTTGGAAAGAGACCAAGATACAAAAAGCATGCCTTCAACCGTGGCGGCAACTCATGGAAGCTCAAAGACACAATGTCCAATGATGTTGACCGGCCTTCACCGGGAGACGGAAGTTTGGCAATTATTCTAGGCCATTCACTGGACTCTGTGGTAGATAAAATCCCACCAATTAAAACTATGTCCAGAGGGGAATAATGGCACTTTGCCATGATGACGTCCTTGAATTCGCCCAATTCCGCCTCAGGTTTACCAACTTGCTTCTTCAACAATTCCCATCTCTCCGCATCACATATCTGATGCAGCCGTAACGGATTGCCCCACAGATCAGCCAAGTCAGCTACTTCATCATAACGAGTGGTGACAATCACTCTGCTTCCGTTTTGCGAATCTGGTAAGGAGATGGTCAGCTTGTGCCAATCCTCAACTTTCCAAACATCATCCAACACAATCAAATACCTCTTCTCCATCAAAGCCTTGAGAAGCATCTCAGCCAAGATGTCATCCCCCATATGGTCTATCCCACTCAACCGGGTTATGGAGACCTGCTCTATCAGGTCAACCACCACATCTCTGAACTTGAAGTCCCTGGACACGCAGACCCAGGCGCGGCACTCAAAGTGCCGCTTGATGTCGACCCTGTCATAAATCAATCTCACCATCGTGGTCTTGCCTGAGCCTCCCGAGCCAACCACAGGAAGAACCCTGAATTCTTGTTCTTCCTGAGGCAGAGGAATCAAGTCCTTCACAAGCTCTTCCATGTCCTGCTTCTGAACCACAGCCTCTGATTCCATGTCAAGAAGATGAGAGATCTTTTCCCAACGGTGGGTGCTTCCTCCCTCCTGTGTGGTGGCACTGCCAACATTTCCCAGAACTTTGCCTTGAAGTGGTTGAGGTTGAGGCTGATCTTTCTTGAGTGAAGAGAAAAAGGGAAATTCCATGAGCTCAACGTTGAACTTCTTCAACCCTTTGCTCACTTCCTTCTGGCTCCACAGAGGAGCCAGGTCCTTGAGCCTCTGCTGGGCTCTTCTCAGGAGGTAGGTATCAACGGTGTCCTCTGCACGGTAGATGGTAGACAAGAGCTTGGTCCTCTCGCTTTCTTGGTCCTCTGCATTGTCTGACTCTGCTGTGCCTTTTAAGAAGCTCAAGAGCTGTTGCAGATTGTTGATGGCAGTGATGATTCTGCCCTTCAGTCTTGGGTGGATTAGGGTTTGGTCAGCTCTGAGATTCTGCAGCTTCTCTTTGAGCAAGAAAGCAGCTACTTCAGTAGCCATGAGAGATTCTCTCTCTCTCTCTCTCTCTCTCTCTCTCTCTCTCAAGCAGATGAAAAGCAGAATCAAGATATGGAAATGGGTGTCAAAGCTTTGAGAGGAGGCTTTTTTTCCCAGAGGAAAATGGAGCTCCACTGATCATGCCTACAAGAAAGGTGGATGGGAAGACTTTCCCCAATTATTAAAGCTACCTTGTTTTGCAGTCGATGAATGGTAAAATTGTCAAAAAAATAAAGTCATAAATTTATTGCACTTTTATCAGTTCAGTCCTAAACTTTTTAAGTTTGTTAATTGAATTCTAAACTTTTTAAAATTATGTTAATTCAGTCATAAGCTTTTTAAATTTATCAATTTAGTCCTAAACTTTTTGCATTTATACCGATTCAGTCTTTTTCGCTAGCTGACGCTGACGTGGCGTCGCCGACGACTGATATGAACATCTTTTAATAATGTTTTATTATTTTTTTCTTTTTTTAATGTTTTTTTTTCTTTTCTTCTTCTTCTTCCTCTAGCTGACTAGAGGAAGAGAAAGGCCGGCAAGTCTTGCCCAGCCAAGGGTGAGCGGCCAGATAGCAAGGCTCGCCCCGCCCTTGCCATTGCTGGGTGAGCTTCACCCGAGACCGGAGAGCCGCGCCAGCCTGGCTGGAGGAAGAAGAAGAAGAAAAGAAAAGAAAATTTAAAAATTTTGAAAAATAATAAAATATTATTGAAAGTTGTCCACGTCAGCTGTCGGCAACACCACGTCAACGTCGACCGGTAAAAATGACTAAATCGGCACAAATGCAAAAGGTTTAGGACTAAATTGGTCCAATTTTTAAAAGGTTTATGATTCAATTAGCAAACTTAAAAGGTTTAAGACTCAATTGGTAAAAATGCAATAGGTTTAAGACTTTTTTTATAATTTTTCTGACAATGAATGA
>BCNH02000006.1:19822396-19841864 GCA_001662345.2 Metrosideros polymorpha var. glaberrima | reverse complement strand
TTTAAGACTCAATTGGTAAAAATGCAATAGGTTTAAGATTTTTTTTATAATTTTTCCGACAATGAATGATTAAAAGAATATTTTTTTTAAAATAATCGCTACTTGAAATAATGAGTTAATAAAAAAAAAACTTTCATTATGTCTTTTTCATTCATTTATTTTTTAAGCAATACAAACGATCATTTTTAAAATTATTCATTTTTCGCGAAACAAATGCATCTAAAAGTAACTAGATTGCCTTGTCTCCACATCTATATCTTGAATGACAAAAAAAAAACTACGTTCTAAAATTTTGACAAAAAATGCCCTTATATCCAATGTGTGTTTTGGTGTCACCAATCAACGTTATAGTTCTTCGTATTGTTCATAAATATTACAAACAAACAAGATGCTCATGCATTAAACAATTTTTAAATTATAATTATATATTATTTTAAATGTTGTTGTCCACCTAAATTTCACCAAAGAACTAATATGCAAAAAATATAACAAAATAAATATCCACATCAATTGAATTCTCCGCTAGAGTCCACAGCAAATTTTATTTGATGTGTATCCAAACCTTACCATATAGATTTATTCTTCGATAAAAGAAAATGTGATTTAAATTTTTTTCATATTTATTGAATCATGATATACGTACATACAATATTTCAAGGACGTAAAATAATGTGAATTGATAAGAAACAGGGAAAATTCCAATTAATGGCTCAAAGTGGCATCGTTTTTTCAAATAAGAGTCTGAAGTGGATCTTGTTTCAATTAACAATTTGAAGTGGCAAAAAGGTTTCAAATAAGGGCCTGATGTAAAGGTTATTTGGTCTTTTCACTTTATTGATTAAATAAAATAAAAATATTAAAAAATGAAAAAACAAACAAAGGAGGAAGTACCGCCCCTTGTTGTCGCCGCCCCCGTCGTTGGCCGGAAAGGGTTGGCAGCCCCCTCACCCAGATCTAGGCGGGCCGCCGACCCTCGCCCAACTTTGCGTGGGGGTGGAGAGTCGCCGAGCCCTTGTCCCAGTTGCCGAGGGCCAGCGCCCCTGCTGGCCCTTTCTGGCCAGCAATGGGGGCGACGGCAGCAAGGGGCCCCTTGCCTTCCTTTTCTGTTTTTTTTTTCATTTTTTAATGTTTTTATTTTATTTTATCAATAAAGTGAAAAGACCAAATAACCCTTGGATCAAGTCATTATTTGAAACTTTTTGGCCACTTCAAGCCCTTAATTGAAATGATGTCTATTTCGGGCTCTTATTTGAAAAAACAATGCTACTTCGAGCTCTTAATTGGAATTTTCCCTAAAAAACGTGAAAGTGAAAGCAGAAGGTAGGATTGTTAATTCTCCTCTCTTTATAGTTTTTCTTCAATTGTGATGATCTTCACCTCCATGCAATCAGCTTAGAGAATAAAAATTGAGTAAGGTACATGCATAGAATCATCTCGAGAGTAAAGTGATTTCTTCTCTCTAATCCAATTGCCCCTCTCTATATAAAGAGAGTCTGAATTTTTTTCAAGATCATCTTCTAATTCCATATTATTCAGCTTCCTTTTATACAAAAAATTTTCTTTTTATTTTTAGTAACCATCTAATTTCTAACATTTTGTTTCCTCAATAGTTAATAGATATCTCACCATTCTAACAATGTAATGACAATGTAAGACAAAACCAATTGTTGGATATCTTGCAGAAAATCGCACCATTCAGTTGCAATTTTCAAGGAAATTCGCAATACTTCTTTCCCATGAAATGCATATTAGGTCCTTAAATTTATTTTCAGAATAAATTATTCACATATATTCCTTCATTTTCTTGCGTAAATTTCTTTACCAACAGTTGATTGTTAATATATTTTGCATTTTTTTATACTTCAAGTTAAAAAAAAATTCCCAGCATTGTAAACCTTAATTTGGTTGTATCATGATATTTTGCTAATATTTTTTTTCACGTTACAACTTTTAATATGTTATATAGATATTTATGTCACAATAGTGAATTACTTGGAAACCCCATATTTTGACATCTCTAGAGAAAATTTTGATATTAACTTAAAATAAGCATGAGATATCATTTAGAATTATATTAATATTTGAATAAGATCTATCTTAGAGTGTGATGCGGACTATACTATGTACTGGTTGGTGTTGTTAAAATATGTTTTAGAATAGTAATTTTAGCTCAATAAAAGGTATTGGAAATATTAAAAAGAATCGCCACAATGCCAACAAACGATTCTTAGTGCATTGTCTTGATTGCTTTACAAAATAGTCATCGAAATTGCCTTATTTTATTTTCATTAAATCCAAACACATATCCATTTATCTTATATCTTTGGGGAAAATAATACCACATGTGTTATAACTTTCGTACGATACTCACTTGAGTGCCATAACTTATGTATAGTGCCCACTTGAATGTCATAACTTTTTTTGTAATCACTGAAGTGTCATATAACTTCTCAATCGATCACTTAATATAATTATATTTTTAAAACGTCAGCCACAATTACAATGCCACGTCGGATTTTCAACACCCGAGTGAACATTTTTAAAAATCTATGACACTCAAGTGATCAATTGAAAGTTTCGACACTCAAGTGACAACTCTTATGGTAGAAACTCCTTTAGCGTATAGTCGTTGTATGAGGCTTGTCCTTTCATCTAATGGACAAAATTAAAAATCCGAGGACCATTTCTCATGACTAGCTAAAAGTGCAACTAACGCTAGAGTTTGCATTCAATAGCTTAGAGCTCATCGAGCTTCATATGCCTATGACCAAATAATCTTGAATTTTAGAGAGAGAAAAAATTAAGAAAAAAATTATATAACTCGATTTACCCGCTCTTAGGTTGCTATGTGACATCAAACTAATATTATTGTGGTGATGAGTCTATAAATGGCTATTCTCAATATCGGCCAATTCTCTTTTCGTCCCTTTTTTAAGGTTATTGTTCAAACTAATCGTTCTTTTCATTTAATAATTTTTATGATTTATCTTCTTGCTAATTTAGCCCAAGAAATAGTGTTTTGGAATTTTCACCATTTCTCTCTGGACAAAGTATATGTTGATCATATACATTGGCAACATTTCTTTTTCTTTTAATTAGAGTAATTGAACCGCAAATAGCTAAATTTTGGTGAAGTATAAAATAGGAGTGGAGTGCGTTCATGCAGCGAATCTTCGCAAGATTAATATATATATAATTAGATTAATTCGAATATTAGAAGGAAACGAAGAGCAGGTGAATATCCAAATTAAGAGTAACTCATCACTAATATAAATAAATAAAAAACAAAGTGACTGCCGATTTCCCTCTCCACTGATTGGATTGCCCAGGGATGAGGAGGTAGGCCCTCATCCATCACCATCAGATAACTCCTCGTCATCCAGTGGCACATCCTCGTAATTTACTGAACAACAGAGGTCAAAAAGCTTATAGCTCCGCACACAAAAAGCCCACTGAAACTATGAACGGTTTATCTCTTGAAGCAGACGACGACAACGAAGAAGAAGAAGAAGAAGATGGCGATTGTAATCCGCTGCTCTTGCTTCTTCACTCGGCCAATCTCGCCGCAATCTCCGCACTTCGATCAGCTTTCCGTCAAAAAACGTCTGTCCGGTCAGTTTCTCTCTCTTCCTCGGAGGAAATTCTTCTCGCTTTACTTGCTTCGCTTTCTTTCAGCTGTGTCTGATTAGAGTTTCGAGCCGAGCCGATCTGTAGCTCCTGCTCTTGAATATCGGTCGAGTAACGGTGGACTGTGAGGAAAACTTAGGGCTCGAGCTGAGATTATCCGAGTTGTTCCGGAGCATTTTTAAACTTATGCGCTGGTGCTAATGTGATGAGCTGTGTGATGGAATTGAATGCGTTTGGCGTTGCGTTGGGTTCCATTTTGCTCGAAATTCAGTTGGTGCAGCTTAAAGATTTGAGCTTTTAGCTATAAGTAAGTGTGTGTCCTGTTGTAAACGTTTTGTGTGCGATTCGGAGTTGTTTTAGTGGAAAATCAATCTTTCCTGAAAGCACGAGCCTCGGGCATGTACAGATCAAGAGTGTCGAGGAAGCACTCTATGCATTAGTAGGATTTGAAAACAGTTGTGTCGCATCTTGTGTTATGGCGGGTTAGTTGTGATAATTCCCATGACTTTGAGAACTTAGTTTATGTAGTTGAATGCTCGTAACAGTAGTCAATTCCCACGAAGAAGATCACGAGGTTGGATGTTCTTAGGCATAAAAGGATTGTTAGCTCTAGTGGGGAACAGCATTTGCATGAGTATGTCCCTGAGTAAGTGATTGTAAATTTGATTGTCTTGTGTTATTGAGATGAACTAGATGAACTTCATGTTTATCACCTTCCATAATGAATTGGAAAGTTTCATAGAGTCAATTCCATTAACATTAGCTGCTCATTGAATTTGGTATCACCCATCAGAACTCTCTGTTTCTACTTAAGAAGGCTAGATTGCTTACCAAGAGTTCACAGATCACCATGGTGTTTGTTTCTCATAATATTTAGTTCTCTGGAGCAGGGAAACGAGCATCTCGTCCTGCTAAATTCAAGAAGTTACCCTCAAACTTCGGACATGCTTCCTGTGAACCATTTGAGATTCATAATCCAGTACAAAGCAGGAAACCGATTTTACCGATTCACACCACCATCATGCAACATTTGCCAGCTCATCAGGTATGCTGGTGAGTCTTCACATGTTAATTTTGTGTTCTCTCTCGTCAGGCCTGTGATTGCTTCTCCTTTTCTCGCGAAAATTGCAAACGAGGGTATTCGAATTTATGCTTTCACTTCATTTCCAGTCTGAACCAAGATACCCCGACAGCTCACATTTACTATATGGTTCTCTCCCTCTTCCTGGTTAGAAAGTGTGGACAGTCTGTTGAAACTATCGTGGATGAGGGATAGATTCACTTATTTTTGTACTGAGCTTTGAAATGTGGAAAGCACATGAGAACAGAATTTTCATCTTTTTAAATTCCCCGGTCTTGATGACATTGGTGACATTAAATTGTGACATCTGATTATAGTTAATTCTGGTTCCAGGAAAGATTAAATTTCAAGTTCCCTGCTGCAGCTCTCCTCATCACTAATGGCCTCATGTTGACAGCACCTTTTCAAGCTTTGGCTGAAACCTGTGAGGCTGAGAATTCCTTACTCAATATGCCTTTGCTGCTTTTTGTAGCCCTTGTCGGAGCCACTGTTGGAGGTACATTTATAGAACATGTTATGCATCTGTTTCACTATTTGCATTGAATTTGCAAGTTGAGATTTCGTTATATTGTGTGTATAGAGGATATTAGTTTTAGCAGAAAATTAGAAGCATAAGTCTGTTATGGCGTCATCCTGATAACTTGATAACTTCATGAAAGGGTTACTTGCACGACAAAGGAGAGGTGAACTTGCGCGGCTTAATGAGCAGCTGCGCCAGATCAATGCAGCTTTAAGAAGACAAGCTAAGATTGAATCTTATGCCCCAAGCTTGAGTTATGCTCCTGTGGGTACTAGAATTGTAGAAAGTGAAGTTATCGTTGATCCAAGGAAGGAAGAGTTAATTTCTCGACTAAAAACTGGGAAGAACTTTTTGAGGAATCAAGATCCAGAGAAAGCATTTAGGGAATTCAAGGCAGGTTTGGAGCTAGCACAGATTCTGGAGGATCCTATCGAGGAGAAAAAGGCTGCTAGAGGCTTGGGTGTGTCTTCTACGTATTGAGTTATATATTAGATATCTTTGTATGAGATGGATTTTTCCTTTTATCATTCCATCAGGTTTCATTTTACTAATATATTGTGAGTGGGCAACAGGGTTTCCAAGGATTTAGTTCTTATTATTCCAATTTCTTCGTAAAAGTCACTTGTAACATTTGAAGGAAATATGTCCTTGTTGATCAC
This sequence comes from Metrosideros polymorpha var. glaberrima, assembly GCA_001662345.2. Taxonomy (NCBI): domain Eukaryota; kingdom Viridiplantae; phylum Streptophyta; class Magnoliopsida; order Myrtales; family Myrtaceae; genus Metrosideros; species Metrosideros polymorpha. The sequence continues at coordinate 19,835,977 of BCNH02000006.1, read as the reverse complement.
TGCCGCTGCAAACATTTCCTTCATTTTAGTAGCATTGATTTAGTTAATGAAATTGAAAAGGAGTACCAAGATTGATTGTCTTCATCTCTGAATTTGATTTCAGGAGCCTCACTTCAGAGGCAGGGCAAGTTTCGTGAAGCCATTCAATACCACGCTATGGTTCTGCAGATTTCTGAGAGAATAGGGGAGGATTCAGGAAATACAGAAGCTTACGGAGCAATTGCTGATTGTTACACTGAGCTGGGCGACCTTGAGCGAGCAGCGAAATTTTATGATAAGTATATTGCAAGGTTGGAATCAGACTAATAACCGCAGCTTTCTTGATTGGTAAAGTTATAAAATCGTAGTTTAGTAGAGGTTATCAATAGCTAGCAGCTTAGAGGCACCGACTTGTCTTGCGGATCAATCAAGTTTTGCATATGTACACACGTAGTGAAGCAGGTTTAGTTTTCTTTCATGCTGTGTACATCTTGATTTCATTTTTTCTATTGATTCTATGTTTTGTAACATCAAAATGTTGGCTGATTGCACCTTTACTTTGTAAGAACTTCTGAGAGGTGAATAATTCAAATGCAGGTTTGCTCTTCCTTTCTCCACTTTTTTTTTTTGATCTTTTTTTTAGAGATTGAAGATTGGAGGTTTGAAACGTTCACATGATCTGGCAATCCAAAACCGACAATCCTGATGCTTGGGCACTTAAAAGGTTGGTATTCAATCTCACTACAGTTCATTTCCAAGATAATTGTAGTATCCCTTGACCCTAACATAGTTCTCAGGCAGAAGATTAGGCAGTTGGAAATAACCTGCAGCTAGAGTTTGATTAGTGACCCATTGTCGATCATGTCGTATTGTTCTAACTCGAACTGCTAAACTTCTTGTTGTAATTATTCCTGGACAGGCTACAAGATATGCTCAAAATGAGAGATTTCTTATAACTGCTTTTAACCTTGTTAAGCCATTACAAAATTAATATTGTGCATATAAGAAATAGGAAATTGGGCCCTAATCCTGGTTTGAATATAGATTCGGTCTCTCGATTGGTGTCTATTCTTGCAGCGTGGTCCTCAACTTTCTTTCACAATGTCACCCTCTAACTTTAGAACAAGTCACTTTCAGTCCCGCCAACACATATTCTTTTCCAGCAAAAACAACCATTTTTCGCAAGTGAAAGTTGCTTCTTGCAAGGAATTTATGATGCATATAGATTTTCTATACACTCTTGGTAAAGTCTCTGATTGCCCATGTCAATGGAATTGGCCCAAGAATAGGTCTGATACTTTCCTACATATCAGGTTACATTGTGACAGACAAGTCTGGGAGACAACGTGAAATTTGATATGAATAGAGGGACCAAATTTATGCTTCAAATAACCCAAAGCAAGTACTTTTTCAGATGAATTCAAAGCTGATAATTATAATCACTAGAGTCTGAGTTCAAGGCTCTCTGAAGAATCAGCTTTGGGGTCGATGAATTAAACTGGCCTCCTTGTGTTTGGATGCTGCAGTAGGAGAGTTCCTTACATAAGGGGCTCTCGCCGAAGCCCTGAAAAACAAGCGTGAGCGAAGAAAGCATGAATCGCGTTGTATTCGATAATGCGAAAAAAGTTTGCGCCTTATGAAAGAACTTCCTATAGACATCCGAAATTCGTGCTCAGAGTCTCTCTTTTAGCTCAGACTTAACTAGGAAATGATAGGGGGTGGAGACTCATTCTATCAATGACATTATAATTCCATTACACTGTTAAAGATTTCGTAAGATTTTATGAGGGTCTCATTACTTATTCGAAAATCGACAGCTCGGTCTGCTAAAATGAGTTCCTGCAAAATCTTGTCGTGCGACACTGACAATGTTATTTCATCCCGTAGTAACACTAGTGCTTCTAGCTGTCAATTTCATTTTTACGGTGCTGTTTGTCTGGGTCGGGTAAAACGCTCCTAATCCTATTGGATCGCGACAAGATGACCCTTCTTGGGGACTTGGACCCATGAACAAGCTTCCATTACATTTGCATTCCCTTCAAGATGATACTTCTCTGTTAGTTTTCTGGAACAGTCCAAATCCTTTGAAACCAATGAAGAAGAAAGATCACCTGTCCTTTCTCTTCGATAGGAATCTGTGCAGTGAAGCCCTCCTTGCAATAGGCAGATCTGAAGTAAAAAGGGGAAAAAATATTACATCAGAGAGCAATTTGACTATTTAACGGAGCTAACCGACGCTTAATTATCTATTTATGTTCAATTACCAGAAGCAGCAGCTTCAGTTTTGGCTTGAAGAAGTTCTTGATATGAGGAAAGTCCAGCTCCGACACTACTATTTTGTGCACTGGCCATGAGTTTTACATGACCAGTCTTGTTACTTCCACCACCATTGGTAACAAAATGACTGGAAATGATATCGGGGCTAAAGTTTGCAGCATAACTCATCACTTCCTTCATCTTGTCGACCGGAAAATCATCGAAGACTTGCACGCTTCCGGCGTAAAATATCGTTATTTGATCAGTTTTCACCGTTTTAACATCTTTATTAGCATCTTTCCTGACACAAGCGGGAGACAAATATCAACAACCATTGGTATATATCAAGAAAAAGTTTGACACCCAAATATGGGGGCATAATTCCCTAAAAAACTTTCAACTTTAGGTCTAGTCCCAATTCCGCCCTGAATTTTTTTTATCTCGGCAAAAATCCCAAACTTTAGGTCTTGTCCCAAATCTCTCCAAACTTTTTTTTGTCTAAAAAAAAATCTCAAATTTTAGATCTGGCACCAAATTTGTCCCAAATTTTGTTTTCTCTAAAATAAATCACCGACTTTCAATCTATTATCAAATTTACCCCGTGGTCTGATCCCAACTTGATGTGACATCTCAACATCGATAACAAATCCAAAATTATCTCCAAAATGAAACCATTCTGGTATATGAAATTTAGGGATGACTAATGATAATTTTTGGACAAAGGGCCAATGGGGACAAATTTGGAACTAAAGTAAAAGTTGGTGATTTTTTTCTTAGACAAAAAAAAGTTCGGGATATATTTAGAACTTGACCCAAAGTTAAGGGTTTTTTTTTAGACAAAGAAAAGTTCTTAGCAGATTTGGGAGTGTACTTAAAGTTGGGTTTTTTTTTTAAAAGGGAATTAGGCCCAAGTATGGTAATAGAATATATCCAATCCAATCACAGCTCTAGCATTCAAGAAATAAACCGTATAAATGCAGTTCATAAGTTATAGATCTACAACTTTGGCATGAAAATTGCACCTGAGGTCGTTCAGTGTTGCGTTTGCTATGGAGTTTGCCTTGGAGGATTGATCACCAACGTTGGATGATGCGGGGGCTGAACACTCCATGTTCTTCAAGAAGTTCATCGTTGTCGGTTGAGGCTGAGCCAAATCAGCTGATTTTAATGCTGCATTTTCGTGAGGGTTAGCGACAATTTGTCTTATAAATGGAACGACTCATTATTCCAACAAGATCGGCTTGCTAATTTGCTCGCTCGCTCTCTCCATATGCATAATTTACTCCATTGTTGCATGCACTTCTTTTATACAACAACATATGGGTAATGACGTAGTTTCCTTGCACATAGCATTTGAAAACATTATGTTCATAGTAGGAGGCAACGTGTTTGAGAAAAATACAGGCTGTGAACCAAATTTGAGTAGGTTTATTCTTTGGCATTCAAGTAACATCGGAGGCCGGATATTGGCGCCATATTTAGCCCATGTTCTAAAGGCAAATTACATCCATGTCGAGAGTAGAGAACTTGGGAGTTACTTTCTTATGGCCCATAGTTGCTTCGAGTAGGAATCGAACCTGAAACTTCACCCTTTTCGGAGAAAAAGGTGCAAATTGTAATTTTTCTTCCAAAGTTTATGTAGTACTATCTTTTTCTTTTTCTTTTTCTTTTGCTGTGAAAACTGTGTTTTTAGGAAACGTAATTCCCTTGAATAAATCAATTCGCTCTCCTAAACCGGAAGACTGACATCGACGCTACTTCCACTTCAGACAATAGTACCGACTTGATATTCGAGTTCATGGCATGTTATTTGAGACAGATATATTTTAGTGTTGAGAGGATTCTAATTTCCAGTCCTTGGCTTTTCATTTATCTAAGGAAAGCTGAAAGAGAATGCAAAGACCAACATTGGAAAAACTAACACGAGTAATTTAAAGGTTTTAGCACAATAAGAAGCGCTTCCTTTTTTAACCATCAATAAAAGTATGAATCTCAAAAACGAAACTGGTGTACTATTAGAAAAAAAGAATAAAGAGGGTTTTGTCCCCCATCTGAGTGAAAGCATACTACTGGGGAAAGATAAAACCCTCTAACCTTGGTCCTCCATGTTCTCAGCTATTCCAGTAAGGGCTCTCTTCTCCTTCAAGCGATGGCTCAACTGGTTGAACATCTGCTGAAAGCTTGATTTCTCCATGTCACCAACAAATCCCAATCTCTCTCTCTCTCTCTCAAATGCTTGCTTGCTTATGAATGGGAAGCAAGTTCGTTCTTGGAATCTCTTCTCTTCTTTTCCTGGTTTCTTTTTTCTTTTCCCTTTTTCCTTAGCTAGTTAAGGGTTTGGTGAGGAATGGGACAGGAAGACTATAGGAGAGGCCATGTTCAGAGAATTTTCTTGGAACCTGATTAGTTTTTGAGACTTGTGCTTCACTTGTTTTCTTTTTTCCTTTCCTTATCTTTGAATTCTATAAAATTCGTTGAATCTTCCTCTGAATTCAAGCACGTGTTGTATATGCATTTTGGGGAAAAAGAAATAAAGAGAGAAGCAATGATTAAGACATAAGCATGCACTTCACCTGTGTGACTTAGAGAGAGAGAGAGAGAGAGAGTGGTGGGAGGTGGACCCAGGGAAGACGAAAGGAACTTTCAGTGTAAATTACTTGCTTATTATACGAAGTTGATGAACAAGTTGGAATTGACACTGGTACAAGTCTGACCTACAATGATGCTGAAGTCGGTCCCCTCTCATGGACATAGCCAAGTGAAATGCTTAACTGAGAAACTTTCCACATAGATAGATTGAAATTCAAATTCTTGCGTTCACAGTAATTTACCAAATTGAGACTCTTTTTTTGTCGAAAAAGCGATTCACTTCATTCATTAAAGTTCAAAAGATAACATAAATTATGAGATTATGAGACTCGCTTAGTATATAAGGTGCAGAATAAACTTCCCTTGGCAGTGTCATGATGAACATTTGTACGCTGGCAGAGGAAAATAAAAAGATAAAAATATCATATTTGCATGCCTTTAACAGAAATGACAGAAATCAATGATTACAGCTGCACCATATTTCAAATTCTAATTTCTGTTTTTGAAACGGTATTTTCCCCATTTTTCATGGTTGATGATGATTACTAAACTTTTTAAAGTAAAATCTACAACTTTGTTAACTGATCTACTTAGTTTATGAAATACATTTGTCATTACATGAAGGACATTATGATATGGTCTCTCTTATCAATTCTCGAAATTAATGAGTCCAATCTTTTGAACTCAACTCTCAATTTAGGGCAAAACTCGAAATGCCCTTGATTTAGGGCAAGTCAACTTAAACTATTGAGGGAAATACAAATAAATAAGTATATATGATTATAGGCCTCAAAGCCCAAATAGCTGGAAAGAGGCCCATCCATCATCTAAATGGTCTTGGATAAAAATAAAAAAAGCTCTTGGGCTTGAATTGTACGGGCTTGGGCAAGTAATATGGCCTCGATGAATATTTCCATGTGCATTTTGGATAGTTTTCAAATAATAGGCGGGTTGGCGCGTTTTATTGGGCCCAACTGTTTTTCCACTTCTATAGCGTTTTAGAAGTGAGGAAAAATGATAGACCTGAACATGGACTCGGCAACCTACGAGTTTGCTTAGGCCACAAAGGCTCGAAGGGCACCTTTGGCGGGCTGGGCAAGGCCATTTAGTTTTAAAGCTCAAACCTGCCCGACAATTTCTACACATATTTTTTTGTTATGGGCGGGCAACAAATTAAGCTCGACCTAAGGAATGGGAAAGATTTGAACTAAGAATAAAGCGTGGAAATATATATTAGGTGAGGTAGATAGTGGTTATGAAAAATTTGGACTCAGGATCTCCTACTTGATACAATGTAAGGTTACTGCCGACTATTTCAAAAGTTTAAGCTAGCAGAAGAATATGTGATTTAATATTCAAATATTTTAGTATGTAACGCCTCATTTCTTGCTTTCCAAACATAATATATGCAGCAATTCCATGCCCCCTTCAACATAATGGCTGTCGAGTACTGGGAATTCTGTTAGCACAGCATAGTAACAACACATTCCTCCAATCCTGAGAAGATAGGCTGAACTCCAAGAACAGATGATCACTTGATTACAGAGCAAACGAATGGGGGTTAACAGAAGAAGACTAACAAGAGCTAATTCGATCCAAAGTAGACAGCCTGTACAACCAGATAAGCCAGTGCCAATTAACTTTCAAACCTCTGTTTCTCACTATTTTCCAAGCAGTGGAGGAATCCAATGATCCACAGGAAGCAGCAGAACAAACAGCTCTATCAGCAACATTTGAATTAGGCAACATGAAACCACAAAGACCCGTTTAAATAGCACAATACCCGCAATTTCAAGTGCTACGAGAAAATATTACGTAAAATGTGCACGCAAATTTAGAAATTGAAACATGTCAAAACCGACCGATTATCATCTTTATTACATGTCTTTGAAGTACTCTCATAAAGTTCCTCGATTTTTTAAATAACTCTTCCCAACTCTTCAAAACTATCGAGAGTGGATATTTATATTTGTAGAGCTAAATTTGGTCGATGAATACAGCGATTTCGCATTGTGATCTGAGCGAAAGAAAAATGCAATCGCAACAAAAAGAAAAGAAAATAAAGTTAAGTGCACCGTTGAAAAATGAGAATAAAAATAAAAATGAGAGTGGCCTAATTCTAATTGTAACCCGCAACAAGTTTCATTCCAACTCATCGACAGGTTATGGAGCATGCAAGTCAACATTACTATGCAAGCCGAATACAGCTGGATCTTCCCAGTTATTTTTATTTATACATATGCAATTCTTAAAATAAAAAAAAGAGGCTCAAATTCGTATGCTATTCCTCACCAGGCACTCAACAGTACACCCGCTTCTGCTCTGGAACCCCATTTAATAAAATTGTATTTACAGCCCCCCCAAAAAAAAAAAGATTCTGACACAAAATCCCATGTTTACACACAGTACCAGGACAGTGAATATGTACTTTGCCACCACGAGCTTTGCTTCCATCAGTGAGGCATTGATCGAAGAACCCTGTTTTCTTTGAATTCGCCACTTGCTCAGTTGGATGTTTCTAGAAAAAAGTGTTATTGTCCCACTTTCAGAGAAAATTATCGAAAATAATCAATCCATTTCCACCTTAATTTAATATGAAGTTATGTTGGATTCCAGTAGGGAAGCAAGACAATCCAAATTGATAAAGTCTAGACATCAAACTGCACCTCAGAAAGGGGTTCGGCGTCGCAATGAGAGCTGCTTTTGCTTGAGTTCGTCTTTGAGGACCTCCTGCTCCAGTGATTAGTACCGCTCTGGTCATGGCGGGTCGAGAGGACCGTGTGATTTATTTGATTAATCGGGTGCTTTAAAGAGTTTCGACACCGAACGTCGTAGAAGAAGAAGAAAGCTTGAAACGAAGATTGAACCGATTATAAAGCCAATGCTAAGAGAATTGAACTTTTCCTAATTACATATGCATAATTAGTGTACTTACGTTAATCTTATTCAAGACTATGGGATAAGAATTGCATGATTCTCTTCAAGATGAAATGACAATTTGTCGAATTTAATGGGCTGGGACATGCAAGCTGGGGATATCACATGGAAGAGTGACTCGAATCCTCGTGCTTCCTACTCATCCTGCACCACTCGTGCGCCTCATTAAATGCTTTTCCTCCTCTCTAGATTGTCGTTTATCATTTATTTATTATAATTGTTCTTGTTTTATGCATAGCCTATAAAAACCCGACACCTGCTATTAAAAAGATCTTGCCAGAAAACACAACAAAAGCACAACGATAACGAGCAAAATCATTGCAATTGCTCCCATTCTTTTTCTACAATTCTCTTGCGTACGTGCAAGCACGCATGCACGTGAATGCTGCCCTAATCTACTGATCCGCAGATTGGTTGACTTTGATCCTTAAGTTCTTCATTAATTTACAGTAATATCGTACATTGGCCAAAACCGAGACAGCTAATTCATCTAGTTGATCAGTTGCCAGCAAAATTGAGTTCTTGTTGCAGTGAGCACCATGGAGAATTGATGCACGTGAGAGCAGATCGATCGATCGACCCAAGTTTCTATTTTTGTTAGGAATAACATTTGGCTAATCTACAACGCGATAGTAGAATCAAGATCGCTTTTTGAAAAAGATTAATTGTTGCGACGCTATTCCGGCTGTGAGAAATGGACCCCTAAGTTGGACTTCCTCGCCATAAAAATTTCGATACCACATCTCTTGCGGGGTTTAAGTAAAGAATGATTGTCGCCTCTAGGGGTGAGCATAATTTCAAGGTAATAACCTGGAACCTGAGAACCGTTTGGATGATAATTTATCGGTTCCAGGTTCCAATGTATGCATAGTAGGTTCTAAGTTTCAAAAATTGATGAATATGTTTTAACGGGTAGATTTCAAATTCTAAGTAGGTGAAACTTGAAATAAGTTTTTATATTTTTCTTGGTCTATGTTTTCGTTTGATTATATGGTATTTCATAACATCCGATAATGAGTGTATAATTTAGAACCACTAATTTAAACTTTCATTTTCGGCGATATTTGTAATTGAGACATTTAGTTTATTAATATTTTATTTTTTCATGTGTTTAAATATAAATTGTGGTCATTGGATTGTAACAGCAAATAGTGGTCATTAAAGGTGATGATTCAATACAATCATTCAATTAAGAATACATATGAAACCCAGAACTCGTGATAAAGAAGGTTTTAGGTTCTGACTTTGAAATCTGTGACACGGTAGGTTTCATATTTTAAGGTATGCATGGTAGGTTATAGTAACTCAAAAAATGAGAAACTTGTTCTGATGGATAAGTTCCAAGTTTAAAGTGGACTTATACGGAATTTGCAGCCGCTCACCCCTGACCGCCTCCCTTCAGTTATGGGTCACCCCATCCTACTTTGGCCTAGGCCTGGCTTGAATATCTCTATCTAAATTTTATTTTTATGGGCCGGCTTCGGCAATACATTACACCCGACCTTTAGGCTTGATCTGGTCAAACTCCTCGACTTGGTTTTTCTCCTAAAAAATGAAGTCGAATTGGAAATAACTGTCCATAGAGCAGGTATTTTGCATGGCAATCACATAGTGTGCACAATATCACAACGACACGTGGATAAGCGAACCGAAAAAGAAAAACAGAAAAAAAAGGAGGAGATTTCAAAGTTCAAACACACAATCAACTGAGATGCATAGCATGAGGAGTCCTAATTGATGAGTGCCAACATATAAGGTACTTTCTGTCTCATTAAGCGCATGCCCTATATTTTATGATCCAAGAAGCTCAAGCGGATGGAGAACTTGTCCCCGGCAATCACGCCGGAATATTCGCCGAATATTCCATCCCCGGCACACGAAAGGTCAACTTTCAAATTATCGCCGTACAAGAAGAGAAAAAGGTTTCACAAACCAGTCCTCTCTCTCTCTCTCTCTCTCTCTCACCTCCCACGTACATTTCCACAACAGATTCAACCACTGAAAAATCAAAATCCCACAACTCAGATTTCAGACAAAACCCACCCCATAAAAAAAATAAAATTCTAAGACCCAATCTCAATCCCCCCGAAAAACAAAAAACAAAAAGAATATCTCTCGTTCCTTTTTGCCTGAAAGTAAAAAGGGAAAAGAAGAAGAAACTCAATCAGTGGGAAGAGAGGAACTCGAGCACCAGTAGCAACTCTTCTCTTGCAATAAGCCAAAACCAGTCGAGAAGAACTTCCCCTCTCTCTCTCATCTTCCCAATAATTCCACAAAACCCACCAGAAGAAAAAGATCAACCGAACGAAAACTCTCATAAAAATCCTCTCTTTTTTCTTTCTGTCCTCTTGATTCCGGCTTCCGATCATGGACTCGCCCGAAAAATCCCTTCACACCCCCATGCCGATCGATGCGGCCGAGCAGATAATCCTCCGCTGGGACTCCACGGCCTCGGAGGACGCCCGGGAGAAGATGATCTTCGAGTCCAACCGGGACGAGATCGGCCGCTACCTCCGCGCCGTCGACGAGCTCCACCGCTCCATGTTGTCCGTCAGCCTATCGGAGGGCGGCGGAGGAGGCGGCGGCGAGCCCGGCGACAAGGTCAGCTCCACGGTCCAGATCGCGATGGCGAGGCTGGAGGACGAGTTCCGCAACATACTCCTGAGTCACACGAGTCCACTCGAAGCTGACTCGCTCACGACCGAGTCGTCTTCCTCGGTCCACTCGTCGATCTCCTCCTCCGACGGCGCCGAACTCGACCTCTACGCCGACGACGATTCGACGCACAAGGGGCTGGATCTAAGTTCCGACGAAGTGAAAGCCGAATCGAGCAGTAACAGCATCAGCTATCGGTCCACGAGCAGCATCCGCGAGATTGATCTCGTGCCATCCGAGGCGATCTACGACCTCCGATGCATCGCGGAGAGGATGATCTCGTGCGGTTACATGCGAGAGTGTGTTCAAGTGTACGGAAGCGTGAGGAAATCAGCCGTTGACGCGAGCTTTAGAAGATTAGGGTTTGAGAAGCTGAGCATTGGTGATATTCAGAGACTAGAGTGGGACGCTCTGGAGGTGAAAATCAGGCGGTGGATTCGCGCAGCGAAGGCTTGCATTAGGGTTTTGTTCGCAAGTGAGAAGAAGCTGTGCGAAGAGATTTTCTATGGCATTGGTACTAAAATTGAGGATGCTTGCTTTATGGAGACTGTGAAGGGACCTGCAATGCAGTTGTTTAATTTCGCAGAGGCGATAAGTATAAGCAGAAGGTCACCCGAGAAGCTGTTCAAGATTTTGGACCTCCATGATGCTTTGATGGATTTGATTCCTGATATCGATGTAGTTTTTCAGTGTAAATCGGCGGAGTCGATTCGGGTTCAGGCGGCCGAGATAGTGTCCCGGCTCGCAGAGGCCGCACGGGGAATTCTGTCGGAGTTCGAGAATGCAGTGCTTCGGGAGCCATCGCAGGTCCCAGTACCGGGCGGGACGATTCATCCTTTGACGAGGTATGTGATGAATTACATAAGTTTGATATCAGATTATAAGCTGACCTTGACCGAGCTCATAGTGTCAAAGCCGTCGACCGGTTCGAGGTACTCAGGCGATCCTACGATCCCAGATATGGAGTTTGCAGAATTCGAAGGGAAGAGCCCTCTGGCGCTTCATTTGATTTGGATTATTGTGATCTTACAATTTAATTTGGAGGGCAAGTCCAAGCACTATAGAGATGATTCACTAGCGCACCTGTTTATGATGAACAATGTACATTACATTGTTCAAAAGGTGAAAGGGTCGCCGGAGTTGAGGGAAATGATCGGTGACGATTATCTGAGGAAGATGACCGGCAAGTTCAGGCAGGCAGCGACTAGTTACCAGCGAGCGACATGGGTTAGGGTATTGTATTGCCTAAGAGATGAGGGGTTACATGTTAGTGGTAGCTTCTCATCTGGGGTGTCAAGAAATGCTCTTCGGGAGAGGTTCAAGGCTTTCAATGCCATGTTTGAGGAGGTTCATCGGACTCAGGCCACATGGTTTGTGCCTGACACTCAGCTTAGGGAGGAGCTTCGTATTTCTATATCGGAGAAGTTGATTCCAGCTTACAGGTCATTCTTAGGGCGTTTCAGAAGCCATATTGAAAGTGGGAGGCACCCGGAGAACTATATAAAGTACTCAGTTGAGGATTTGGAGGCTGCTGTCTTGGATTTCTTTGAGGGATACCCTGTATCTCAGCACCTGAGGAGGAGATCCCAGTGATGATATGGAGTGGAGCTTTGATAGTTAGAATCTAGGACACATTCTTTGAATTCTTTGGGGAGCATTTGGGTGAAGATGACGGGATGGCCGCTCTGGTATTCCTTTGCCTTTGGATTTACTGAGGAGAACAGTCAAATTCAGTTTGATAGGAAGAGATCCTAAGTGGTTGCTACTTGCAAGATCCGGTACAGATCCCCAGAATAGCCTACGCTCACCCGAATGCTTCTTTGATGTAAGCCTGTTGTTTGTTTTATTACCACATTCTGATTATGCTTCATTTGTTCATACGGTAACTGTTGTATGTGTGCTTTGCCTTTTTCTTCTTATAACAGAGACAATTTTCCTTTTTCAGCTTCAGATTTCTTTGAGATCAAGCTATGGTCTCAACCTCGAGTAGATGCATATAGAAAGATGGAATAATTTTAACGTTTTATCCTCATGACTATACCAAGTTGGTAATTGTTGCTGAGCATAGAGGGTTATAGAGCATTATGCTATACTTCTTTGTAGAGCCTTGGATGGTGAAATGGTCTGATAAAATAAAAGCCAGTCATGTTATTTGTGAGACCGCATTTGGTGTCTAGCGCAGAGTGCAGATATGTGCTATGGTGAGCTTAAGCATGTTCTAACGCTACACAGATTCCAGTGCTAAGAATTTTCTATTTGGATTTAACGCCAGATTCAAATAATGTTAAATAGCGTTTTGTTTGCTCAGATCAGATGCAATTTGTTTGAGATCAATAAAGGTTGGGTTACCATGGGAAAACTTCTGTTGCTACTGTTCGTCAAGCTCAGATCAGTATGTAGTAGGGTTGACATTTGAGGGAGTTGATACTGATGCACACGAGTTAAAAAGAAACTGTGATAATGCCTTCTCGCTGACATATTTTCTGAGAGCTTCGTTGCAAAAGGTCGGCTGAGCAAAAATGTCGCAAAGTCGTGGTACAGTGTTCGGTTTGACTCTTGAATCTGTGTCCTACTAGTCACCGAGAACTCACAATTTGCTTGTAATCATGGTGAAGCTGGAAACTCGGGTAGTAGAGAAGTGCTTAGTCCGTACTGTTTATCATGATAAAATGCTGAGTGTTCTGCATCTACCCCCATTCGTGGGAGGTGCCTCTTATATCAGTTTACAATTTTCACTGCTTTTGGCTAATTCATGTGCTGCGGTCATCTGTTGGGTGCAAAACAGAAATGGCCGTCTTCAAGGGTTACTCCTCCCCTCGTCTGTGTAGTCGCTGGAGTGTGCGAATGCCGTAAATGTCAAGTTATGAGATTTAAAGATGAAAATGGTGCAATCAATCCTTTTTTCCTTGCTGCCCGAAAGAGAGTATGGACCAAGTTCATCTAATGTCATCCTTAAGTGTACCCCGTGGAGAGAGAATGACTATGCGGAGCTTCTTGAGTGTAATTGCCCTGAGACAGTGAGACATCACATCGTGTCTTTTGTAGTATGTTGAACTCCAGAATCCGAGAGCGACATGAATATACTATGTTGAAAAGGTCAGGAATATACTGTGGTGACCCGGCAATGTCGGACTGAAAAAGGATAGCATAACTCTTCTGTTTTCG
>BCNH02000006.1:19795881-19822206 GCA_001662345.2 Metrosideros polymorpha var. glaberrima | reverse complement strand
ATAGAAGAGAGGAGACCTCAACAAATTCTGTGGTGCCATCTGCTGAAGCATGTGCACTCCTTCCACAATTTAAGATCGCTGAATGCAGCCAAAGCTCGAACTAGGCTGAGCTGAAAAACAATTTACTTCAACATTTATCTCGCAAGTGAACAACACGACAGCAGAAGGAAAAGGGCAGTATGTTCTCAATTCTGCTGGAAAGGCCATGGACGACCAAAATTTAGCCTGATGATTAATGTGACGCCGATGTCTGAGGAACTAATTGGCTTAATGCATCAGATGCTTTTGCAACTTGTCAGCATCCCACATCTTTGTTAACACGTAGAATTGACCCACTTCGATATCATTCATGCCCTGAAGACAAATCCAAATGCATCACTGTTTTTAGACTGCAAGCGTGTTTGCCCTTCCCTTTGCCTTTTCGATTATACAATTTAATCCTCAAAGCCCTTTTTCTTTCAGATTATTGCCCTCCAACACATTTTAAATCCTTCCCCGCAGTATTTGGCAAATTTCCCTGAGATGAACTATCAGAGTTTGCCAAGGCTCATAGCCAAGAAGGATCGCCAACCCTTTATAAGTAGACAAATTATGCTGGCAAAGGAGACTGGTTTTGTTGTAAAATGCATTCAAAGGGATCAAAATTAATCGTTTTACGAGGCATCAAAATGACATTATGAAAATGAAGCAAGCTAAAGGACTGACTCCATGCTTAAACCTCTCCTTGGAAACTAGAGCAACAGGATCAAATGTCCTTAAGAAGATGAGTTCAATGCAACTGGTACTCATTTTCTGTTTCTCGTCTCTGTTACAACTTTCAGCAAGGTATACGATGACCAGATGAACAAATAAATCAAAGTAAAAGATCTACGAAGAAATGAGGCACATTGATTTAAGTGAGGATCTCCATGACAAGAACCTGTCGTATGAAACTCTTGCGCTTGGTATGATTGAGAGGCTAACAAACTGTTATGTCTTGTCACCGACAGTCAAAAGGTTAACAAGTGAACCTCCTCACAGCAACATAATTCAACTGCAACTTCACTCTGTCTTCTCTTCCATCCCATCTGCTGCTCCATTGCCGCCGTGCACAGCCCTAGCATCCTGCACACTATAAACATCCTTTGATGGCGTGGGTGATGGCTTAATAAGTATCAAGTTGGTTTCTTCTTTGTCGAATTCATCTCCTGCCTCTGCCGAGTAAGCATATCTGCAAGAAATAGGTAAAAAGTCAAAAGCAAGTAGCATGTTTTATAGCTCAAGTGAGTGTTTGCAAGACATAACACAAGTTTCTGTGAGGAAAAAGGAAAAGGATAATTTGAGGAAAGGAAAGTTCTTCCTTACCGCATTGAACTCTGAGATGGTGCCCAAAGAGCACATATGACACAAAGAAGAGAGAATGACAGGACTTGCCAGAAGGCAGGAATGACCCATGCATTCTGCCAATGTTCGTTGTAGACATCCTTTGACTTGAAATAGAGCTGCAAGCAATAAGTCAATATTTTTAATAGTTACACTATGTAAACTTCATGCAGAGGGTGAAATATATATTCTTCCATCTTTTCCTCACATTCAGCAAGGGTAATATTGGTATGTTAGTGCCTGAATAGAAATCCATAACACTAACACTTGTTGATATTATGTGGCCACTTCCAATCCACCTAAAAGCTCACGCTTGTAGTCTGAGGCGTGATTTTTTTTTTTTTTTTGGTCGAACCTGAGGCAAGATTTGATATATAAAGAATCTAACTTTCTTTCTCAAGCATAAGCAAGGATTTGGCTAGACTTGAAGCTGTTAATTGATTAGTATTGGGAGGTCCAAGGGTCCAGAGCTTTGACCAAAGGACCTCCGACTGTCACATCATGCATGAATTATGTGCCCACTTCTGTTTGCCGATCTATCCAAAGGCTTAAACTTGTAAAATGGAGGCACTTTAACAAAACATATTACAATGATGGATTATGTTGATGTTAATTCCTTTGCCAATGAAAAATTATTAACCTACCTAATCCAGTCCTTGGAAAAGTAGATCTATCCATACTCATGCATGATTGATCTAATTTATTACCTCGTAACATAACCAACCAACAGATACAATCACTGCAACTGCCAGAGCATTCGTAAACTTCCTGTAGATGTCTAGTTTAACCATCATCCTTCTAGCCTGTCATTGTATCAGCAAGCACAAGTTAAATTACCAAATGAGGTAGGAATGTATGCATCAGTATGAGTCATCAGCATGGCATTAGACAAAGCAGCATTTCTATAACCGAGCCTACCAGCATAAATGCCAAGGAGAAGGGATTGAGGGTCAATCAATGAGAATCAAACAGACAGTCCGATTTTGATTGGATGCAGCAATCACAATTGACCAGACACAGAAGCGGATCACAGTTGATGTTTTCTATTTATGTCAAGTCAGTAAGTTCAAGTTGAACATGGTGATGATGATTTTTTAGAAGAACACGAACAACATGTTACTTTCATTTCTTTATGTAGGACCACATAAGAACAAAACCCTCATAAGACGATATTGGGTATGCAAAGAACTTCGTGTTCTACTTCCCCAGATGGAGTATCTTTATCGCGAGAAAAGAAGGATGGCATCACCTTACACATCAAAACTTGAAGAAAATCAATATAATTTGCAATCAAAGAAGAAACAAACTTGGAAGTCTGAACCAAGTACCTGGAGCTTACTCAAAGTTGCAGAGAGGGAAGAAAATATCCACAAGATGAAAAAAGCATCCAGGAGACCCACTGGAAGAACCAAAAATAGTCTTGCTTTCCCTGAAAGATCACTGACTGCACCCGCATTTTCCACCAACTCAAGGACTTCAGATGCCAGAAAGAAGGTCAGTCCTAGCATAATGACCTTCGAGGTAATCCCACCTAGAGTAGGCCTAACAACGCCATAGCCCATTGCAACCATCAGCATAATTAGACGTGCAACTGTTCGTTTGATAGTCCCAAAAGTAACTGCCCACACGGTGATCCCAATGGGCCTGATTCCAGTCTCATTGAATTCAGCATAGTCGAAATACCACAACGCCATTTCAAACATGCCCAAGGTTATTACAAAGGTTATGCAGTTCTGCAGTGGAAGAACCTCCCTCCAAAATCTAGCATACTGAGAGAACCAAAAGACTCCAAGTATCACAAAAGCAAAGGACATGAAACCGTAGAAGTTCATAAGAGGTGCCATTCGACCTGGCAGATACCCAGTAGGGTTTTTCCAAATTGTTTTCCCCTCAATAGTCAACTCCTTGAGATTTGGATCGCAGTGGATAAAATACAAATTATACATCCCAGTTCCTGTTATTGGTATTGATTTTGCAGGCATAGTGACAACCTGATCATTTATTCCAAACGAGACACCGAACACTTGCGGCCAGTCAACATTTTTCAAAGAAGGTCGGTGAATGATCCGACCCTGCTTGCAGACACCCAGCTTAGCAAGATCAGCTGTGCAGCAGACTGCTCTTTGACCACCATAGGCTGAACCCCCAACAGTCTCTCTATCTTCTACCTCAAACACGATGGCTTGTATCAACTCGGAACTAAAGTTTGCATATTCCTTGGGTCTCCGGAACTTAATCTTTTCAAATCTGTTCACATAAACATCGTGTCAGTGCAAATAAATGGGGAATCCATTTAAATGTAAGAGGTCCATGGGTACAAACAGTTTTGCTTAGATCTACTTCCCCTGTAACTCAACAACAAGCTCACAAAAGTAAAGATGATTAGGTCACCCCACCACACCACCCATCATGCAATAAAGTTGTCAAAATACCGCCGAACTATATAAGGTGACAATGATGAATAGCCACTATTTCAGATACTTCCTGAAACAGCATCTCCCTTTTCCTAGCTTCCCACTCAAAGGAAACGAATATGAACATGGCGCTTGACATTACTCACAAAAGTTCAAGATCGATTTTTAGAAGATTACTGATCACAATTGACTGGCAGATCTGTCTTCAATAATCGACGTCAATTGCAAAGCCAGCACTAGTTCATCCACTCGAAGCATTCAAATAAGACATAAATCAGCGATTAACCAAACGAACTCGCAACACCAAAAGTTTTCCCAGGAAATGCTAAGATTCACAGCTAACACAGCAATGCTCGAAGCTGCAATTTCACAATCGGCACCGATCTCTGCAAATTCAGAGTCGAGCAGCACCACGAAGCCAGCACGCACAACGAATGCGCAAAACACAAGAAGCTCGACGCGAGTAGAGAAATCGGGCGTTACTTGATGAAGGACTCTCCGTTAGAGGGAACGGCGGTGTCGTTGGGGCTAGAAGTCAGGGAAGAAGAGTAGACTCCTTCGCTGCCTCCGTGGACGAAGAAGGCGTTGCCCTTGCTCACGAACCGGTCGCCATTGTACTCGTGGACGGAGCCGTGCGAGACGCAAATGGAGGCGCAGAGGAGCGAAAGAGCCGCGAGAAAGCCGTCGCGCCGAGACATCAGGAGCTCGAGGAGGGAGCTTCGACGGCGATCTCGGTGGGGAGCTTCGGGACAAGGTCCTCCCACAGCTCAGCTAGTCAACACACAAGCAGTCCACGGGGGGAGAGAGAGTGGAGTGTGGTGGATCTGGTGGTGGTGATGTGTAGGAGGAGCAGAGAGTTTTGAGTGTGGGTCGAGTCGCAGTCGCCATGGGAGAGAGAGATGCTTAGGGTGTTTATTAGCTGTGTCCGGTCGTATTTCCAAATCGTGGACTCGCGCCGGTTCCAGCGGCTGATGGAAATGGAAGTCGCCTTACGTACGTCGTTCTTGCGGGACCCGAGTTTCTAAATGGACGGCGATGATTGCGCTTCGCTGTAGAAGCGAGTGCGGACGATGGTTTCTTGGGCATGTGCCGGTACTAGAATAGAAGCCGAAGTCAATGGTGTCGGTTCACCGCCGTAAACTTACACAGTCGCGACTCGCCCGAGTCGTTCCCCAACCCGGAAAAAAAGAAAAACCCGAATGTTTCGAGCTTTAGTGGGCCGGGCCGACGAACCGGCCCAGAAACTTGGGTCGGTGAGCTGATAATCGGGTTTATTCTTTCTTCTCTTTTGAAGGTTACTGTCCATAGCTGCCATTTTCTTCTCAAAAGGGTCAGAAGTTTCAGGATAAAACACCAACATTCACCGTGTTGCTCCGGTCAGATTCAACTGGGGATCAGGCTTGAAATTTGATGGGTAACGGAACAAGCGGGACTCGGCCGAAATTGGTCACAATGGCCTCTCGCTTTTTGCTGGTGCAATGACTGTTTCTAACTCCCCACCTTGTAAAGGAAAAAGGTTAGAGGCAGAGTCCTGATACATATCTATTGCACTCACAGGTCTCTTGCTCTGCATCAACCGATCTGAAGAAAGAAAACAGAGTCTGCAATCACAAGCCAGGCTTCCCTTTCATACATGCGCGCCCACGCCCACACAGGAGCATAGTAGGATGAACGATGAAGGCCGGTCATGACATGCTCAACCCACGAGGGATCCGAATCGCCATATACGAACAATAAAAGCTGCCAATTGGCCATGAATCTGCAATGATGCACTACCACTCCATAATAATACCGATGTCGGTCATCACTTGAATCGATCACCAAAGTTTCATGATAAAGTTGACTTCGAGCTCCGGAGCTTAAGCCCTTCTTATGAAAAATGATGAATCTACAATCAAATGGCAATCGCAAAACATTCCAAAATTTTGAATGCAGAGCCATCTGTTACAAGTAACCACGCTGCTTGGAAGAAGTCACGGATACTCGAGAGAGCTTTTTATGAGAAATGATCAATCTACAATCAAATCGCAATCACAATACATTCCAATTTTTTTTAATGCAGAGCCATCTGTTACAAGTAACCACACTAAGAAGAAGTCACGGATACCCGAGAGAGGGAGAGAGAGAGAGCAGCCTTTTAAACCCAATTCCCGCGATTAAAAAATTTTGCGGACATGGCTGGAGCCGATGAGAAAAAAACAATCGATCCAGCATACATCAATCCAGATCCAAGAATTCCATTCTTTTCCTCATAGTGCCTTTGAGGTCCGAAGCTTCCCTTTCAGCCTTCTGTGCCTGCAGTTACAAAAACCAGACATGATTATCCTCAATGATATCATAAATTATTGAAACAACATTGCAAGGAAATTTTATAAAATATGACGTATCTCACATATCTAAGTGAATTTCCCTGGTATGAACAGTAACATGCCAACGCGGGTAAACTTCGCTATAACATGTAAGCACACGAAAAGACCAATTCTTTCCATCTCGACAGATGTTCTGCCGACCAAAAAAATTTCTCTACTTCTACTTTAATTTAATTAGGCTAGTCCTCGGGCCATTGGAAGAAACAGTTCAAATCTACCTGCCATTTTGACAATTATGAACTGTCTTATAAAAACTCTTGGAAATACTGGCTTTTGGTTAAGGAAAGAAATACTGGCAGGATGTTCACTTAAAGTCAGTGACAGAACTAGGCCTGAAGCAATCCTTGTGTACTGAAGTGGCCACACAATTTCATGAACCCGAAGGAGAAAAAGAATAGTGTGACAATAGATCCATTCCCACATTGAATACCATAATAAATGACAGCAGATCCAAATGAGAAACAACCATTTCTCAATCTTAAAATGTCTTAAAAAAAATTCCAGATGCTTACCCTTCTAATCTCTGGTACTGGGACACGAGTCATATGCGGAGGGAGTTCCTCTTTCTCTAAGTCCTATTAAAACAATCGCAAAACCTTCAAAGCAAGAAATAGAATACTCTACGGGATAAAAAGAATCACTGCATATTTCTCCTACCAGCTCGCCAATTAAAACAACGTTCTCCCCACGAATTATATAAAGACCTAAAGGAATGTCACAGTATAGGTCACCAACAATGACTCTCTCGCATGCACCTTCAAGAACAGCATTTGCTGCATGAAGGAATCCATTTTGTCATAAGAATATACCATAAGACATCTCAACCAAAGATCATAATAGCACCATAAACATGAGAAACAAACTTAACAATCTACCAAATTGGTCAAACGAACGAAGGATCCCCAAGAGCTTCCGTCCATCCCTCAGCAACACAAGAAGTTTCTCTGTGGAATAAATACCGCCAAGTGAGCACCAAGAAAAAAAGCTTCCCCCCCTATAAACTATCTCATACTCATATCTTAAGCAAAAGCAAGGTTGACTACCAAAATGACTCTAAAAAACAATGACTTCATTCAACTCCAAGTAAGATATTCAGACATGTTAGCAAACTCCCATAAACTTTTCATAGTCATCGAAGTAATTTAATATTCATAACATGGTTGTTAGGATCCTGATCTAGTCCAAACAAAAGAGGTGATCCAAGTCATTGGTAGGATCTTAATTTATTAGGATCTTTATACGATCCCAATCCAAAGTGTAAATCGGTACCATCCTACGGATCCAATTTTTATATCTTTCAATAATCTTAATAATGTGATAGAATTATTTAGATTTGTTTAATTCTAGTTTAGAGATGATGTAAGCCTCAAAGTCACAATCTTTAGAGTTTTGATCTCACAGGCTATCATAATCAGGAAATTTCAAATGAAAATTCCAAATTCATATTTTTGTCTAGATTTTTAAGATCTTACAATCCCATATCTCAATTCCCTTGTACACCCCCATCCGTCCTAAGCAGGATCCTGATTATAACAACCTTGAATCATAACAAGCACAACATCGACTAATTATCAGAAAATACCTACACTTTAAGGGTATCCTCAATTCTATCTCAATTTTTAAAAACTCTCAATTCTGCAATAAAGTTCAAGATCAGTCTCAGATATACCCCACCAAGATCAAGCAGTTTGTGCCACCAGTAAATGGCAGTGCAACAGTTAACAAGGTGTTGCTATGCTGTGGCACTACTATGGTGCAAAATCCTTCAACTATATAGAACTTTAAATTATTACATGAACACACTCAGCAAAAACAGAAATTGCCACATCAACTAGAAGGAAAGAATGAAAGGCAAGTACTGTGACTAATGACCTGGATCCTCACAATCAATACCTATCCAAATCTATTTATCAATGGCAAAAGCAAGTTTCACATTTCATAATATTTCTTTGTCGGGAGAATAGAAGGTTGGGATAGAGTTTAAAAAACTCAAGGCTAAGGCTTTTTAGATGATTCAAATGAAGACGATGATGATGACTAGGACGACTATGAGGGCAAAAATAAAGAATTTCCCAGGCATTTTTACTTAGCAACAGATTAATATGAAGTATAATTATATTTTTGCCAGATTAGGAAAAGCACGACGTTGCATTGAAAACGCGATGAACCAAATTTCGAAACATGCGGTTACTCACTCATCTGAATCAACTTGTCTTGTCTCTTGGGGAAAAATAGCATGTCCTATGATTTTTTCAGGCAATGCATTTCTTCCACTCCACATATAATAGCTCAATATCTAGTAAAAGTCAACTCTCAACTCAGACATCCTCCTCTCACTCTGGTCTTGCTTTAAGACCTCAACCTAATAAACTTTTTAACTTTAGTTGCACCGAGTAAAATTATAAATCACTTGAAGCAGACAAAGCCGCGATAGATAATAGCATCTTGGCAAACATACAAAGAAAGGACAATCCCAGAATACACCAAGCTCAAAAGGCATTCTAATGGACTCACTCACGCATCAGATTTACTGAACCTAATACGTGCTCGTCAGTCACTACAATTCGGCCTTAAGACACGCAAGCAATAAGTAATTGGCCAAGAGGCAATGATATCAAGCGAAAAAAAACACAATTAAACATGACTTAATTGGAGCAAAAGCTTACTGTCAAGATAGCTGGCAAGGGAAGTAGATAGATAGACATCTTCAGGGCCTGCCCAAGACATTATACTGCTCAAACCTTTTCGGTAATATGAAAAAATTTCACCGAAAAAATCCACTCAATTGCCAATCCACAAATGGCATCAGCAGCCCAGATTCCTCCTGCTTAATCCCCGCCAGAAACCACACCCACTCTCTCCAACCTAAAGAGACCACCAAAGTATCGATTCCAAATATCCAAAGGCCTCAGATTTGGCCCCTTCAAAACCCTAATCACAAAATTCTATCTACTATTAAGAATAAAAAAACCCAATTCACGCGAGCTTTCGAGTGGACACTTTCTCCTTCTTCTCCGCCAGATTAGAAAAAAAAAAGAAATCCTGATTTCAGACCCAATTCGAAAACCCAATGCCTTCGGTACCAAATCAAGAAAGGTCAACGGAGACAAAGCGGATAATTGAGCCCAGCTTTCACTTCCGTGCGTGTGCAACTTTGAATTGGGCAAGAAAAAAGGGCACACTCAGATCCAACCGCACCGCAATATTTATGAGATAGAACTTGGGGAATGGAGGAAAGTGCGAGAGTGACCGAGAGAAGCAGGAGAAGCGAGAGAGAAGACGCTCCAAGGTGGTACGGACTTGGGAGTTCTTCTTCCGGGAAGAGAACTCCGTTGGAGTGATGGGTGAGGGATGGCAAAGAAGGTCAAGGCTTTTAGTTTCGAAGAGTCACCAGAGGCGAGAATCAGGTGTGGCCTATGGCCCAATGCAATCATGACCGTTAGATCGAGTAGGATTCGTATATAAGACTCACGTGATTAACGATTACGATGAATTTGGCAGGTTCAATTTATGAAGAGTAATTTTCACTTTGGATCAATAAATTTCAATTCATTTTACAACTTATCATGCATATTAGTGGGACTTCAGCTTTCGTTAATCTTATACTGAATTGGTATTTCTTTCCAATTCATGTAATCTTATCGAAATTTGACTGATTTCTTGATGAAGTATGCGACAGTCACATGGCATTGGCTTACCATTCAAGTCAGCTCAAAGTGGGACGAAAAAAAAAAAAACTTGAGGTGCTCAATAAAAGACTTAATGCACAGTAAGTAACAGCTAATCCTGAAACAAAACTTAAATCCCAAACGTGAAAATAGTTAAAAGCAAATTAATTCTAGAATGGTGTGTCCTTGAAATCTGTTTCTCGATTTAATGAATACGAGGAAGCTGAATCTGAAAGCTATATATTCTTTTATTTTCCAGACTATCATTTTCTTCTCCCGAACAGAGCATTTGCTTATTTAAGCTGAATCTGAAAGAGATACTTGGCTTGACTGCAACATCACTCATCTCCAACTGTCTCGCACAACTTCAGCTACGCATAGCGAATCCTAGTGAAGCTGCAGAAAGAAACCAGGCACTCCTCTGAGTTAGAAAGCCTGGACAAAAGCTAGGATTTGGAAGGGGTAAAGATAAATTTCCAATAAAAATGGAGACAGATTAGGATTTATGTAAATGAAACCCTACACAATGTTACTGCGTTAAAATGAACCCGAGAACAACTATTCATACATTGAAAAAGCCTGATAACTGATTAGTTTTTATTTGTCTAAATGATCTTCATACCAATAAAAGAAGTGAAAATTTTAGACTGATCTTTAAATATCATAACAATGCTCAAGACTGTGCAACATGGACCATAGGTTAGTGCAATATCTGTGCTGATGAGGAATGATAATAGATTATTATCTTCCAACAGAAACGATTGCTTCTCTCCGGCTATAAAATGTCAAAGTGCAATTCGGACTATCTTTATACCGCCAGACTTTCCCGCACTTCGACGCGGGTTGGGTTTCATCATATTCTCAAACTCGAGACCAATGTTAACGGATATTACTAAAAGGTCTCTGTGCTGCGGTGCACATGTTAGCTTAATACATATACAGATGAGGAATGACAATCAATTGAAACTGCATGATTGATTCTCTATTCTGCTCCACATTTTACCTGTATGTTTTCACTAGCACAAGCAAATCTAAATAATTAAGACAAGAGAGGTTAAGAAACTTATCATATACCTGCGGTAGTTCATCTTGTTCATGTAAACCCAATGCAAAGAGTTTTTCCCTAATCTTTTGCAGCTGATTTGCAACACCGCTGATGCTCATCCGTTTTCCAGGCCCTTCATTGGAACAAGCGACTCCAATATTATATATCATAACCAAACACTCTTGAAATATGACATTGCTTTCGGAAAGCCAATGCTGAGGACTATCGAGGTCAAAATGACTCTTTTTAGAAGCAGAATCCGATCCGTAACTTCTAACACTCGTTCAGGCAAAGCTGCCACAACAAAACTATGGAGAGTCAAATTGTCCACGAATCTATTGTTGATGGGACTCAATCCTGTGAACATCTCTAGCAAGAGGATGCTGTAACTGTAGACGTCACCTTCTCTTGAGACCTCGCATCCCATTGCATACTCTGCCACACATTTTGATCATAGTGGAGATGAAAATAGGAGTGTTGATCATAAAAAAGAACGTGGAACTCATATCATTAGAATGGAAAGTAGAGAGATTACCTGGTGGAGCATAACCAATTGTCCCTCTAAGACCCATTGAGCTCATCTGATTAGCTACAGTATCAATGGATGATCCTAGAAGGAATTTCGCCAATCCGAAGTCGCCAACATGTGCTACCATCTCAACATCTAAGAGGATATTGCTTGGCTTTAGATCACAATGAAGGATGGGGAAGTGGCACTGGTGATGAAGATAATCCAGTGCAGAAGCAACATCAATAGCAATACTTATCCTCTTAATGAAATTCAACTTTTTCGAAAGCTCATTCCAGTGAGATGATGTTGCTTTTGGGTGTAGCCACCGTTCCAGGCTTCCATTGTCCATGAATTCATAGACTAAGGCCTTAAAATCATTTCCTTGATAATCAACACCCGAGCAAACTGTCAATATCTTCAAAAGATTTTGATGTTTAACGTTTTTAAATGCTTCGCACTCGACTATGAAGCTCTTCAGAGCACCGTGATGAACCAAATGAAGCACCTTCACGGCAACAAGAGTTATGCCATCCTCGAGTATCCCCCTATAAACAGAACCAAAGCTTCCAACACCGATCAAATTCGTTGAAGAAAAACCGTCAATTGCTTTTAGAAGTGTTCCATAAGATACATTCGGAGGTGAATCATCCATTGAACTTGAAATTGGTTCATTCACTTTCTTCTTCAACCAGCAGAGATATATAAAAGCAAGAATAATAGCTACTACAAGAACTCCGAAATAATAGAAGTGGACAATATCACCATATTGATTTTTCTGCTCTTGGAGCTTTTGGAGATGCAGTTAGGGAGGTGAAATTCTGGCAGTCCACCACAGAGTTCATTGTTCCCAATAATAGAAGTACCAGTAGCATTCTTAAAGACTCCTTCACGTGGAAGCATGCCTTCAAACTTATTGTATGATAAATTCAAAAGTTTCAAGGAGCGAAATACGGATAAGAATTCTGGAATATGACCTGACAAATTATTGCATGAAAGATCTAGTTCTTCAATGCCTCTTAACGATCTGATTGATTGAGGAATCATTCCATGAAAGAAGTTGCCTGCCAACCTTAGTGATGTTAATGAAGTGCAATCACCTAAACTACTAGGGATTTCACCTACCAACAAATTGTCCGAGATGTCCAACGCAGTCAAAGCTATCAAGTCGCTGACTTCTATGGGTAAAACCTCGGTCAAATGGTTACAAGACAAATCCAGAATGAGCACTAAAGATGAGAGACCTATGAGCTGTGGAGGTTTGGCACCACTGAGATTGTTATTAGACAGAATAAGCAATTCAAGAGACCGGTAGTTAGATAGATGTGACGGAACTATCCCATGAAAGTTGTTCCCATCAAGGTATAGTCGAATCAACTTGGTTAGATTTCCCAAAGACGATGGTATAGTGCCTCCCAGGTTGTTAACACCTAAGTCCAACATCCCTAGATTTTGTAGATTCCCGAAATTTGAGGGGATAACACTAGAAAGCTGATTGACACTCATATCCAATATTTCCACGTTGACAAAATTCCTGCTTCCTTCAGGAATCTCACCATTTATTTGATTAAACGATGCAACAAAATGTTTGAGAGTAGTGGATAAATTACCAATGCATTTAGGTAACACCCCACCAAACTCGTTCGATCTGATAAGCATGTCCTCTAACTTGGTGTCGTTAGTTAACGAGCAAAGGAAGCTCAAGTCTTCAGGCTTTCCCCTTCCAAGCTCATTATTATAGATGTGAAACGAGCGAAGCTTATACAAATTTTTCAAAGAAGGTACTCTCCCAGAAAATCTGTTATGATTAAGTTGAAGCAGATCTAGCTTTGTGTAATTCGATATAGAGGGAGGAATCGGCTCCTCAATTTTGTTCCCGGAAACACTAAAAAATTCAAGATGTGGGAGTTTGAGACCTATGCCTGCTGGAAGAGTCCCCTGTATTTGGTTGTTTGCAACATCAAATAGAGTTAGTGAAGAGAGATTGAGTAACGAAGATGGAATTGTACCTGACAATCTGTTATATCCGAGGTTAATGAGTCGCAAGTTTGTCAGGTGGCCTAGAACTTGAGCAATGCTCCCGCCCAAGTTGTTCACGGCTAAATAAAGGATCTCCAATGAAGATAAGTTTCCGATGGAGAAAGGCACACTCCTAGTCAAAGTCAAATTATTAACAGACAAAGAGAACTTCCGTAGCTTCAATAGTGAACCGAGCTCTCCAGGAATCTCTCCAGTTAGTTGGTTGCCTTGAAGACTGAGGATGACAAGGTTAGAGCAACCTGATATGTTTTTGGGAATTTCACCAACTAATGAATTGTTGTCTAGACGTAAGTTAGAAAGGCAGTGCAATTGGCCGACTTGCGGAGGGATTTCATGATCGAGACTGTTGTTTGCGAGCCGAATTTCCCTTATGAAGCTGAGATTCCCATTATGAGGAGAGATTGATCCGGAGAGTCTTTGTGATGACAAGTCCAAGACTGCGACCCTCCGGTGCCTCTGGCCACACGTAACGCCATACCATTGGCAAAGCCTAATGCTATTGTTCCATGAGTTGAGCACACCAAAAGGATCTCCGGCTATGCCGGCCTTAAATGCGAGTAGTGCGAGTCTGTCTGTTTCATTGGTGGTGGAACAGACTTGGTTAAAGCACAATGCTAGAGCAATACCGAGAATCAAATGGCATGATTGAAACTCTGGACAACTCATGCTTACAAGTTTCATGACTCAAAGCCCAAGGAAGCAGTTAAATATGAATGCAAGGCAAGAAGAAACAAGGGGCTGGATTGGTGCTAAGGGAAACTGTGAAAAGATTTATAAGAATGTGTCGATTTCTCTAGACAGCTTTTTGAAGCGCTTTTCTTATTTTTTTCTTTTTGACTTGTTAGTCACGCAACGCTTTTTTTTCTACTCAGTTGTCATTAAAGCCCTTTTTCTTTTTGACACGTATCGTGTGGTGGAATTCTAGCTTTTCTTCCTTTTCTTTTTGGAAAAATGATACAAATAGTCCTTAAATTTCGGCCGAATGTGCAATGTAGTCCCCAAACTTTCAATTTGACACAAATGATCCATGAACTTTAGCTTAATATTCAATGTGGTCCATGAATTTTCAATTTGACACAAATAGTCCATGAACTTTTAGTTAATGTTCAAACTAGTCCCTGAACTATATGAAAATATTCAATGTAGTCATTCTATTAATTCAAGTTCAGGTCAGGGACTAGTTTGAACATATACGAAAAGTTCAAGGACCATTTGTGTCAAATTGAAAGTTCAGAAACCATATTGAACATTGAGCTAAAGTTCATGGACCATTTATGTCAAATTGAAAATTCAAGAACCACATTGTACATTCGGCAAAAGTTCAGGGATCATTTATGTCATTATCCCCTTCTTTTTTCTACTCAGTAGTTACTTACTTGCCCCCTTGCCCTGATAAAAAAAAAACAAAAAAGAAAATGCTTTGCCCCCTTGCAAATTAAAGAGAAATTCCTCGCTCACTTATTAATTAATATCTAAAAAATGATGGAACAGGGGATGGCAATTTGAGCCTTACCAATAATGCCAGTGTTCTTGGTATTGTCCAAAAATCTATCGATAATGCACAAACCATGGATCTGCGAGTCCCACAAATTTCGATAGTGATGATTGCACAAGGTTCATGGAATCCGGGCGAGATTGTGTCCCGTATTAAGGGAGAGATGTGTGAGAATCCTGACTGGTTGGGATTAAAATGGGGAGAAATTACCAAAAAAATCATAAACCTATTGCAATTATACCAATTCTGTCCTAAACTCTTTTTTTGCTAATTCAGTCTGAAATCTTTTGCAATTGTGTCAATTCAATCCATCCGGCGAATTTTGGCGGGCTAGCGCTGACGTGGACGTTGGCCGTGCGGTGACATAATATTTTAATATTTTTTCGAATATTTTAATATTTTCTTTTTCTTTTTCTTCCTTCTTGTTTCTCCAGCTGGTCATCAAAACTTGGCGACCAGCCAAAGGCGACGGCCAGCGAGTTCGACCTCACCGGCCTTAGGCGAAGCTCACCCCCGCCGGCCATTGGCAAGGGCGAGCCTCGCTGGCCCCTGGCCGTCGCCTCTGGTCGATTCTTTTTTTTTGCCAATTCTTTTTTTTTTTCTCTTCCTTCTTCTTCCTCCAACCGTTGCCTCTGGCTGGTCGCCGAGTTCCGACGCCCGGCTGGAGGAAGAAGAAGGAAGAGAAAAAAAAATAAAAAAAAATAAAAATATTTCAGCCGACGCCGGCTAGTGTTCACGTCAGTGCCAGCCGGTCAAAATTTGTCAGATGGAATGAATTGGCACAATTGCAAAAGGTTTGAGACTGAATCGATAAAAAAAATTCAGACTGTATTGTCACAATTGCAATAGATTTAGGATTTTTTCTTTCGACAGTGCTCTTCATTGGACGTCATTCATCATATGGAAAAAACTTAGAACGTTTTAAGAAC
Organism: Metrosideros polymorpha var. glaberrima; assembly: GCA_001662345.2. NCBI lineage: Eukaryota > Viridiplantae > Streptophyta > Magnoliopsida > Myrtales > Myrtaceae > Metrosideros > Metrosideros polymorpha. The sequence goes on along the minus strand of BCNH02000006.1, from coordinate 19,806,376 downwards.
CTCCATTATCAGCGGTTGAATACTGTCAAATAGAACTTCAAGAAATTAATTTATGTAATTTCATTGCAACAGATGTCATCGCAAGCCTCCTTCCTGCATTTGATATGGAAAAAACTAAAATATCGTTATAATGTCAGAACATAAATGGAAACACTTCTCTATAAGTTATTTAGTAAGAAGAAGGACCGTGCTATTTTCACCCCCATTTTAGCTAAGCCACTCCTTTTTTCAATCAACAGACCAAAATACCCTTCTCTCTCTTCAATTTATTGTTTCTTTTTTTATCAACCTAACAAACATAACTGCCTTTATTTCTATTTTCTCTCTTAAATTATCGGTTTCACAATATAAATGTCAAATTAAACCCAACAAAATATCATCTTATCATGCCTCATGTTATCACTTGGTGTAGTTGTTGTTTTTAATTTATGGTCTTATTTTTTTAATTACAAAAGTTATATAAAAGGTTAGAAATTTCTAGTTATAACGGCTTATTAACACACAATTAACTACCTAATTTTTATGAAATAGTTTGAGTGCAACTTTATTTCAAAGTTGCAAAATTAAAATTCAATCCAATTATCTAGCAGATTTTGACCTTGTGGATCGCCGATTTATGCTTTCTTCTAAGCTTTTTACATTTTAACATGATTTGCAAGATGGTGTTGAAAATTTATTTACACATTCTGCATTTTCAAACTCGCGTCAAATTTTTTTAGGGAAAAATTTTTAAGCATATTGTAAAATTTTGATCCACTTGCTATGAGATTGAATTTACAATCAATATTAATGACTTTCTTCGTAGCAAGAGTTGAACAACAAGAAGTTTCATGTTTTCTCCTTAAGTAATTATCCTTTGTTAATATTTAGATATGATCTAAATATAAATATGTTTGACATTTGATTATGCTTTTAACAAATTAACCTTTTCCATATTTTGATCAAATTTTATTTTCCATTTTTTATAATAATTAAATTAAATTTTAATTTTCGGCTTTGAAATATAGTTTCACTCTCACACTATTCGGAAAAAAAAGGCAATTAATTGTGTGTTCATAAGCTGTCATAATAGAAAATTCTTGTGAAAGAAAATATGAGACCATAAATCAAAATTCACCCATAAATCAAAATTCACAACATTCTCTAGGAAAAATGATAATAAGAAATGGTAAATTGATATCTTGATAGGTGTAATGGAGCATTTGTATTGTGAAATTAATGAGAAAGGTGATAGAAATAAATGCAGTTTTGTAGATTAGCCCGATAAAAAAAGAAACAATATATTGAAGAGAGAGAGGAGGGTATTTTGGTAAGTTAACTGGAAAAAAGAAGTGTCTTAGCCAAAATGGGGGTGGAAATAGCACCGTCCTTAAAAAAATAAGACCATAAATTAAAAACAACAACTACGCAAAGTGATAACATGATGCCTGATAAGATGATATTTTGTTGGGTTTAATTTGACATTTATATTATGAAACCGATAATTTAAGAGAGAAAATAGAAATAAAGGCGGTTATGTTTGTTAGGTTGATTAAAAAAAAACAATCAATTGAAGAGAGAGAAGGGTATTTTGGTCAGTTGATTGAAAAAAGGAGTGGCTTAGCCAAAATGGGGGTGGAAATAGTGCGGCCCTTTTTTTTAATTACAAAAGTTATATAAAAGGTTAGAAATTTTTAGTTATAACGGCTTATTAACACATAATTAACTTTCCTTACCAAAAAAAACACATAATTAACTGCCTAATTTTTATGAAATAGTTTGAGTGATTACCATGGTTTCTTCAAATGTCTCCGTGACGTTCCTATATTTAAATGTCAGGTTGTACAACCACAGTGGATAAAATTGATCAGAAAGTACTGTCATGCTATTAGGAAACCATCAAAAAGAAAATAAAAGAAATATAAAGGTATACATACATGACATTAGGAAGATGTTCATCCCAAAAGAGATAGTACTCACATGGGGAAGAAGCTGTGGGGATGTCCAAAGCTTGAAAATCAGGAGCAGAGCACACCGCATATCTATTTTGATAAGAATTTACTTAACGGGATACTTGTTAAACATCCAATTACAGAAAGTCTGTCATTTCCAATATGAACTTGTAAAAGTACGGCGATACTTGTCCCCTATTTTGGTCGGTTTTTTTTTCTTGATAAAAAATAATCACTTAATTTTAAATCGCGAATTTAATAGCTTGGGTGCTACTTTGGGTCGTATACTATTTTAAAAGAAAAAACGATAGTGTGCCGCACACCAAGTCTTTAAAGTCAATATGAAAAGGAGAAATTAGAAAAGTCGGATGTTAAATTCAAATGAAATAGACTTAACTTTCCAAGTCTTTAAAGTCAATATGAAAAGGAGAAATTAGAAAAGTTGGATTTTAAATTCAAATGAAAGAGACTTCTAGTTTTTGGGACGGTCGTCACCTGACAGTGTGGAAACATTTGGATGTAGGATTCAAAAAGGATTCGCGTGCCTTTTAACTTATGAGGAGCAACAGTATATGTGGTCCGTATAATTTATTTTCCTTGGGGAAGTGACATTAGTTTATGAGGTGTAATTTCTCTCTCTCGAACCAGATAAAATATTGTTCTTAATATACAAGGAGAGATATGAAAGTTATGCGTCATCATTTATTATATTGTTCACATATTGTGAAATTTGCATCGAGTTCCTGGGAAAAAACTGGCCCCTGTAGCCCCTCAGACCTTTCTACAATGACGTGAGAAAAAACCACGGCAAAATTATTGAATTCATTACGAGAGATTGAATGACTGACGATGATTGTTAGATGTTGATTGACAATCATTATTAATTATTGGATCGCTGGTCACGTTTGATTGAGCCAGACAACTTTGCTGTACGGCAAAAATGCCCATAAATGTTGCTTGCACAAAACATTTAGATGTAGATCTATTCTTGTATAGCTAATACAAAAACTTAATGTCGTAAATCTACTATCTCTATTTTATTACCAAATAAAATATGAAGCAACTCTCTAGGAGTTAAAAAAAAAAGAATCTAGTATCAAATCACTTATCCATTTCAATATTTGCAACCCAGTCAGCAGAATGATTTCCTTTCCGAGGAGCTGAAATGTACTCTTATAGATACATATGAAGATGTAAAAGAAATCCATAAACAGTCTACAGAATCGAGTTTGCCTTTCGACATTTTTGAGAATGGAACTATATTGTGATTTTAATGCGGCAGCGGATGAAGGCAGTTCAACATCTCCAAAACGATGTCTGAAAGATTGACAGATCAATTGGTCGACAAATTGATATATGGCTCTGTTTGATTCAGGAATGTGGACACGTCCTTTGATTTTCAGGAAACACGTTTGACAGAAGCGGTCCTTGAATTGTCAAGGAAAGTCTCTGTCGATATGCAGCGTGTTGGAAGTGGCGGCACCCCAGTGAACAAGTAAGCTAGGAGTGGCTGTAATACCAAGATTACAAAGTAGGTCAAATCACTCCTCCTTGTAATGCAACTAGACCCACTTGCTTCCCTCTCTAATTCCTTCCTGGTTCTTTTCTTCCTCTACTGATTTTGGCTTGCGTTTATCCTCCAAGTAATTATTGATCAACGACGCTCGAGATGCATATTGCGGGTAGATTTTTTCTTGTGAATGATTTGACTTCATTGAACGACTTTTATATGCAGATGAGAATGGAACTGCACAAGTATTTTCTTGTGGACCGTTGACAGTTTCTGGGAGTTACTGATCTGCATTAGTAGAAAAGTGGTCTTTCCATCCTTAGCGGCGTGGAAGTAAAGAATGCGAAATGTTTACAAGCATTGGAACAATCCTTTTTTTGTGAAATCAGACCCACAGGATTACATCACCAGAATTGAGTAAGACTAATTCTACTAAACCATTGTTGTACCACCCCTGGCATGGAAATTTAACCTTCGAACGATTCTACAAGAGAAAGCTGGATCCAAAAACAGTAGCTTCTTATTCCAGATTATCATATCTGTGTCCCTAAAGAGAGGAACATTGCACACTTAGGAAGTTCGTCACTGACTTAAATTTGCTTTACTGCAACGTTACCGATATCCGATTATTTCGTACATCAAATGGGGGATGGACATTGGAGAGCAATTCCTAGTAAAGCTGCAGAAACCAAACTCTCCTCCGAATTAGGAAACCTCTGAAGAACAAAGCGTGAAATATAAACTTCCAATTAGAAAGGAGACTGGTTTGTTTTTTTGTAAGAATGAACCCCACACAATGTCGTTTCAGTAAAATGGACAGAGTATACAGCAGGAGGCATCCAACAATTCAGTGATAAAATGAATATCGAAGTTCAGCTTCTTTTAACGTTTCCTCTCGCTCTCTTTTCTCCACAGGCCCAGCTTTCACTTCCGTGCGTGTGGAACTTTGAACTGGGCAAGAAAAAGGGCACGCTCAGATCCAACCGCACCACAACTTGGGGAAGAAGGTCAAAGTTCGTAGTTTTGAGGAGTCACCACAGGTGAGAATCAGGTGTGGTCTTCTCTATAGTGTTTGAGGAGAATTCTCTAGGCCTGGGGGTCTATGGCCCAATGCAATCATATCCCTTGATTGAGTGACTCACATATAAGACTTAGGTGATCAACGATTATGATGGATGTGGCTTCGCTTGTAAGAATGTGCCATATTTGAGACTGTCAAATTATGATGAGTAATTTTCACTTTCGATCGATAGACTTCAATTCATTTTACAACTTATCATGTACACTAGTGGACTTTAGCTTTCGTTAATGTTGTACTGAATTGGTATTTCTTTGCAATTCATGTATTCTTATCGAAATTTGACTGATTTCTTGATCAAGTGCTAATGCGACAATCATATGGCATTGGCTTACAATTCAAGTCAGCTCAAAGTAGGACCAAAAAAAAAAACGTGGTATCCACTTACACTTCATAAGGCATGGTGGCCATGTCGGTGTCTTGTACCAAAATTGGTCGAACTCCGGTCAAAACTGACTAATTGAAAAAGAAGAGTATTTAATATCATGGGCGATTAAAATCAAAGTTCAATGACTTCGTCATAAGATATACATCGAAACTTAGTGACTACAAGTGAAGTTCACTCAAATTAGCCTTACCATACAAAAGCTAGTTCAAGTTGGTTGCTAAGCTCCTGCCTCCAGGGTTAAGGTTTTAGTTTGAATTTTAGTTTTTTAAAACTATAATCAACTAATCATAGAAAAAAAAAATTAAATGAGTTTAAGGCATGTTTTTTTATAACTTGAGGTGCTCAATAAGACTTATGCACTGTAACAGCTAATCATGAAACAAAACTTAAATCCCAAACTTGAAAATAGTTAAAAGCAAATTAATTCTAGAATGGTCTGTCCTTGAAAGCTATCCAAGAAGAGGAAAGGGAGGCATTACCTCGAAACTGGTCAGTGCTCATTTTTGCAGTGCTCTTAGGAGTACCAGCGTCATTGATCTTCTGCTTCAATTCCTTCCCAGAAATTTTCTTCTAGTTGTGTCCTATCAAAGCCCTTTCGAAAACTAAAGATGAATTTTCAAGGGAAATTTTGGTCATGGTCGACGTGCCTGGCTGAGCTTTGTTCAGGTATGTGCCAACCATCTCGGCCACGATTTGGAGGCCGTTGTTTACAGAGTTTTGGTCATTGGAAGCTTGGAAGATTGGGTAAGGAACGAGGGAGGAGATGAAGAATACATGTCTTCTCTTCAGAGACAAGGAGCGTTGCATGCATCGGATTATCTATATCATCGTAATGAAACGCCTGTAGTTCGTTCTGGTTTTGAGCTGATTAATACTCCCTGATGAGGACATGATTGTACGTGCTGGTGATTTTTGGTGGGTGAGAATTTATATCAGACACTAGCAACCCGTTTTGTATTATCGAACAAGTTCTATTGTGACAAGAAATGAATTAACGAGAGAAGGAAAAATTGTGGCAAAACAAGAGTAATGAAAGTGGAATACTTTAGAAATAGCAGCTCTGCAGATCCCATCAGAAAAACACAAATAGCATGAATCGCAGATCAGAATTGGGATAGACTAGTTATGCTAAATCATTATCGCAAAGTTCCTGCTTAACATATCAATCGTCCAAATCTGTTTCTTGATTTAATGAACACGAGGAAGCTGAATCTGGAAGCTATATATTCTTTTCTTTTTCTTTTTTTGCCAGACTATCATATTCTTCTCCCAAACAGAGCATTTGCTTATTTAAGCTGAATCTGAAAGAGATACTTGGCTTGACTGCAACATCACTCATCTCCAACTGTCTCGCACAACTTCAGCTCCGCATAGCGAATCCTAGTGAAGCTGCAGAAAGTAGCCAGGCACTCCTCTGAGTTAGAAAGCCTGGACAAAAGTTGGGATTTGCAAGGGGGAAAGATAAATTTCCCGTAAAAATGGAGACAGATTTATGTAAATGAAACCCCACAAAATGCTGCTGCGTTAAAATGAACTCTTAAGAACAACTATTCATACGTTGAAAAAGCTTGATCATGGATATCAATTAGTTGATTAGTTTATATTTGTCTAAACGAGCTTCATACCAATAAAAGAAGTGAACATTTTAGACTGATATTTAAATATCATAACAATGCTCAAGTCTCTGCATCATGGGCCACAGGCTAGTGCAATATCTGTGCTGATGAGGAATGATATGAGACTATTATCTTCCAACGGAAACGACTGCTTCTCTCCGGCTATAAAATTTCAAAGTCCAATTCGGACTATCTTTATACAGGCCAGACTTTCCCGCACTTTGACTCGGGTCAGGTTTCGTCATATTCTCAAACTTAAGACCAATTTTAACAGATATTACTAAAAGGTCTGTGCGCTGCAGTGCACTTGTTTGCTTAATACATATACAGATGAGGAATGACAATCAATTGAAAATGCATGATTGATTCTCTATTCTGCTCCACATTTTACCTGTATGTTTGCACTAGTATAAGCAAATCTAAATAATTAAGACAAGAGAGGTTAAGAAACTTATCGTATACCTGCGGTTGTTCATCTTGTTCACGTAAACCCAATGCCAAGAGTTTTGTCCTAATCTTTTCCAGTTGATTTGCAACACAGCTGATGCTGATCCGTTTTCCAGGTACTTCATTGGAACAAGCGACTCCAATATTATATATCATAACCAAACACTCTTGAAATATGACATTGCTTTTGGAAAGCCAATGCTGAGGACTTTCAGGGTCAAAATGACTCTCTCTTTCTAGAAGCAAAATCCGATCCGTAACTTCTAACACTCGTTCAGGCAAAGCCGCCGTGACAAAACTATGGAGAGTCAAATTGCCTCCAAATCTGTTGTCGGTGGGACTCAATCCTGTGAACATCTCTAGCAAGAGGATGCCGTAACTGTAGACATCACCTTCTCTTGAGACCTTGCATCCCATTGCGTACTCTGCCACACATTTTGATCGTAGTGGAGATGAAAATAGGAGTGTTGACCATAAAAAAAGAACATGGAGCTCAGATCATTAGAGTAGAAAGTAGAGAGATTACCTAGTGGAGCATAACCAATTGTCCCTCTAAGACCCACTGAGCTAATCTGATTAGCTATAGTATCAAGGGATGATCCAAAAAGGAATTTCGCCAATCCAAAGTCGCCAACATGTGCTACCATCTCAGCATCTAAGAGGATATTGCTTGGCTTCAGATCACAATGAAGGATGGGGAAGTAGCACTGGTGATGAAGATAATCCAGTGCAGAAGCAACGCCAATAGCAATACTTATCCTCCGAATGAAATTCAACTTTTTCGAAAGCTCATTCCAGTGAGATGATGTTGTGTTTGGGTGTAGCCACCGTTCCAGGCTTCCATTGTCCATGAATTCATAGACTAAGGCCTTAAAATCATTTCCTTGATAATCAATACCCGAGCAAACTGCCAATATCTTCAAAAGATTTCGATGTTTAATGTTTTTTAATGCCTCGCACTCGACTATGAAGCTCTTTAAAGCACCGTGACGGACTAAATGAAGCACCTTCACGGCAACAAGAGTTCCGTCGTCCTCAAGTATCCCCTTGTAAACAGAACCAAAGCTTCCAATACCGATCAAATTCGTTGAAGAAAAACAGTTGGTTGCTTTTAGGAGTCTTCCATAAGATACGTTCAGAGGTGAGGCATCCATCGAACTTGAAATTGGTTCATTTACTTTCTTCTTCAACCAACAAAGATATACAAAAGCAAGAATAACAGCTATTACAAGAACTCCGAAAATAATAGAAGTGGACACTATCACTATATTGATTTTTCTACTCTTAGAGCTTTTGGAGATGCAATCAGGGAGGTGAAATTCTGGCAGTCCGCCACAGAGCTCATTGTTCCCAAAAACAATAGTGCCAGTAGCATTCTTAAAGACTCCTTCGCATGGTAGCATGCCTTCAAATTTATTGTACGATAAATTTAGAAGTTTCAAGGAACGAAATATTGATAAGAATTCTGGAATCTGACATGACAAATTGTTGCATGAAAGATCTAGTTCTTCAATGCCTCCCAACGATTTAATTGATTGCGGAATCGACCCGTGGAAGAAGTTGTCCCCCAACCTTAGTGATACTAGTGAAGTGCAAGAACCTAAACTACTTGGGATTTCACCTACCAACAAATTTTCTGAGATGTCCAACGCAGTTAAAGTTCTCAAGTTGCCAACTTCTGTGGGTAGAACCCCCGTTAGATGGTTACAAGACAAGTTCAAAATGATCGCTAATGATGAGAGGCCTATAAACTGCGGGGGTATGGCACCACTAAGATTGTTATTGGATAGATCGAGCAAATCAAGAGACTGGCAGTTCGATAGATGTGATGGAATTTGCCCATGAAAGTTGTTCCCATGAAGCCTTAGTCTAATCAACTTGGTTAGATTTCCCATAGAAGATGGTATAATCCCTCGCAGGTTGTTATCATCTAAGTCTAGTATGGCTAGATTTTGTAAATTCCCGAAATTTGAGGGGATAACACCAGAAAGCTGGTTGAGATATATAAGCAATACTTCCAGGTTGACCAAATTCCCGATTTCTGCAGGAATCTCACCAAATATTTGATTGTCCATTCCTTTAAATCTTGTGAGAGTGGTAGATAAATTACCTATGCATTTTGGTAACTCCCCACCAAACTCGTTCAGGCCGATACTCACTCTCTCTAACTTGGTGCTGTTAGTTAATGAGCAAAGGAAGCTCAAGTCTTCAGGTTTTCCCCTTCCAAGCTGATTATTAAAGATGCGAAGCCGACGAAGCTTATACAAATTTTCCAAAGAAGGTACTTTCCCAGAAAATCTGTTATCACTAAGTTGAAGCACATCTAGCTTTGTGCAATTCGATGTCGAGGGAGGAATCAACCCCTCAAGTTGGTTATGGGCAATACTAAAAAATTCAAGATGTGGGAGTTTGAGGCCTATGCCTGCTGGAAGAGTCCCCTGTATACGATTGAATCCAACATCAAGTATTGCAAGCGAAGTGAGATTGAGTAACGAAGATGGAATTGTACCTAACAATCTGTTTCCCGAGAGGGTAATGCATCGCAAGTTTGTTAGGTGGCCTAGAACTTGGGGAATGGTCCCATCCAAGTTGTTCCAGGTTAAATGAAGGAACTCCAATGAAGATAAGTTTCCAATGGAGGAAGGCACACTCCCAGTCAAATTATTATTAGACAAAGCGAACACCCGTAGCTTCAACAGTGAACCGAGCTCTCCAGGAATCTCTCCGGTTAGTTGGTTGCGTTGAATAAAGAGGTTGACAAGATTAGAGCAACCCGATATGTTTTTGGGAATTTCACCGACCAATGAATTGTTGTGTAGTTGTAAGACACGAAGGCGGTGCAACTGGCCAACTTGCGGAGGGATTTCATGATCGAGACTGTTGTTGTAGAGCGACATTTTCCTTAAGAAGTTGAGATTTCCAATATGAGGAGAGATTGATCCGTAGAGTTCTTGTGATGACAAGTCCAGGACTATGACCCTCCGGTGCTTTCGGCCACACGTAACGCCATAAAACTCGCAAAGCCCAATGCTATTGTTCCATGAGCGGAGCACGCCAAAAGGATCTCCAGCTAAGCCGGCCTTAAATGCGAGCAGTGCAAGTCTGTCTGTTTCATTGGTGGTAGGGGAGACTTGGTTAAAGCATAATGCAAGAGCAATACCAAGAAGCAAATGGCATGATTTGAACTCTGCAAATCTCATGCTTACGAGTTTCATGACTCAAAGCCCAAAGCAGCAGGAAAGTATGAAACCAAGGCAAGAAGAAAAAAGAGGCAGGATTAGTGCTAATGGAAAATGTGAAGAGATTTATAAGAAAGAGTCGATTTCTCCAGACAGCTTTCTGAGGCGCTTTTCTTCTTTTTTCTTTTTGACTCAGCAGTCATGGAACTGCTTTTTTTCTTTCTTTTCCGCATCTTTTTTACTCAGCGGCCATTAGTGCTTTTTCTTTTTGAGACGTATCGTGGGGTGGAATTCTAGCTTTCCTTTTTTGTTTTACTCAGTAGTTTCTTGCGCCCCCCCCCCCCCC
>BCNH02000006.1:19771442-19795800 GCA_001662345.2 Metrosideros polymorpha var. glaberrima | reverse complement strand
CCCCCCCGACCAAAAAACAAAACAAAAAAGCAAAAAGCTCTGCCCACTTTGCAAATCAAAGAGAAATTCCTCGCTCACTTATTAATTAATATCTAAAAAATGATGGAACAAAGGATGACAATTTGAGCCTTACAAATAATGCCGATGTTCTTGGTAATGTCCGAAATTCAATCGATATTGTGCAAACCATGGATCCGCGAGTCCCACAAATTTCAATAGCGATGATTGCACGCGGTTCATGGAATCCAGGCGAGAGTGTGCCCCGTATTAAGGGGGAGATGTCTGAGAGTCGTGACTGGTTGGGATTAAAAAGGAGATTGATGCTTTATGACAAAAAATGGAGACTCACATCCCAAAGTTATTACAAAAAAAAATAAAATAAAAAAAATAATAATAACAACCTTGCATGATGAGATAGTGTTATGCCGATAAATCTCTGTGCTCCATGGACAAAGCAGAGGCAAAATCCTTCCATTAAAATTGGTTCCTTGGGATTAATTTATGCAACACACAGAACCACTCATATTCCAAAGAAGCATGACACAACCCCGAGCCGCCCAGAAGCACACCCAACATCAACTTGGTCTTTCCACATTGCTCTTCGTTGGACGTCATTCACCATTAGTTTTGTCAAGATAGACATGTAGCCCGTGAAAAAGTCAATCTGAGTCGATACATAACTACAAAATTATGGCACTGTAAAATGTGTGATCCTAAATTGTCACTTTCATTTTTCACTTGTTGAAATGAGTAAATCCCCATTACATTTAGAAAAAAAGAATTTAAGAACAGAAAATACATACCTCAACCTTAATCTTCACTTTCATCATAATCCATGAAAAAAGCAGTAATAATTCAGTTATTTATATAATATATATATAAGTGTATTATACTCTTATTCTACCTTAGGACCTTGCGAAGGAATTTTTTTTTTCATAAATCTTTTTAAACAGATTAGCAATTTGGAACTTTTTAAGAACCTCCATTATCAGCGGTTGAATACTGTCAAATAGAATTTCAAAAAATTGATTTATGTAATTTCATTGCAACAGCTGTCATTGCAAGCCTCATTCCTGCATTTGAATACTGTCAAATAGAATTTCAAAAAATTGATTTATGTAATTTCATTGCAACAGCTGTCATTGCAAGCCTCATTCCTGCATTTTATATGGAAAAAAGTAAAACGTCGTTTTGATGTCAGAACACAAATGGAAAAACTTCTCTAGAAGTTATTTAGTAAGAAGAATCATACGAAGGGAGAGAAAAGATTACCATGGTTTCTTCAAATGTCTCCGTGACGTTCCTGTATTTTAATGTCAGGTTGTACAACCACGGTGGATAAAATTGATCAGAAAGTACTGTCACACTATTAGGAAACCATCAAAAAGAAAATAAAAGAAATATAAAGGTATACATACATGACATTAGGAAGATGTTTATCCCAAAAGAGATAGTACTCACATGGGGAAGAAGCTGTGTGGATGTCCAAAGCTTGAAAATCAGGAGCTGAGCACACCGTATATCTATTTTGATAAGAATTTACTTAACGGGATACTTGTTAAACATCCAATTACCGAAAGTCTGTCATATCCAATATGAACTTGTAAAAGTACAGCGATACTTGTCCCCTATTTTGGTCTGTTTTTTATTTTTTTTGTATACAAAATAATCATTTTATTTTAAATCGTGAATTTAATAGCTTGGGTGCTACTTTGGGTCTTATACTATTTTGGGATAATGACACAAATGGTCCATGAATTTTAGCTTAATGTGCAATGTTGTCTCTAAACTTTTAATATGACATAAATGGTCCCTAAATTTTAGCTCAATATTCAATATGATCAGACTATTCCCTAGACTATATGAAAATGTTCAGTGTTGTCCCTGAACTTAAATTAATAGAAAGACCACATTAAACATTTTCATATAATTCAGTGACTAATTTGAATATGTACCAAAAGTTTAGAAACTATTTGTATCAAATTGAAAGTTCAGAAAGCACATTGTACATGAAGCCAAAATTCATGGACCATTTGTGTTATTTTCCCTACTATTTTAAAAGAAAAAAATGATAGTGTGCCGCACACCAAGTTCTCCTTTCCAAGCTTTTAAAGTCGATATGAAAAGGAGAAAATAGAAAAGTTGGATGTTAAATTCAAATGAAAGAGACTTATTAACTTCCCAAGTCTTTAAAGTCAATATGAAAAGGAGAAATTAGAAAAGTTGGATTCTAAATTCAAATGAAAGAGACTACCAGTTTTTGGGACGGTCATCACCTGTCAGTGTGAAAACATTTGGATGTAGGATTCACAAAGGATTCGCGTGCCTTTTAACTTATGAGGAGCAACAGTGTATGTGGTCCGCATAATTTATTTTCATTGGGGAATTGACATTAGTTTATGAATTATAATTTCTCTCTCTCTCTTTCTCACATGATAAAATATTGTTCTTAATATACAAGGAGAGATATGAAAGTTATGAGTCATCATAGATTATATTGTTCACATATTGTGAAATTTGCATCGAGTTCCTGGGAAAAAAACCGGCCCCTATAGCTCCTTAGGCCTTTCTACAATGCCGTGGGCAAAAACCACGGCAAAATTATTGAGTTCATTACGAGAGATTGAATGATTGATGATAATTGTTGGACATTGATTGACAATTATTATCAATTATTGGATCAACGGTCGCGTTTGATTGAGCCAGGTAACTTTGCTGTCAATTAGCCCACGACATGGCAAAAATGCCCATAAATGTTACTTGCACAAAACATTTAGATGTAGATCTATTCTTCTGTAGCTAATAAATGTTCATCCTAATGAAGATATATATATGAAAAAGGGTTCAAGCCGAATACAAAAACTTAACATCATAAATCTATGATATCCATTTTTTCACCTAATAAAATATGAAGTAACTCTATAGGAGGTAATGAAAAGAATCTAGTATCAAAGTACTCATCGATTCCAATATTAGCAAGTCCGTTAGCACAACAATTTCCTTCTCGAAAGTTATATTGCACTTTGAACTCAAAGTGAGTGAAACAATCTTCCGATATCTTTAAGTAAAGCTGGGTCAACATCATCAGTCATAAGCTCTAGACCAACAAGATTAGTAATGGCTTTAGAGTTAATCTCAATGACGGTCTTGTGAAAACCAAGTTGTGCGAAGTTGAATCCCAATCACAAAGCCCAATGTTCTACTTGTGTCGAAGAACATATTCCTACGAATGTAGCAAAACCACTGAGCCAGTCACCTCCTTCGTTTTTTTAATGAAATGCCCTGCACTAGCAAGTCTTAGATTGCCTTTAGAGACCCCATAAGTATTCATTTTAATCCACCCAAAAGGTGGAGGATCAAGTATAGATATATTTATTTCGTGAGACTTGTCAAAATTTCCGCCTTCATTGCCGTGTAAGAAAAAGAAAACAAAGATGGAAAAGGAAACGATTGGAAAAAACATTTGAATGAAACTAAGAAAAGCGAGCTTTCATTAAATCTCACAGAATGTAAATATTTTATGTTTTCATTCTTTCTTAGCCTAAAATGAAAATACGATTTCCTATATTTTCACTCTCATCGAATTTTTTTTTTCTTTTCCATAAACCGAATATAAATTAAAAAATGGAATAAATTAGGTCTTCACCTTTTTTCTTTGAATCACAATTGAAAAAGTTTTCAAAATTAACACAAACCTGTCCATGTAAAATTAAAAGGGCAAATGCCACTAAAAACCCCAAACTATGTCCATTGTGACACATTTATCCTAAAATTTTTTTTCTGTGACACCAAAATTTCAAAACTTGTACGTATGTGACACATTTACCCTCCGTCAATGTGCACTATTAAAAATTTGCCTACATAGACGCCGAAAAGCAAACGGTGTTGATATGGCGGCTTAAGTGAAATAAAAACGACGCTGCTTTGACTAAAAAATTATATGACGGAACCTTGACATAGGGTAAATGTGTTACGCAGGTACAAGTTTGGGGTTTTTTATGTCAAAAAAAAAGGTTTAGGGTAAATTTGTCATAGTGAACATAGTTTGGGATTTTTTATGTCACAAAAAAAAATTCAGGTAAATGTGTCACAGTGGGTTTGGTTTGGAGTTTTTTTGGTGATTTTTTCCCAAATTAAAAAGAAAGAAGATTCGGACTAAACGTTTAGTTTTTACAGGAAAACAGCGTATTAGCAGCAGTCAAAAAGATGGAAAATAAAATTTTCCATAATATAATTTGTACAGGTGTCCTACCATAACTTTTTCAGATGTGAATATTGACTAATGTCCATTAGGTAATCACAGAAGATAACATCACCAGAATTGAATAAGGCTAATTCTATTAAACCATTGTTGTACCACCTCTGGCATGGAAATTTAATCTTCGAGAGATTGTACACGAGAAAGCTGAATCCAAAAACAGTAGCTTCTTATTCCATATTATCATATCTGTGTCCCCAAAATAGAGAAACATTGCTCATTTAGGAAGTTTGTAGCTGATTTAAATTTGCTTTACCACAACGTTACCGATATCCAATTATTTCGTACGTCAAATTGGGGATGGACATTGGAGAGCAATTCCTAGTCAAGCTGCAGAAACCAAACTCTCCTCTGAATTAGGAAACTTCTGAACAAGAAAGAGTGATACTATTAATTTCCGATAAGAAAGGAGACTAGTTTGTTTTTCACAAGAATGATACCCCCCACACAATGTCACTTCAGTAAAATGGACAGGGTATACAGCAGGAGGCATCCAACAAATATTATCAGTGATAAAATGAACATCGAAGTTGAGCTTCTTTTAACGTATCACCCTCCTCTTCCTCTCTTGTTGATTTTGAGTGTGTTTTCTTGTTATTTCTTCTCTCCCGATCCAAACCTAGGAGCTTTCTTCTCCCGGTCTACTTTTTAGATCTGAGAGTTTGAACTTTCCCGATCTAATTTTAAATCTAGGAACTATCCTCTCCCGATTTACTTTTCACAAAATATTTTCATTTTAAACTTTTCACGTAAATTTGATATTACATAATTTGATATTTTCACAAAATTTCTTGCTTTAAGACCTCAACCTTATAAACTTCTAGCTTTAGTTGCACCGAGTCAAGTTGTAAATCACTTGAAGCATCATTACAATAAGTTTTAGACAACAGACACAGTCGAGATAGATAATAGCATCTTGGTGAACATACAAAGAAAGGACAATCCCAGAATACACCAAGCTCAAAAGGCATTCCAATGGACTCAGGGTGGGTTTGGTTCAGCATTTGGAAGGAGCTTTTAGCTTGAATGCTCCTTTGCGAAATGCTAAACTGTTTGACAAGTTTTTTCCAATTGAGCATTCGGTCAAATGCTGGCTTTAGAAAGGCTGAAATGCTGAATGCTGAATGCTAAATGCTGGAGGGACCAGCATTCAGCATTTCAGCCTTTCCAAGGCCGGCATTTGGCTGAATGCTCCATTGGAAAAAACTTACCAAACAGTTCAGCATTTCGCAAAGGAGCATTCAGGCTGAAAGCTCCTTCCAAATGCTGAACCAAACCCACCCTCACTCATCAGACTTACTGAACCCAACACGTGCTCTTCGGTCTTTACAATTCGGCCTTAAGTCACGCAAAAAATAAGTAATTGGCCAAGATGCAATGACATCAAGCGAAAAACACAATTAAACATGGCTTGATTGGAGCAAAAGCTTGCTGTCAAGATAGCTGGCAAGGGAAGTAGATGGATAGACATCTTCAGGGCCTGCCCAAGACATTATACTGCTCAAACCTTTTAGGTAATATAAAAAAATTTCACCGACAAAATCCACTCAATTCCACAAATGGCATCAGCAGCCCCGATTCCTCCCGTTTAATCCCTGCCAAAAGCCACACCCACTCTCTCCAACCTAAAGAGACCACCAAAGTATCGATTCCAAATATCTAAAGGCCTCAGATTTGGCCCCTTCAAAACCCTAATCACAAAATTCTATTTACTCTAAGAATAAAAAACCCAATTGACGCGAGCTTGCAAGTGGACAGTTTCTCCTTCTTCTCCGTCAGATTAGAAAAAAGAAATCCCGATTTCCGACCCAATTCGAAAACCCAATGCCTATGGTACCAAATCAAGAAACGCCAACGGAGACAAAGCGGAGAATTTAGCCCAGCTATCACTTCCATGCGTGTGGAACTTTGAATTGGGCAAGAGAAAGGGCACACTCAGATCCAAACGCACCGCAATTATTTATGAGCTAGAACATGGGGGATGGGGAATGGAGGAAAGTGCGAGAGTGACCAAGAGAAGCAGGAGAAGCGAGAGAGAAGACGCTCCAAGGTGGTGAGGACTTGGGAGTTCTTCTGAGAAGAGAACTCCGTTGGAGTGAGAATGGTGAGGGATGGCAACAAGGTCAAAGCTTTTAGTTTTGAAGAGTCACCAGAGGCGAGAATTAGGTGTGCTCTTCTCCTAGTGTTGGAGGAGAAATGTCTTAGGACTGGGGTCTATGGCCCAATGCAATCATTATCGTTAGATCAAGTAGGATTCCTATATAAGACTCACATGATTAACGGTTACGATGAGTTTGGCAGGTTCAATTTATGAAGAGTAATTTTCACTTTTGGATCAATAAATTTCAATTCATTTTACAACTTATCATGCATATTAGTGGACTTCAGCTTTCGTTAATGTTAATACTGAATTGGTATTTCTTTGCAATTCATGTATTCTTATCTAAATTTGACTAATTTCTTGATGAAGTGCTGATGTCATATGGCATTGGCTTACAATTCAAGTCAGCTCAAAGTGGGACACAAAAAAGAAAAAGAAAAAGAAAACGTGGTATCCACTTAGGCTTCATGAGGCATGGTGGCCATGTCGGTGTCTTATACCAAAATTGGTAGAACTCCGGTCAAAACACATTAATTGCAAAAGAAGAATATTTAATATCATGGGCGATTAAAATCAAAGTTCAATGACTTTTGTCATAAGATAATACATCGAAACTTAGGGACTACAAGTGAAGTTCACTCAAATTACACTCACCAAACAAAAGCTAGTTCAAGTCGGTTGCTAAGCTCCTGCCTCCCGGGTTAAGGTTTTAGTTTGAATTTTAGTTTTTTAAAACTATACAAAAAAAGAAGCTAATCATAGGAAAAATATAAATGAGGTTGAGGTATGTTTTTAATAACCTGAGGTGCACAGTTAAGTAGCAGCTAATCATGAAACAAAACTTGAATCCCAAATATGAAAGAAGTTCGAGCAAATTTAATTCTAGAATGGTGTGTCCTTGAAAGCTATCCAAGAAGAGGTTGTGTCCTATCAACGCGCCCTTTCGAAAACTACGAATGAATTTTCGAGGTAAATTTTGGTCAGGGTCACCATACCTGGCTGAGCTTTGTTCAGGTATGAGCGAACCATCTCGGCCACGATTCTGGAGGCCGTTGTTTATGGAGTTTTGGTCATTGGAAGCTTGGAAGATTGGGTAAGGAACAAGGGACGCAACGAAACAAAAAATTTGAGTCTTCTCTTCAGAGACTAAGAGCATTGCACGCGTCAGCATATCTCCATCATCATAATGAAACGCCTATAGTTCGTTCTGGTCTTGAGCCTATTAATACTCCCTAATGAGGACATAATTGCACGTGCCAGTGATTTTTGGCCGGTTAGAAAAAATAGCAGACACTAGCAACACATTTTGTATCATCGAGTAAGTTCTATGGTGACAAGAAATGAATGAACGAGAGAAGGAAAAATTGTGGCAAAACAAGAGTAATGAAAGTGGCATACTTTAGACATAGCAGCTCTGCAGAGCCCATCAGAAAAACACAACTAGCATAAATTGCAGATTAGAATGGGGATAGACTAACCATTATCACGAAGTTCCTGCTTAACATATCAATCGTCCAGATCTGTTTCTCGATTTATTGCACACAAGGAAGCCGTATCAGAAAGCTATCTATTCTTTTCTTTTCCAGACTATCATTTTTTTCTTCGCAAACAGAGCATTTGCTTATTTAAGCTGAATCTGAAAGAGATGCTTGGCTTGTCTGTAACATCACTCATCTCCAACTGTCTCGCTCAACTTCAGCTACGCATAGCAAATCCTAGTGAAGCTGTGGAAAGAAACCAGGCAGTCCTCTGAGTTACAAAGCCTGGACAAAAGCTAGGATTTGCAAGGGGAAAAGATAAATTTCCAATAAAAATTGAGACAGATAAGGATTTATGTAAATGAAACCCCACACAATATTACCGCATTAAGATGAACTCCTAAGAACAACTATATACATTGAAAAAGCTTCATCATGGATATCAATTGAAAATAGCAGATAGTTGATTAGTTTTTATGTCTAAATGAGCTTCATACCAATAAAAGAAGTGAACATTTTAGACTGATATTTAAATATCATAACAATGCTTAAGACTCTGCATCATGGGCCATATGCCAGCGCAATATCTGTGCTGATGAGGAATGATAATAGACTATTATCTTCCAACAGAAACGACTGCTTCTCTCCGGCTATAAATTTCCAAAGTCCAATTCGGACTATCTTTATATGGCCAGACTTTCCCGCGACTCGGGCCGGGTTTCTTCATATTCTCAAACTCGAGACCAACTTTAACAGATATTACTAAAAGGTCGCTGCACTGCGGTGCACATGCTAGCTTAAAACATATACAGATGAGGAATGACAATCAATTGAAAATGCATGATTGATTCTCTGTGCTGCTCCACATTTTACCTGTATGTTTGCACTAGCATAAGCAAAACTAAATAATTAAGACAAGAGAGGTTAAGAAACTTATTGTATACCTGCGGCAGTTCATCTTGTTCATGTAAACCCAATGCTAAGAGTTTTTTCCTAATCTTTTCCAGTTGATTTGCAACACCGCTGATGCTCGTCCGTTTTCCAGGCACTTTATTGGAACAAGTGACTCCAATATTATATATCATAACCAAACACTCTTGAAATATGACATTGCTTTTGGAAAGCCAATGCTGAGGACTATGGGGTCAAAACGACTCTCTCTTTCTAGAAGCAGAATCCGATCCGTAACTTCTAACACTCGTTCAGGCAAAGCCGCCGCAAAAAAACTATGGAGAGTCAAATTGCCTCCGAATCTGTTGTCGATGGGACTCAATCCTGTGAAAATCTCTAGCAAGTGGATGCCGTAACTGTAGACATCACCTTCTCTTGAGACCTCGCATCCCATTGCATACTCTGCCACACATTTTGATCATAGTGGAGATGAATAAAATAGGAGTGTTGATCATAAAAAAGAACGTGGAACTCATATCATTAGAATAGAAAGTAGAGAGATTACCTGGTGGAGCATAACCAATTGTCCCTCTAAGACCCACTGAGCTCATCTGATTAGCTACAGTATCAAGGGATGATCCAAGAAGGAATTTCGCCAATCCAAAGTCGCCAACATGTGCTACCATCTCAGCATCTAAGAGGATATTGCTTGGCTTCAGATCACAATGAAGGATGGGGAAGTGGCATTGGTGATGAAGATAATCCAGTGCAGAAGCAACACCACTAGCAATACTTATCCTCCGAATGAAATTCAACTTTTTTGTAAGCTCACTCCCATGAGATGATGTTGCGTTTGGGTGTAACCATCGTTCCAAGCTTCCATTGTCCATGAATTCATAGACTAAGGCCTTAAAATCATTTCCTTGATAATCAATACCCGAGCAAACTGTCAATATCTTCAAAAGATTTCGATGTTTAATGTTTTTTAATGACTCACACTCGACCATGAAGCTCTTCAGAGCACCGTGACGAACCAAATGAAACACCTTCACGGCAACAAGAGTTCCGTCGTCCTCAAGTATCCCCTTGTAAACAGAACCAAAGCTTCCAACACCGATCAAATTCGTTGAAGAAAAACTGTCGGTTGCTTTTAGGAGTTTTCCATAAGATACGTTCAAAGGTGCAATGTCCATCGAACTTGAAACTAGTTCATTTACTTTCTTCTTCAACCAACAAAGATACATAAAAGCAAGAACAACAGCTACCCCAAGAACTCCGAAAATAATAGAAGTGGACGCTATCACTATATTAATTTTTCTGCTCTTAGAGCTTTTGGAGATGCAGTCGGGGAGGTGAAATTCTGGCAATCCGCCACAGAGCTCATTGTTCCCAATAACAGAAGTAGTGGTAGCATTCTTAAAGACCCCTTCACGTGGTAGCGTGCCTTCAAACTTATTGTACGATAAATTCAGAAGTTTCAAGGAACGAAATACCGATAAGAATTCTGGAATCTGACCTGACAATTTGTTGCATGAAAGATCTAGTTCTTCAATGCCTCCTAACGATTTGATTGATTGCGGAATCAACCCGTGGAAGAAGTTATCCCCCAACCTTAGTGATGTCAATGAAGTGCAAGCACCTAAACTACTTGGGATTTCACCTACCAACAAATTTTCCGAGATGTCCAACGCAGTCAAAGTTCTCAAGTTGCCAACTTCTGTGGGTAGAACCCCTGTTAGATGGTTACGAGACAAGTCCAAAATGATCCCTAATGATGAGAGACCAATAATCTGCAAGGGTATGGCACCACTGAGATTGTTATGGGATAGATCAAGCTTATCAAGAGATCGGCAGTTAGATAGATGTGACGGAATGTGGTCGTGAAAGTTGTTCTCAGAAAGGCTTAGTTCAATCAACTTGGTTAGATTTCCCAAGGACGATGGGATAGTGCCTCCCAGGTTGTTACCACCTAAGTACAGTATCGCTAGATTTTGTAGATTTCCGAAAGTTGAGGGGATAACACCAGAATGCTGGTTGGAATTCATAAGCAATCCTTCCAAGTTGACCAAATTCCCGATTTCTTCCGGAATCTCACCAGATATTTGATTGACCATTACATTAAATCTTGTTAAAGTGGTAGATAGATTACCTATGCATTTAGGTAACACCCCACCAAATTCGTTCCCGCTGATACTCACGTCCTTTAATTTAGTGCTGTTAGTTAACGAGCAAAGGAAGCTCAAGTCTTTAGGTTTTCCCCTTCCAAGCTGATTATCAGAGATGTGAAGCCCATCAAGCATATACAAATTTCCCAAAGAAGGTACTTTCCCAGAAAATCTGTTTGCATTAAGTTGAAGGTGATCTAGCTTCGTGCAATTCGATATCGACAGAGGAATCGTCCCCTCAATTTGGTTCTTAGAAACACTAAAAAATTCTAAATCTTGAAGTTTGAGACATATGCTTGCAGGAAGAGTCCCTTGTATTTGATTGTTTCCAGCATCAAACAAAGCTAGCGAAGAGATATTTAGTAACGAAGATGGAAATGTACCCGACAATCTGTTTTCTCCGATGGCAATGAGCCGCAAGTTTGTCAGGTGGTCTAGAACATGCCCAATGCTCCCACCCAAGTTGTTTCGGGCTAAATAAAGGACCTCCAATGAAGATAAGTTTCCAATGGAGGAAGGCACGGTCCCAATCAAATTATTAGTAGACAAAGCGAACAGTCGTAGCTTCGACAGAGAACCGAGCTCTCCAGGAATATCTCCGGTTAGTTGGTTAACTTCAAGAATGAGGCTGACAAGGTTAGAGCAACTCGATATGTTTTTGGGAATTTGACCAACCAATGAATTGTTGGCTAGTAGTAAGACACGAAGGCGGTGCAGATGCCCAACTTGCGGAGGGATTTCATGATCGAGACTGTTGTTGTAGAGCCGCATTTCCCTTAAGAAGCTGAGATTCCCAATATGAGGAGAGATTGAGCCGGAGAGTCCTTGTGATGACAAGTCTAGGACTGTGACCCTCTGGTGACTTCGGCCACACGTAACGCCATACCACTGGCAAAGCCCAATGCTATTGTTCCATGAGCTGAGCACGCTGAAAGGATCTCCGACTATGCCAGCCTTAAATGCGAGCAGTGCGAGTCTATCTGTTTCATTGGTGGCGGAGGAGACTTGGTTAAAGCACAATGCAAGAGCGATGCCAAGAAGCAAATGGCATGATTTAAACTCTGCAAAACTCATGCTTACGAGTTTCATGACTCAAAGCCCAAGGAAGCAGGTAAATATGAAAGCAAGGCAAGAAGAAACAAGAGGCAGGATTGGTGCTAATGGAAAATGTGAAGAGATTTATAAGAAAGTGTCGATTTCTCTAGACAGCTTTTTGAGGCGCTTTTCTTCTTTTTTTCTTTTTGACTCTGTAGTCATGGAACCGCTTTGTTTTTCTTTTCCTCTCTCTTTTTTTTTTTTTTACTCAGTGGTCATTAAAGCGCTTTTTCTTTTTGATACGTATTGTGGGGTGGAATTCTTCCTTTTTTTTACTCAGTAGTTTCTTGTCCCCCCTGCCCTGACCAAAAAACAAAACAAAAAAGAAAAAAGCTCTGCCCACTTGCAAATTAAAGTGAAATTCATCGCTCACTTATTAATTAATATCTAAAAAATGATGGAACAAGGGATGGCAATTTGAGCCTTACCAATAATGCCAATGTTCTGGTTATTGTCCGAAAATCTACCGATAATGCACAAACCATGGATCCGCAAGTCCCATTAATTTGGATAGTGATGATTGCACGCGGTTCATAGAATGCGGGCGAGAGTGTGCCCCGCATCATGGGTGAGATGTGTGAGAATCGTGACTGGTTGGGATTAAAATGATAAACTACTGCTTTATGACATAAAATGGAGACTCAAAAGATCACCGCTTTGATACATCCCAAAGTTATTACCAAAAAAAAAAAAATTTAACATTGATGAGATAGTGTAATGCCAATTAATCTCTGTACTCCATGGACAAAGCAGAGGCAAAATCCTTCCATTAAAAGTGGTTCCTTTCGATTAATCTATGCTGTGATCTCTACTACCTATCTAAAGTACTCGGCATGCAGCAAACAGAACCACTCATATTCCAAAGAAGCATGAGACAACCCCGAGCCGCCCAGGAGCACCCTCGACATCAACTTGTTCTTTCCACATTGCTCTTCATTGGACGTCATTCATCATTAGTTTGGTCAAGACAGACAGGTAGCGTGTGAAAAAGTCTAAAATGTGTAATCCTGAATTGTCACTTCCGTTTTTCACTTGTTGAAATGAGCAAATCCCCCTTACTTTTATAAAATAAAATAAAAAGAATCTAAGAACAGAAAATACATACCTCAACCTTAATCTTCACTTTCATCATAATCCATGGAAGAAGCAGTGAAAATTCAGTTATTTATAAATACAAAATATAAAGAAAGTATATCAAAAAAAGTGTATTATACTCTTATTCTACCTTAGGATCTTGCAAAGTATTTAAAAAAATCATCTTTTTAAACAGATTAGCAACTTATAACTTTTTAGGGACCTCCATTATCAGCGGTTGAATACTGTCAAATAGAATTTCAAGACATTGATTTATGTAATTTCATTGCAACGGTTGTCATCGCAAGCCTTCTTCCTGCATTTGATATGGAAAAAAATAAAACGTCGTTATAATGTCAGAACATAAATGGAAAAAGTTCTTTATAAGTTATTTAGTAAGAAGAATCATAGGAAGGGAGAGAAAAGATTACCATGGTTTCTTCAAATGTCTCCGTGACGTTCCTGTATTTTAATGTCAGGTTGTACAACCACCACAGTGTATAAAATTGATCAGAAAGTACTGTCACGCTATTAGGAAACCATCAAAAAGAAAATAAAAGAAATATAAAGGTACACATTCACAAAAAAGATAGTACTCACATGGGGAAGAAGCTGTGTGGATGTCCGAAGCTTGAAAATCAGGAGCTGAGCACACCGTATATCTACTTTGGTAAGAATTTACTTAATGGGATACTTGTTAAACATCTAATTACAGAAAGTCTGTCATTTCCAATATGAATTTGTAAAAGTACGGCAATACTTGTCACCTATTTTGGTCTTTTTTTTTTTTTTTGATACACGACAATCATTTAATTACAAATCTTGAATTTAATAGCTTATGTGCTACTTTGGGACGTATAATATTTTAAAAGGAAAAACGATAGTGTGCCACACACCAA
The DNA here is from genome assembly GCA_001662345.2 of Metrosideros polymorpha var. glaberrima. Lineage (NCBI taxonomy): Eukaryota > Viridiplantae > Streptophyta > Magnoliopsida > Myrtales > Myrtaceae > Metrosideros > Metrosideros polymorpha. The sequence goes on along the minus strand of BCNH02000006.1, from coordinate 19,781,839 downwards.
GTTCTACTTTATAACTTTCTAAGTCTTTAAAGTCAATGTGAAAAGGAGAAATTAGAAAAGTTTGATTTCAAATTCAAATGAAAGAGACTTCTAGTTTTTGGGATGGTCGTCACTTGTGAACATGGAAACATTTGGATGTAGGATTCACAAAGGATTTGCGTGCCTTTTCATTCATGAGGAGCAACAGTGTATGTTGCCCGCATAATTTATTTTCCTTGGGGAATTGACATAAGTTGGAAAATTTGTCAAAAAGTTCTAAACCTATTGCACTATTGCCGATTCAGTTCTAAACCTTTTAATTTTACCGATTCAGTCCTAAACCTATTGCACTTTTGCCAATTCAATCCTAAACCTTTTTATGATTTGCCGAATTAATCCTAAACATTTTTATGATTTGTCGATTTAGTCCTAAAAGTTTAGGACTGAATTGGCAAAATTGAAAGGTTTAAGACTTTTTTGACAATTTTCCCGACATAAGTTTATGGGTATAATTTCTTCTTCTCTCTTGAACCTGACAATATATTTTGTTCCTAATATACAAGGAGAGATATTAAAGTTATTCGTCATCATAGATTATGTTGTTCACATCTTGTGAAATTTGCACGAGTTCCGGAAAGAAAACGGGCCCCTGTCGCCACTCAGGCCTTTTCTACAATATCGTGGGCAATAACCACGGCAAAATTATTGAGCTCAATACGAGAGATTGAATGATTGACGATGATTGTTAGGCGTTGATGGACAATCATTATCAATTGTTGGATCAACGGTCGCGTTTGATTGAACCAGATAACTTTGTTGTCAATTAGCCCACGACATGGCAAAAATGCCCATTAATGTTACTTGCACAAAACATTTAGATGTAGATCTATTCTTCTGTAGCTAATAAATGTTCATCCTAACGAAAGTATAATATGAAAAAGAGTTAAAAGACGAATACAAAAACTTGACATCGTAAATCTACTATCTCTATTTTATCACATAATAAAATATGAAGTAACTCATTACCAAAAAAAAAAAAACAATATGAAGTAACTCTCTAGGAGATAATTAAAAGAATCTAGTATCAAAGCACTTACCGATTCCAATATTAGCAAGCTAGTCAGCAAAACGATTTCCTTCCCAAAAGTTATGCGGCACTTTGGACTCAAAGTAAGAGCGCAACAATCTTCTGATATCTTTAAGTAAAGCAGGGTCAACATTATCAATCATAAGCTCTAGACTAACAAGATCAGTGATGGCTTTAAAGACAATCTCAATGATGATCTTGTTAATACCAAGTCGTTGTGCGAAGTTGAATCCCAATCACAAAGCCCAAAGTTCTGCTTGTGTCGAAGACCATATTCCTACAAATGTAGCAAAACCACCAAGCCAATCATCTCCTTCGTTTATGAATTAACGCCCTGCACCAGCAAGTCTTAGTTTGCCTTTAGAGGCCCCATTGGTATTCAGTTTAATCCACTCGAAAGGTGGAGGATCAAGTATAGATATATTTAGTTCGTGAGACTTGTCAAAATTTCCGCCTTCATTGCCGTGTAAGAAAAAGAAAACAACGATGGGAAAAAGGAGATGATTGGAAACAACATCAGAATGAAAATAAGAAAAGCTAGCTTTCATTAAATCTCCCAGAATGTAAATATTTTATGTTTTCATTCTTTCTTAGCCTAAAATGAAAATATGATTTCCTATATTTCCATTCTCATTGAAATTTTTTTCTTTTCCACAAACCAAATATATATTAAAAAATGGAAAAAATTAGGTCTTCACCTTTTTTTTTGTGGAATCACAACTGAAAACGTTTTCAAAATTAACACAAAACTGTTCACGTAAAATTAAAAAGGTAAAAGCCACTAAAAATCCCAAATTATGTCCATTGCGACACATTTACCAAAAAAAAAAAAACCTCGACATAAAAAATCTCAAACTTATATCTGTGTGACACATATATCCTCTGTTAAGGTTCCGTCAATGAGCACTATTAAAAATCTGACTACATGAACATCGAAAAAAGAACAGTGTTGACATAGCGGCTTAAATGAAATAAAAACGACGTTGTTTCGGCTAAAAATCATTTGATGCAACCTGGGAAAATTACCAAAGAAGTCCTAAATCTATTACAATTGTGTCAATTTAGTTTTAAACTTTTTTTTCTAGTTCAATCATAAACCTTTTGTAAGTGTTCCAGTTCAATCCATCCAACAAATTTTGGCAGGTTGGCCGGTGACAGAATATTTTAATATTTTTTTTGAATTTTTGAATTTTTGAATTTTTTAAAATTTTTTTCTTTTTTCTTTTCTTTTTTTCCCTCCCCCTCCCATCCCCATCTTCTTCCTTCAGCCAGTCGCCGGAGCTCAGCGACCAACCAGAGGGGACGGCCAGCAAGGACGACCTCGCCAGCCATCGAGCAAGGCTTGCCCCCGCCGCCACTAGCGAGAGCGAGCCTCGCCATGGCTGGGCGAGGCTGAACCTCACCTTGCCCTCGCCGTGGCTGGGCGAGGTCGAGCCTCACCAGCCGTCCCCTTTGGCCAATTGCCGAGCTCTGGCGACCAGCTAGAGGAAGAAGAAGGGGAGGGGGAGCGAAAAAAAGAAAAGAAAAAAAGGAAAAATAAAATTAATTAATAATAATAAAATTCAAAAAATATTAAAATATTCTATCGCCGTTCACGTTAGCTCCAGCCAACCAAAATTCGCTGAATGAACTAAACTGGAACAATTGCAAAAGATTTAGAACTGAACTGTCAAAAAAAAATTTAGGACTAAATTGGTACAATTATAATAGGTGTAGGATCTTTTTGGTAATTTTCCCAACACAATTTTGACGGACGATAAATGTGTCCCACGGATACAAATTTGAGGTTTTTTATGTCATAAGAAAAAGTTTAGGGTAAAATAGTCACGGTGGACATAGTTCGAGATTTTTTATGCCACAAAAAATAAGTTCAAAATAAATGTGTTACGATAGGCATAGTTTAGGATTTTTTGTGGCTTTTCTCCAAATTAAAAAGAAAGAAAATAGGGACTAAACGTTAAGTTTCTAGGTTACAACACAGAGGATTAGCAGTAGTAAAAAAGATGGAAAATAAAAAATTTCCATACTATAATTTGTACAGGTGTCCTCCCATAACTTTTTCAGATGTGATTATTGACTAATGTCCATAGGGAATCGCACCCATTATTTACGGAAGACTTTTTCAAGTGTATGATTATTATAATTATATGGGAAGACCATTAATTTCAAGGTAGTTGCTGAGTTGCTTTTCCTTTGACCAATCTAAGGAAAAGCTCAAGAAAGAGATTCCAATAGACATGCACGAGGCTTGTGTTGTTGATTTAAGATGTCTAATCTGAAAAGCATTTACACAGTTAATTAAGAAAGGTCCATAGAAAGAGTACATAAAGTATCATCAACTCTCCTTCACGTCCACGTTAATAGATTAGTTTATATACACTGGATTATGATGGTATTTAATATTTTCCACTGTACTTGAATATTAATTGCTAGTCTCCGCTGACCTTATATATTATCTACGGGAGTACATCAAATTAACGTCCTTTGCTTGTCCTCTAGCATAATTTAGCTGTTTTTCACCATACTTTAACCATTAATCAGTTAATTAATTATCGGAAAAAAGAATCGTCTAGTAGTAATATTTACTAGCGATTAATATGCTCCGATGGATATCTTTCAGGATGATATAAACTTAAGTCTCCAAGGAGCTGAAATGTACACTTATAGATACATATGAAGATGTAAAAGAAACCCATAAACAGTATATAGAATCAAGTTTGTCTTTCGACATTTATGAGATTGGAACTATATTGTGATTTTAATGTGGCAGCGGATGAAGGCAGTTCAAAATCTCCAAAAGGATGTCTGAAAGATTGACAGGTCAACAAATTGATATATGGCTCTGTTTGATTCAGGAATGTGGACATGTCCTTTGATTTTCAGGAAACACATTTGACAGAAGTGGTCCTTGAATTGTCAAGGAAAGTCTCTGCCGATCAAGACAACTTTTGATCAAAGCATGCATGCAGCGTGTTGGAAGTGGCAGCACCCCAATGAACAAGTAAGCTAGGAGTGGCTGTAATACCAAGATTACAAAGTAGGTCAAATCACTCCTCCTTGTAATGCAACTAGACCAATTTGCTTCCCTCTCTAATTCTTCCCGGTTCTTTCCTTCCTCTACTGATTTTGGCTTGCGTTTATCCTCCAAGTAATTATTGATCAACGATGCTCGAGATGCATATTGCGGGTAGATTTTTGTTGTGAGATTTGACTTCATTGAACGACTTTTATATGCATATGAGAATGGAACTGCACGAGTATTTTCTTGTGGACCGTTGACAGCTTCTGGGAGTTACTGCTCTTCATTAGTAGAAAAGTGGTCTTTCCAAAACAGAATGCGAAATGTTTACAAGCATTGGAACAATCCTTAATTGTGAAATCAGACACACACGATAACATCACCAGAATTGAATAAGACTAATTCTACTAAACCATTGTTGTACCACCCCTGGCATGGAAATTTAACCTTCGAAAGATTCTACACGAGAAAGCTGAATCCAAAAACAGTAGCTTCTTATTCCATATTATCATATCTGTGTCCCCAAAATAGAGAAACATTGCTCATTTAGGAAGTTTGTAGCTGATTTAAATTTGCTTTACCACAACGTTACCGATATCCAATTATTTCGTACGTCAAATTGGGGATGGACATTGGAGAGCAATTCCTAGTCAAGCTGCAGAAACCAAACTGTCCTCTGAATTAGGAAACTTCTGAACAAGAAAGCGTGATATTAGTAATTTCCGATGAGAAAGGAGACTAGTTTGTCTTTCACAAGAATGATACCCCCACACAATGTCACTTCTCTTCTTTTTGTTAGATATTTACACAATTACTATAGTTGGATCAAGGAAAATCTGAGAACAACTGATCATACAGTGAAGAAGCTTTATCGTCGATATTACTTTAAGATTTCGCATAGGCCCCGGTTGATTGATTTTTTCTCTTCTAAATAGGTATCGATACCAGCAAAGGAACCTTTATGACCAAGATTGACTCGGAAACTTCATAGCAATGCTCAAGACCCGCGCATCACGGGCCTCACCGTAACTTTCGGAGAGCCAACGCTGAGGATTATAGGGGTCCAAATGACTCTCTCTCTCTCTCTCTCTCTCTCTCTCTACGCAGAATATGGTCCTTCATTTCCTGCACTCATTCAGGAAAAACTACAGCAACAAAACTATTAAGAGTCAAATTGTCTCTCGATGTGTCATTGGTGGGTGGCATATAATCCCGTGAACATCTCTAACAAGAGAATGTCGTAACTAGAAATTGCCATCTCTTGGGACTTCGTGCCTAATTGCATAGTGCAGATGAAATTAGGCGTGCGGATCATCGAAAACTAATTATATTGGGCAGTGGTTAGGGAGGATATAGATGAAGTCGGTGTATCATAGACACGAAGAAAGTTAAGATCTATGTCTCGAGTTTGAGCCGGTGAATAAAAGCCGACCCGAATAAAGTTTGTGGAGAAATACGGAAATTGTATCCGCTTCAAAGTCGAGATCAAGAATAAAGATTGTATCCGTGTTGGAATCAAGATCAAGAATAAGTCATACTTGGGTTTTCATTGGGCGCAAGATTGTCTTAAAATACACGGAATCCACTTTCCTGATTGAAGTTAGGTCAAGAAACGAAAGAAAGGGAAGGTCCAGAGCTGGCCAATTAGGAGTTGCCTCTGTACATGGAATTCTTTCTCCTTGTGCGTGTATTATGGGACGGATGGTGGATCCATCTAGATGGCTTTCCAGATGTTGACTTCAAGTCAACCAATGCCCCCAAAATCCTGAAGTCACCCACTTTGGAAAATAAACCGAAGACCGACGAGCAATCTTTATTGATTAGCTGGTCATTGTCCGTAATAAAGATCTCTTGACTAACAACGGCTTAATCAATTAAAATCATTTCAAAGTGCCACTTTGGCCAAAAAGGATTATACCAAGTCTTGTAATATAGAAACCTTTCCCATGGAAAGTAGGTGTATGCATATAAATAATTATTAATTTTGCCACTATGAAAAGTAACTTTCCTTCCTAACTATTTAAATTTAGCCACTTCCCCAGGCCAATTGTCACTTTTTATTTAGAGAAGTAAGTTTGAGCATATTGGTGGCCATTAATTTCTTGATGTAGTTAGCAATTTCCACCTTTGAAAGTTGCTTATTCCGTGTGATTAACGAATCCCCAAATGAAAAAGGTGACCATCGATATGTTTATAATAAGTTTTATATAAATTTTCAAATAAGGGTTCAAAGTGGAGCCCCTTTCTCAAATAATGGTCCAAAGTGGATATTGTCTCAAATAAGGGTCTGAAGTTACCAAAGTTGTCTCAAGTGAGGGCCTCAACTCACTGGCCAAACAAATTTTTGCCGGTGAACATTTTCCGGCAATTAAAGCATGGGCAATTTTGTCCAAAAATTGTAATTGAGCAAAAAAAATAGGCAAATCAAAGATCCCAAATCGAATTCTAGGGCTCTTGTTGGATTTTCTTTCTTTTCCTCGTTGCTCTTCAATTATCAGTGCTAGTTCTCTCTATAGACTTTTCTCCTAATCAAATTAGAGAGAAGCTTCGCTTAGTAAATTTATCACAAGTGTACCAATTTGGTATTTTTGGTTGTCAAAAAATTAATTTGAGATCACAAGTGTATCAGTCTAGGACTTTTCGTGGTCAAAAAAATTAATTATTGGTAAATTTGTTAGAGGTGTGCCAATTTAGGATTTTTTTGTGGTAATAACCCAAATAAGAATGCATGCTTCTTTACGTTCAATATTAAAATATTTCACATTACAATTATACAACATATACAATTAATTCGTGAATGCCTTTTTATATATTACATGAACCAATTTTAATATATTTCATGACGATTAATGTAAGGGAACAAGAAAGTAATGTAGCTCTGTATGGGAAAATTGTTGAAAAAAATCCTAAATCTATTGTACGATGGCAAATTCAATTCTAAACCTTCCAATTGTGCCAATTTAATCCTAAACCTTTTAACAATTTGTCAATTTAGTCACAATCCTTTTAATTATGTCAATTTAGTTCGAAACATTTTGACGATTTGCCAATTTAGTCATAAATCTTTTAATTTGCTAGTTTAGTTTTTTCAGCTAATTTTAGCCATAAATCGTTGACATAGACAATTTTTATATATATATTTTTTGAATTTTTCTTAACTTTTTTCCTTTTTTTACTTTTCTTTCTTTCGCTTGTGGACAGTACTCTGCCATGGCTGGCGACCGGCTACAGGCAAGGGCTTGACCCTTGTGGCTTGGGGACCCTCGCCCAGGCCACGAGGGTCAAACACTTGCCTGTGACCGGTTGCCAACCTTGGTCAAGTAATGACCACCCGAGTACCGACCACAAGCAACAGGAGAAAAGATTAAAAAAATAAAGGAAAATGCTAGAAGAATTTTTTTAAAATGAAAAAATTGTCCACGTCAGTGCCGTCCATGCCACGTAGGATGGGCGGCGCCAGCCAGCGTCCAAGGTTTAAGACTAAATTGACACATTCGAAAGTATTAGGACTAAATTGACCGCCGTATAATAAGTTCAAGACTTTTGGACAATTATCCTCGCTCTGTGATATTATGGCTCAACCATAAAACTCTAATCTACCCAACTTCCTTATTATTTATTTATAGACCCTCAATGAATTGTTGATGCTCTCAATTGCTGGAGTAGATCAGGCCTTATCGACGTTCCTGATTATTCTTGATTTGAGGAAGAGAGATTATCGGATGAAGCATAACCAATTGTCCCTCTAAGACCCACCAAGCCCATCTGATTAGCGAGAACCAGGGACTGCGTACATGAAAGTTTGTTGGAACTTCACGGACTAGCTGAACTGCTTTTTCTTGTTGGTCCTGAGTACCTGAACGCGGCCTCCTCTTGCCACCTGACACTCTTCACGAAAATTCATTGGATAATGCCAATTTATAAATGGCGACGGACAGAACCGATAGTGACTGATTGCTCGGTGGTGATAGCTGTTTAGGATAACAAAAGAGAAATCAGAGGTTATTATATCTTGCATCACTTCCTAAATCATTAGGCAAATGCCTTTGGCGCCCAGTACATCTGGATAACTCCAAGCGAGCGACCAGTCAGATCTCAAATGATAAAACGACACAACCTTATGCCTCATTCGGCAAAAAGCCTTGAATCTGATTACGATTTGGCGTATCTTCCAGTTCCAGGAAGCTATTTTTGGATTGGAGGTAGAGGACTTGATAATGTAAATTAATTTGCGCAGGGCTTCGGTGGATATAGATGAAGTCGGCATATCATAGACACTAGGGGTGTCAATGGTTCGGTTCGGTTCTTCAAAAAAACTAAACCGTTAAGGATGGCGGCGGAACTGAACCAAATAGTGAACCGAACCAATTACAAACTGAACCAAAAATCCATTTCGGTTCGGTTCGGTTCGGTTCGGTTTTTGGGGTTCGATTTTCCTTTTTTTTTTCTTCCAATTCTTTTTCAGTAGCTTCTCAATTGTACCTATATTTGTTGATGCTGAAAGGAAGCTCGACACAGTAACTTGTGTGGGCTCGATATCTTCGACTCTCATATCATAGAACTTATCGATCGCTTCCTCGTTCATCCCATTGGTTCGGTTCTTCAGTTCGGTTCTGACACCCCTAGTGTCAAGGAATAACCATGGGAGCATTCCACATATAGGTAGCTATATACACGTTCACGACATGACCACTTCAGGCATCACCTGGTTGCCAAAATTTTGATGTGTGCTCATCCCAAGTGTTGTGAAACTGGGTCGTCTGCAGATGGATCAGGAATTGGTGCTTCCCTCCTCGCCGCTTCATACGCATCCAACGATCCGGATGCCCGTACAGATGCTATAAGTATATAATATTGTTTGATATTTATACGAATAGCCCCTGTAAATGTAGCATTTGTTTTTCTTCTGGCATGTCCATATCTTCTTTATAAAATGAAAAGAGGTAAGGCTTGTTCATAGTATGCCATTGGGTTCATATCTTTATTGTACATTCGACGAAGCAAATTTAATGAAGGTTCTTTCTATTTTCTCCTTCTGTATTCACCAGGAAAGGCAAGAGCAATTGATGCCACTTACAAATTTTGCAGGTTAAGAAGAGAGCGCTACCGTGTGCATTGTTGATAGTCCTTGCAAGTTGCGAATTGATATGGTGAGTAGCTACTCTGGGGTTTCAACCAAGCCTTGATACCATATTGAGAGAGAATGGAAAAGAATGGTTAAATTTATTTTTTCGTTTAGTTCAATTAACCGAACCGAACCGAAATAAACCGAACCGAAAAAAAGGGGTTATTCTTTACTAACCGAACTGAAAACCGAACCGAACTTAAATGTACTAATTTTTCGGTTCGGTTCGGTTTTCGGTTCAATTCGGTTCTGACACCCCTAATAGACACAGAGAATACAACAAGATAAAAGGAAATACACAGGGAGAGGGAGGGAGAGAGAAGATATGAAGCAGAAGCTAAAGCAAGCGGGTGAATATAAATGTCTTGCATTATGCAGACCAGATGCTATTTCTCACGCGCCTGCTCTCCACAGTTTGCTTTTCTAGATATTCATATTGGTATAGTATACTACAATTTGCGCTACCAGGCAATAGCATTATGACTAACTGTCCCTTAACATTTCCTTTGTGTTTTACAGAATGTACTAGGTAATTCTTTTCTGACAAAGTGAAACCTCAAATTAAGAAAGCTCGGAGTTGGGTATGCTAGGAGTGCGCAACGGAGACCGATACCTTCACTTGGGAAGAGAGCCTAAGTCCAAAGCCGTCAATATATCTAGTTAAACCCAATTTCACTCAAAAGCTTAAATCAATGAGAATTTGAACTAACTAAGATATATTAATTATTCAACATCACACCAATTCTCCAATATAGGATTTTCTAACACAACTCACATGTATATCTGAACAATCTTCCCCTCACGTATGAGCCATAAGTTTCCTTCCTTAAGATATTCACCAAACACTCGTCAAACCCACCTTCACTTGCATTAGTCATTAAAATCTATCAGTCTTCAAATAAGACACGTCAACATTATGCCGTCTCAGGTTCCATGTATTCTCTGAGAAACTATACATCGCTGTTGACTATGATACACACAAGGAAGGGCTAAAGTACACTAGAAGTGCCATAATTTGGCACGGGTGGACATTTTAGTGCCACAATTTCTTAAAGGTATACTTAAGTGCTATTTTTTAAAAAAAAGTAGGACACTTAAGTGCCAACTCCGACGAGCTTGCCGGAAATCCGACGTGGCCTTATTTTATTAATATTTTTAGCTTATGTGGCTCGCCGGTGCTTATGTGG
>BCNH02000006.1:19733381-19771385 GCA_001662345.2 Metrosideros polymorpha var. glaberrima | reverse complement strand
CCGGCCAGAGGAACGGCCGACGACGGTCGGTGAGGCCATGGGCGAGGTCGGCTTCATCGTCGCTGGGTGAGGCAGACCTCGCCCTCGCCCAGCTGCGGCGAGGCTCGACCTCGCCAAATCTAGGCAAGGTCGAGCCTCGCCCAACGACGACGGCGAGGCCGACCTCCATGGCCTTGCCGGACCTCCCTCTGGCTCGCCGGCCAGAGGAAGGAGGATTAAAAAATAAAAGGGAAAATTATAAAACAAAAGAAAAGATTAACAAAAAGTCTATGTGGCTTAAATTTTTTTAAAAAAATGTCACATTATTGAAAATTCTCGCCGGAAAAAGACACGTCAGCATTTTGGCCGGAAAATCTCGCCGTTGGCACTTAAGTGTTCCTTTATTCTCCGATTTTGGCACTTAAATGTACCTTTTAGAAATTGTGGCACTAAAGTGTCCATCGGTGCCAAATTATGGCACTTCTAGTGTACTTAAGCCCACAAGGAAGAGATAAAAGAAACACAATCACCAATATGACACAACACAAATCTCTGTACATGCTGGTCAATATCACTAGAGACATGAACAACATTCACAGAGATCGAAACAACAATCGATGCACCCAAAACAAGAGAGGTCGGTGCAGAGTTGCGTGAAAGCCACTGTGCACCAGTTATTCACATAGGAGCAACTTTGGATGCAGCACATGCAACACATACGATTCAGCAGCTTGCTGCAACAGTTCGAAGCTGCCTTGACCAACACAAAAGCAGCATCGGACGGCTTTTCTTCGGCTCCTGGTGGAATGTTTTTCACTGTTGCAGCCAAGTTACCGAAGCCTTTACCCAAACTTCCTAGCAAAATTACCCTCTGGCCCTTTAAGTCCAGCATCTTCTTGAAATTCACTTTTCCAGGCACCTGTTTTAAAGCACAGATAATGACCTTATGTTGATGACGAGAAGCAGGGATTTGAAATCAGCTTCATCACTTCTAACATATTCCAAAGTTTGCTACATATAAGTACATGGATGGGATTGGAGCATCTCAAGGTGCATTTGGTTAAGACAGTTTCAGTTCTTATTTTCACTCTAAATGTTTAAAAGTGCATATATAATGATCTTCTATTTAATTTTCACTTTTAGAATATGTCTTGTACTATTAACAGAATATCTTGTCTGTTTCTTGTTTTATTTAGGATTCAACATCGAGTCTTTCCTGAAATTTCAATTTCCTTCCTCTTCCACTTGCAAACCAATGAAAACAACGATGTGTTGTCAAGATTCATTTTGACCACTTTCAGTTGTCATTGGAAATGAAAACTGCAAAACTAGACGCAGTCTAAGGTTTCCAGATGATACTAAAAATCACTCTGTAAATATATAATAAGAAGTACAGAGGTAAAAGGATACACGACAGACAGACTATAGAAACAAATATTAAAACTTAGGAGTTCTGCAGGAGTCATACTCACTTAAATCAGGTATAGCAAAAACATTTTTTTGGCCTGATGCAGGAGTTGTGTAAGCCTATAGGACAGTGGTAGGAACTACTAGGTCAAATAGTTCTTAATCATACCTCTAGTATAGTATCAGATGTTATTTTCTCACGAACAGTTTCAAGTAAGATCGTGCACGTATACTCCGATGGAACCCGTGATTGTATGCTCATTCTTGCAACCTATAATCAGACAGCACATGAAAATGTTAGTAAGCTGAAAGTAACAGCGCATGAAAATGTAAGTAAACTGAAAGTAACAGCAGCATGAAAATGTTCCTGATGCCAATTCAGATTTGCTGCCACACTGCAACCTACCATGCACTTATATTATGAACTAACCAATTGAGCAGCCAATTCAGAAAACTTCTGTGTGACCAGATGTTATTAACTAAATTGTCTTAGCAAGAGTTCTGGGTATAACAGGTGTTAATAAATAACAATTGATTTTTTGGTTAGAATGCTTTCATGCATCTGAAGATCCAAGCTTGAAAAGGTAAATTTGTCTAAGGCACCTTTTTTCGAAAGATGTCCCCTTCCTGCAAACTGTCATCCAGTTGAACTTCCATTGGGGAACTCACATGAATGATACTACTATAACATCTAGATTAAATCCTTCCATGCTATAACCAATATTATGTAGTTCAATGAGGTTAGAAACGAACCTTCTCCTTAAGCTCTATACTCTCATGAAACCAAGCCTGTGCTGTGAGGTCATCAATTTGTCTCTTTGCAAGTACCTGACAGGATATTAAACAAAAGAACTTAAAAAAGTAAATGTCATTCTGATATCTCCATTTATATAAATTCCCTAAACTAGATCGATTTCAGGTAAAGCTTGGAGACAAAAGAGGACCGATATAAATCTAATAAAAGTCCCTATTTGAGGCATCATCAACAAAATTTCTGCCGCATTTTCATTAGGAAAAAGCGATCTGACAAAATATGGATTGTAATAGAAAGAAAGGCGCCATGATGAGCTTTGCATCAAATATGTAATTACTCATTAATCAAGAATGTTAACTTTCAGTTCGAAGTGTAAGTGGGGCTGACAGTGTCCTCAAGAAATTCCATAGCAAACTTTAGAATTTGCAAGATCTTCATTCATCCAAGAGTAAGTATTCAAGATCAAACATTACTCTGTCAACAGGGACATCCTTCACATGCTGCACTTTCAGATCTATCGTGCAGACACTCCTATCTGCCAAAACACCACTAACTCTTGCAAGCTCTGGGAATTTCCCAGAAAATCTGCCTGATACAATTAATGGAATTCCCAATGAAAGGTCTGGAATTTGAGAGGGATACATCTTTCAATAGAATGGAAAGAACCATATGGTCACTCTGTCAGGGATGCATCACCACTTAAATGAGTAACTTGTGATTCTATGAAGATAGAGAATTGCAATTCCCAAGATTATCACTCCTCAAAAGCATTCATATCTGTTGGTGATTGGAATTTGGAAATGAATAGTTGCTTGGAGAGGAAATTATTACCTCAAGTGAACCAAGATTTTCCAGAGCGTCCACTGTGATATCAGCCATCATGATTGACAATGCATTAGCAAGCCACCTTTGCATTCTAAGTTCAACTAACTCTGCTTATGTGAAAAGGAACAGAACAAACAAAGACAAGATTAGGTTTTTTGCCTTCGAAGAACTTGACAATTTTAAAACCCATAGATCTTTATTTGGACTAAGCAGAGATTGGAGAATCATAACACCCTTTAGACAAGCTCTATTATTGCCCTTCTGGATTAAAACAACCTCATGTCAGAAATCATGTAGGTAAAAAGTCCATCCAAGTCTATTGTTCTAGAGCCGGATGGCCATCAACTTCTCCTCTTTCAGATATGAATGCCTTTTCCACATAAGAAAGTTCCCAACCCCACTAACATTAGCTGATACAACTGAATTGTTTCAAAGGTATATTAACCCATAAGAAACTTCATTCACTTCGGAAAAAAAAAACAGTTACCTGCATCATAGGCAGCATCATGATAACCCCTTCCAATTTGAGAAAGCATCTGGAGAAAGTAATTGTTGCAGTACGCACCTGGAAAGAAAATTAGTTCGCAGTACTTAGCATAAATTGGTACAACCCCTTGTCTGGTTCCACCACAGTATGTCTTTGACAACAAATTGCAACTTAACACAAAGCCTGACCTCACAATCATAATGATTTTCTAGTTTCATACTGCAGATCCAAATTCAAGCTGTATATATATAACATGGCAATAGCTTTATTAAAAATGCTTTGGCGGACAATTTCTGATAAAGTCAATGTATATAAAAGCTCTTCTCTTGATGTAGTCACCCATAGATTATTTGAAGTATTATGATATAGCTCAAAATTGACAATTTTCAATTTCGTGTGTATCTGACTTAATGACTGCTCTCATACCAGGAAGCACGCTGAAGTTATTGTCCTTTATGGGTAAGGAATAACTGATTGTCTTAATGACAGTTATCATTATATGTTGCTCTTCTGATTACGTTGTTTTACTGCCAAGTGATGAATGAATTGTCATTGGAAAGGGAAAAAGTAGTGGTAGGCTTGCGATGTTTTCACAAATGAATGCACTCCAAACCCTACATTCATCAGGTTTCTTGCTTGCATAATTGCATGAGCATTTATATTCCTTTTGTTGCATGCTTCACACAACTCTAATCTAGAAACTTTAGAGGCTGCAACCAATGCCTTATAAGTCACCCGATGCAAAAGTTATCAACTTTGATATTCTTTTGTACTTTTTTAAGGATCTCTTACCTATTCCAAAGGTGCATATGCGCGGACGAATTGTTTGTCCACTTGAGCAATGATCTTTCACTTTATTGCAGATCTCCCGCTCATTTTCAACAGCCCCATCCGTGACTAGGAAAATGAATGGTATTGAACCAGTGGATTCCGCCAACAACTTTATTGCCTGCAATTGAGTAGATAAGTCGGTATGGTAGGGAAGTATCCTAAACTAGTATGTGAAAGTGACAAGGCAACAATAAAACGAGAACGGCATTAAAATTCTTCATAAATTCAGCATTCAAGCACCTTCCATTGGCAATGGATGCACATGTTCAAACCTGTTCTAGAGGAGACAAGATGTCTGTGCCACCATCAGCTGTAAAGTTGGCACTAATCCATTGGGTCGCGTCTGAGATCGCCTCTTGTGTTGCTGGCTTCATCAATGGAGAGAATAAGTGAACCTCATTGTTGAAAGCTATTATGTTGAAAGAATCCTGCTGAGTGAGCCTTGAAAGCGATTCCAATATTACATTCTTTACATTCATCAGCAGGTTTTCCATGCTCGCACTTATATCGATGACATACACAACTTCTTTTGAATAGACCTGTCAATTGACTACATAGGACTTAGTAAACCAACAATAATAATGCAGATGAGAATGAAACTGCACAAGATTACCATGATTACAAGTATTTTTCTTGTGGACCGTTGACAGTTTCTGGGAGTTACTGTTCTCCATTAGTAGAAAAGGGGTCTTTCCATCCTCAGCAGCGTGGAAGTAAAGAATGCGAAATGTTTGCAAGCATTGGAACAATCCTTAATTGCGAAATCAGACGCACCCAATTACATCACCAGAATTGAGTAATACTAATTCTACTAAACCATTGTTGTACCACCCCTGGCATGGAAATTTAACCTTGGAGATATTCTACACGAGAAAGCTGAATCCAAAAACAGTAGCTTCTTATTCCATATTATCATATCTGTGTCCCCAAAATAGAGAAACATTGCTCATTTAGGAAGTTTGTAGCTGATTTAAATTTGCTTTACCACAACGTTACCGATATCCAATTATTTCGTACGTCAAATTGGGGATGGACATTGGAGAGCAATTCCTAGTCAAGCTGCAGAAACCAAACTGTCCTCTGAATTAGGAAACTTCTGAACAAGAAAGCGTGATATTAGTAATTTCCGATGAGAAAGGAGACTAGTTTGTCTTTCACAAGAATGATACCCCCACACAATGTCACTTCTCTTCTTTTTGTTAGATATTTACACAATTACTATAGTTGGATCAAGGAAAATCTGAGAACAACTGATCATACAGTGAAGAAGCTTTATCGTCGATATTACTTTAAGATTTCCCATAGGCCCCGGTTGATTGATTTTTTCTCTTCTAAATAGGTATCGATACCAGCAAAGGAACCTTTATGACCAAGATTGACTCGGAAACTTCATAGCAATGCTCAAGACCCGTGCATCACGGGCCTCACCGTAACTTTCGGAGAGCCAACGCTGAGGATTATAGGGGTCCAAATGACTCTCTCTCTCTCTCTACGCAGAATATGGTCCTTCATTTCCTGCACTCATTCAGGAAAAACTACAGCAACAAAACTATGAAGAGGCAAATTGTCTCTCAACGTGTCATCGGTGGCAATAATCCCGTGAACATCTCTAACAAGATAATGTAGTAACTAGAAATTGCCTTCTCTTGGGACTTCGCGCCTAATGGCATAGTGCAGATGAAATTAGGGGTGTGGATCATCGAAAACTAATTATATTGGGCAGCGGTTGGGGAGGATATAGATGAAGTCGGGGTATCGTAGACACGAAGAAAGCAACAAGATAAAGGAAATACTTAAGATCTATGTCTCGAGTTTGAGCCGGTGAATAAAAGCCGACCCGAATAAAGTTTGTGGAGAAATACGGAAATTGTATCCGCTTCAAAGTCAAGATCAAGAATAAAGATTGTATCCGTGTTGGAATCAAGATCAAGAATAAGTCCTACTTGGATTTTCATTGGGCGCAAGATTGTCTTAAAATACACGGAATCCACTTTCCTGATTGAAGTTGGTCAAGAAACGAAAGAAAGGGAAGGTCCAAAGCTGGCCAATTAGGAGTTGCCTCTGTACATGGAATTCTTTCTCCGTGTGCGTGTATTAAGGGATGGAGGGTGGATCCATCTAGATGGCTTTCCAGATGTTGACTTCAAGTCAACCAATGCCCCCAAAATCCTAAAGTCACCCACTTTGGAAAATAAACCGAAGACCGACGAGCAATCTTTATTGATTAGCTGGTCATTGTCTGTAATAAAGATCTCTTGACTAACAACGGCTTAATCAATTAAAATCATTTCAAAGTGCCACTTTGGCCAAAAAGGATTATACCAAGTCTTGTAATATAGAAACCTTTCCCATGGAAAGTAGGTGTATGCATATAAATAATTATTAATTTTGCCACTATGAAAAGTAACTTTCCTTCCTAACTATTTAAATTCAATTCTTCCCCCACGCTAATTGTCACTTTTTATTTAGAGAAGTAAGTTCGAGCATATTGGTGGCCAGTAATTTTCTTATGTAGTTAGTAATTTCCACCTTTGAAAGTTGCTTATCCATGTGATTAACTAATCCCCAAATGAAAAAGGTGACCATCGATATATCTATAATAAGTTTTAGGAAGGATTTCAAATAAAGATCTGAAGTGGAGCCATTTTCTCAAATAAGGGTCGAGAGCGGATATTGTTTCAAATAAGGGTCTGAAGTTGCCAAAGTTATCTCAAATGAAGACCTCAACTCGCTAGCCAGTCAAATTTTCCCCGGTGAACTTTTTCCGGCGACTAGAGCATGGGCAATTTTGTCCAAAATTTGTAATTGAGTAAACAAAAAATAGGCAAATCAAAGATCCCAAATTGAATTATAGGGCTCTTTGTGGATTTTCTTTCTTTTCCACGTTGCTCTTCAATTATCGATGCTAATTCTCTTTGTAGATTTTTCTCCTAATCAAATGAGAGAGAAGCTTGGCTTTTCACTATGAAAAGTGAATTTGTTACAGATGTGCCAGTTTGAAATTTTTTGTGGTCAAAAAATTAGTTTTTGGTAAATTTGTTACAGGTGTACTGGTTTAGGATTTTTTGTGATAATAACCCAAATAAAAATGCATGCTTCTTTACGTTCAATATTAACATATTTCACATTACAATTATTCAACATATACAATTAATTCGTGAATGCCTCTTTATAAATTACATGAACCAATTTTGAAATATTTCATGATGATTAATGTAAGGGAACAAGAAAGTAATGCAGCTTTGTAAGGAAAAATTGTCGAAAAAATCCTAAATCTATTATACAATATCAAATTTAGTTCTAAACCTTCAATTGTGCCAATTTAGCGTGGGTTTGGTTCAGCTTTGCAAGTGCTGAAAGCTCAATGCTAGTCCTTCCAACATTAGGCTTTCGGCATTCCCAATCCTAAAATTTAGCCGAAAGCTACTTGCCAAACACCCAATCATTTCTTCAAAGAACTTTGGAGGCCAAAAACTTATTGAGAATGTTAAACCAAATCCAGCCTTAGTCTTAAACATTTTGACAATTTGTCAATTTAGTCATAATCATTTTAATTGTGTTAATTTAGTCCTAAACATTTCGACAATTTGCTAGTTCAGTTATAAATCTTTTAAGGATTTGCTAATATAGTCCTTTCAACCAATTTTGGCTGGAAATCGTTGACATAGTCAATTTTTTTTTATGTTTTTTTGAATTATTCTAAACTTTTCCCTTTTTTTACTTTTCTTTCTTGCACTTGTGGCCATCGCCAGTACTTGACCATGGCCGTCAACCGACCACAGGCGAGGGCTCTACCCTTATGGCTTAGGGACCCTCACCCAAGCCACGAGCGTCAAACCCTTGCCTATAGGGGTAAGCGGTTTCAAGTTCCATATAGATTCCACCTAAAACCTGTAACCTATCCATTGAAATAGGTTCCTCATTTTTTAGAACCTAAAACCTACTCTGGGTACCTGAAACTTACCCTGTAATAGGTTCTAGGGTCGGAACTTAGAATCTACCTTGTCACAAGTTCAATCTGTATTCCTAATTAAATTATTGCACAAGATCATCACATTTAATGTCCACCACTTACTGCTATAATCTACTAATCACAACTTATATTTAGACACACGATGAGTATTTAACATTAACAAAGTAAAAGTCTCAGTTATAAATATCATCAAAAATGGAAGCATGCTCATTATTGGACGTCATGGAATACCACGGGGTCGTGTGAAAACATAGACCAAGAAAAACGTAAAAACTTATTCCAGGTTCCAAATACCTAGAACCTACCCATTGAAACAAGTTCCTAAATTTTTTGAACCTGAAAACTACCTTACCTAGAACAAACAAGTTCCCACCTGTATGGTTCTCAAGTTCCAGGTTCTTACCTTGGAACCATGCTCACCATACTTGCCTATGGCCGGTTGCCAGCCTTGGCCGAGTACCGACCACAAGCAACAGGAAAAGAAAAGATAAAAAAAGAAAAGGAAAAAAGGAAAATGTCAGAAGAATTTTAAAAAAATTAAAAAATTGTCCACGTTAGTACTATCCACACCAAGTAAGATGGGCGGCACCAGCCGGCATCCGAGTCAACGGTTTCTCGCCAAAATTGACCTAAATAACTAAATTAGCAAATTGTCAAAATGTTTAGGCCTATATTGGAACAATTGAAAGAATTAGAACTAAATTAGCTGTTGTACAATAAGTTTATGACTTTTAGACAATTATCCTCTCTGTGTGATATTATGGCTCAACCATAATACTCTAATCTACCCAACTTATTGTTTATTTATAGACCCTCAATGAATTGTTGATGCTTTCAATTACTGGAGTAGATCGGCCCATGTCAATGTTCCTAATTATTCTTGAACTGAGGGAGAGAGATTATCGGACGAAGCATAACCAATTTTCCCTCTAAGACCCACTGAGCTCATCTGATTAGTGAGAACCAGGAACTGGACGGGACTGCGTAGATGGAAGTTTGTTGGAACTTCATGGACCAGCTGAACTGCCTTTCTTGTTGGCCCCGAGTACCTGAACGCGGCCTCCTCTTGCCACTTGACACTCTCACGAAAATTCATTGGATAATGTCAATTTATAAATGGCGACGGACAGAACCAATAGTGACTGATTGCCCGGTGGTGATAACGGTTTAGGATAACGAAAGAGAAACCAGAGGTTATTATATCTTGCATCGCTTCCTAAATCATTAGGCAAATGCCTTTGGCGCCCAGTACATCTGTATAACTCCAAGCAAGCGATCAGTCAGATCTCAAATGATAAAACGACACAACCTTATGCCTCATTCTGTAAAAAGTCTTGAATCTGATTCCAATTTGGCGTATCTTCCAGTTCCAGGAAGCTATATTTGGATTGGAAGCAGAGGACTTGATAATGTAAATTAAATTAGGCAGGGGCGCGGGGGATATAGATGAAGTCGGCGTATCATAGACACAGAGAATGCAGCAAGATAAAAGGAGATACACGGGGAGAGGGAGGAAGAGAGAAAATATGAAGCAGAAGCTAACGCAAGCGGGTGAATGTGAATGTCTTGCATTATGCAGACCAGATGATATTTCTCACGCACCTGCTCTCCACAGTTTGTTTTTCTAGATATTCATATTGGTATAGTATACAACAATTTGCGCTACTAGGCAATAGCATTATGACTATCTGTCCCTTAATATTTCCTTCCTTTGTGTTTTACAGAATGTACTAGGTAACTCTTTTCTGACAAAGTGAAACCTCAAATTAAGAAAGCTCAGAGTTGGGTATGCTTGGAGCACGCAACGGAGGCCGATACCTTTACCTGGGAAGATCGCCAAAAGGGAGCCCAAGTTTAAACCCATCAACATATCTAGTTGGACCCAACTTCACTCAAAAGCTTAAGCCAAGGAGATTTGAGCTAACTAAGATATATTAACTACTCAACTTTACACCAATTCTCCAATATAGGATTTTCTAACACAACTCACACGTATATCTCAACAATCTTCCCCTCACGTATGAGTCATAAGTTTCCTTCCTTGAGATATTCACCAAACACTCATCAAACCCATCTTCACTTACATTAGTTATTAAAATCTATCAGTCTTCAAATAAGACACATCAACATTATGCCGCCTCAGGTTTCATGTATTCTCTGAGAAACTATACATCGCTGTTGACTATGATACACACAAGGAAGAGATTAAAGAAACACAATCACCAATATGACATAACACAAATCTCTGTACATACTGGTCAATATCACTAGAGACATGAACAACATTCACAGAGATCGAAACAACAATCAATGCACCCAAAACAAGAGAGACCGGTGCAGAGTTGCGTAAAAGCGACTGTGCACGAGTTATTCACATAGGAGCAACTTTGGATGAAGCACATGCAACACATACGATTCAGCAGCATGCTGCAACAGTTTGAAGCTGCCTTGACCAACACAAAAGCAGCATCGGACGGCTTTTCTTCGGCTCCTGGTGGAATGTTTTTCACTGTTGCAGCCAAGTTACCGAAGCCTTTACCCAAACTTCCCAGCAAAATTACCCTCTGACCCTTTAAGTCCAGCATCTTCTTGAAATTCACTTTTTCAGGCACCTGTGTTAAAGCACAGATAATGACCTTATGTTGATGACGAGAAGCAGAGATTTGAAGTCAGCTTCATCACTTCTAACATATTCCAAATTTTGCTACATATAAGTACATGGATGGGATTGGAGCATCTCAAGGTGCATTTGGTTAAGACAGTTTTCAGTTCTTATTTTCACTTCTATATAATTTTCACTTTTAGAACATGTCTGGTACTATTAACAGAATATCTTGTCTGTTTCTTGTTTTATTTAGGATTTAACATCAAGTCTTTCCTGAAATTTCAATTTCCTTCCTCTTCCACTTGCAAACCAATGAAAACAACGTTGTGTTGTCAAGATTCATTTTGACCACTTTCAGTTGTCATTGGAAATGAAAACTGCAAAACTAGACGCAGTCTAAGGTTTCCAGATGATACTAAAAACCACTCTGTAAATATATAATAAGAAGTACAGAGGTAAAAGGATACACGACAGACAGACTATAGAAACAAATATTAAAACTTAGGAGTTCTGCAGGAGTCATACTCACTTAAATCAGGTATAGCAAAAACATTTTTTTGGCCTGATGGAGGAGTTGTATAAGCCTATAGGACAGTGGTAGGAACTACTAGGTCAAATAGTTCTTAATCATACCTCTAGTATAGTATCAGATGTTATTTTCTCACGAACAGTTTCAAGTAAGATCGTGCACGTATACTCCGATGGAACCCGTGATTGTATGCTCATTCTTGCAACCTATAATCAGACAGCACATGACAATGTTAGTAAGCTGAAAGTAACAGCACATGAAAATGTAAGTAAACTGAAAGTAACCGCAGCATAAAAATGTTCATGATGCCAATCCAGATTTGCTGCCACACTGCAACATACCATGCACTTATATTATGAACTAACCAATTGAGCGACCAATTCAGAAAACTTCTGTGTGACCAGCTGTTATTAACTAAATTGTCTTAGCAAGAGTTCTGGGTATAACAGGTGTTAATAAATAACAATTGATTTTTCTGGTTAGAATGCTTTCATGCATCTGAAGATCCAAGCTTGAAAAGGTAAATTTGTCTAAGGCACCTTTTTTTCGAAAGATGTCCCCTTCCTGCAAAGTGTCATCCAGTCGAACTTCCCTTGGGAAACTCACATGAATGATACTACTATAACATCTAGATTAAATCCTTCCATGCTATAACCAATATTATGTAGTTCAATGAGGTTAAAAACGAACCTTCTCTGCAAGCTCTATACTCTTATGAAACCAAGCCTGTGCTGTGAGGTCATCAATTTGTCTCTTTGCAAGTACCTGACAGGATATTAAACAAAAGAACTTAAAAAAGTAAATATCATTCTGATATCTCCATTTATATACATTCGCTAAACTAGATCTTCGACCAAAAAAAAAAAAACTAGATCGATTTCAGGTAAAGCTTGGAGACAAAAGAGGACCAATATAAATCTAATAAAAGTCCCTATTTGAGGCATCATCAACAAAATTTCTGCCGTATTTTCATTAGGAAAAAGCGATCTGACAAAATATGGATTGTAATAGAAAGAAAGGGGTCATGATGAGATTTGCATCAAATATGTAATTACTCATTAATCAAGAATGTTAACTTTCAGTTCGAAGTGTAAGTGGGGCTGACAGTGTCCTCTAGAAATTCCATAGCAAACTTTAGAATTTGCAAGATCTTCATTCATCCAAGAGTAAGTATTCAAGATCAAACATTACTCTGTCAACAGGAACATCCTTCACATGCTGCACTTTCAGATCTATCGTGCAGACGCTCCTATCTGCCAAAACACCACTAACTCTTGCAAGCTCTGGGAATTTCCCAGAAAATCTGCCTGATACAATTAATGGAATTCCCAATGAAAGGTCTGGAATTTGAGAGGGATACATCTGTCAATAGAATGGAAAGAACCATATGGTCACTCTGTCAGGGATGCATCACCACTTAAATGAGTAACTTGTGATTCTATGAAGATAGAGAATTGCAATTCCCAAGATTATCACTCCTCAAAAGCATTCATATCTGTTGGTGATTGGAATTTGGAAATGAATAGTTGCTTGGAGAGGAAATTATTACCTCAAGTGAACCAAGATTTTCCAGAGCGTCCACTGTGATATCAGCCATCATGATTGACAATGCATTAGCAAGCCACCTTTGCATTCTAAGTTCAACTAACTCTGCTTATGTGAAAAGGAACAGAACAAACAAAGACAAGATTAGATTTTTTTGCCTTCAAAGAACTTGACAATTTTAAAACCCATAGATCTTTATTTGGACTAAGCAGAGATTGGAGAATCATAACACCCTTTAGACAAGCTCTATTATTGCCCTTCTGGATGAAAACAACCTCATGTCAGAAATCATGTAGGTAAAAAGTCCATCCAAGTCTATTGTTCTAGAGCCGAACAGTCATCAGCTTCTCCTCTTTCAGATATGAATGCCTTTTCCACATAAGAAAGTTCCCAACCCCACTAACATTAGCTGATACAACTGAATTGTTTCAAAGGTATATTAACCCATAAGAAACTTCATTCACTTCGGAAAAAAAAACGCACTTACCTGCATCATAGGAAGCATCATGATAACCCCTTCCAATTTGAGAAAGCATCTGGAGAAAGTAATTGTTGCAGTACGCACCTGGAAAGAAAATTAGTTCGCAGTACTTAGCATAAATTGGTACACCCCCTTGTCTGGTTCCACCGCAGTATGTCTTTGACAACAAATTGCAACTTAACACAAAGCCTAACCTCACAATCATAATGATTTTCTAGGTTCATACTACAGATCCAAATTCAAGCTGTATATATATAACATGGCAATAGCTTTATTAAAAATTCTTTGGCAGAAAATTTCTGATAAAGTCAATGTATATAAAAGCTCTCTTCTTGATGTAGTCACCCATAGATTATTTGAAGTATTATGATATAGCTCAAAATTGACAATTTTCAATTTCATGTATATCTGAATTAATGACTGCTCTCATACCAGGAAGCACACTGAAGTTATTGTCCTTTATGGGTAAGTAATAACTGATTGTCTTAATGACAGTTATCATTATATGTTGCTCTTCTGATTACGTTGTTTTACTGCCAAGTGATGAATGAATTGTCATTGAAAAGGTAAAAAGTAGTGGTAGGCTTGCGATGTTTTCACAAATGAATGCACTCCAAACCCTACATTCATCAGGTTTCTTGCTTGCATAATTGCATGAGCATTTATATTCCTTTTGTTGCAGTGCTTCACACAACTCTAATCTAGAAACTTTAGAGGCTGCAACCAATGCCTTATAAGTCACCCGATGCAAAAGTTATCAACTTTGATATTCTTTTGTACTTTTTTAAGGATCTCTTACCTATTCCAAAGGTGCATATGCGCGGACGAATTGTTTGTCCACTTGAGCAATGATCTTTCACTTTATTGCAGATCTCCCGCTCATTTTCAACAGCCCCATCCGTGACTAGGAAAATGAATGGTATTGAACCAGTGGATTCCGCCAACAACTTTATTGCCTGCAATTGAGTAGATAAGTCGGTATGGTAGGGAAGTATCCTAAACTAGTATGTGAAAGTGACAAGGCAACAATAAAACGAGAACGGCATTAAAATTCTTCATAAATTCAGCATTCAAGCACCTTCCATTGGCAATGGATGCACATGTTCAAACCTGTTCTAGAGGAGACAAGATGTCTGTGCCACCATCAGCTGTAAAGTTGGCACTAATCCATTGGGTCGCGTCTGAGATCGCCTCTTGTGTTGCTGGCTTCATCAATGGAGAGAATAAGTGAACCTCATTGTTGAAAGCTATTATGTTGAAAGAATCCTGCTGAGTGAGCCTTGAAAGCGATTCCAATATTACATTCTTTACATTCATCAGCAGGTTTTCCATGCTCGCACTTATATCGATGACATACACAACTTCTTTTGAATAGACCTGTCAATTGACTACATAGGACTTAGTAAACCAACAATAATAATGCATCTGTTCACAAAGAGGAGGTCGGAATACTCCTGGTCCTTTACATAGCATGCTCCAGCTTGCATAGAATCAAAACAAGGAACCACTACTTCATGCAGACGAAACTTTAAATTCTTAATATTGACAGTAAGTTCAAGAATGAGTTACTGGTCACCATTTATATTATCCTTTCAAATACGTTTTAATGACTATTTGGTTTTTCTTACATTTCTTATTAACTATTTCAACTCAGTATTTTCACCATGTTCCTAAAAGAGTGAAAAGGCAAGTCATAGCTTTTGCTGTTACAACCAGCAGAGGAGACCGACAGGAAGTTTATTCATTATGACATTGAACACCAACTAGATTAGGAATGAAAGTAATATATTCCTAACACAAATATCCAAGCATAGGTATATTAAATTGCAGTCAATGAAAAAAATCCTAACTAACCTTGTCACTCTGGTTTTTTCCGGGGTAAAGATAGAAGCAGAAGATGTCTCGTTGATCAGTATCATGAAGAGATGGAGATTGCAAGACCACACCCCCTGATATGTTCGTCGTTGAAACCTTGAGGCACAGGGAAGATAATGAGAGATGAGAACACTTGCATATCATAATAGCTAATCATGGTAAAGTATGGCCCAGACATCATTACATCAGACTTGGTAAGAAGCCTTGTTATTTTGAGGGCCTAAATAGTAGCAGTTGAGAGAGAGAAAATAGAGGGTCATACGGAATAAGAAAATTTGAAGTCCTGACTCGACCATGTTGGAGCTTCTGCTTCATTCAAGCAACTTAATTTACCAGCCTCACGCCGCAAGTCCTATAAAGACACAATAATATCCTTATTCCAGCTTTTGCTTGGAAATCTTAGAGCATGAGCAAATTTATCGAACTCACCGTCAGCGGGTAGCTAGTATGATCACGTAGCAGTTCTATGCCAGTACCAGAGTTCACATTCAACAGCAACTTTTCTTTCTTAGGCACCTTCGTAACAACAGGATTGACATATGAAGGAAAGGTAAAAGGTATGCTTAAGCAAAACTGGGATCCTTGATATGTTAACTTCTGAGACCAATTTGCCTTCACTGATATGGTTGACCCTCCAACAACCTACAAAGTTAAGATGGTTGGAATATATTAGTTTCAGCAATGGTTTAGAATAGAAGACGGATCTGATGCTGGAAACCAATATCTTGAGAGGGACGGTGGAGAAAGATTAAAGAGACTACCTGTGGAACTTTAAACATGAAAGTCTGGGAATTCAAAAAGTTCCCATCTTTAGCTTTTGCCACTTCAGCACTCTTATCTTCCATATCTTCCACAATGATCAGTTGACTGTTATATGATCTTCCAGCGACATCTACCTCGATACCTAGAAGCAAACCCTGTTAGCCAAATCATGCTTCTTTTGAGAACATAATTAACAAAAGAAGGGGTAAAAGAAACTTCAGACATTTACAAGTTTAGCACAGTTACATAATTGGAAGATACCATCGGCACCATAGAATGTAGAAGTGGTAAATTTAGTTCTGTTATTCAATGTGCTTATATGATTCCACAAATATAGAAAATAAGAGCTTACAAAATTTTTATTTGCTAGCTAGGTATCATACAAGGTATCAAGGTTCAACTTCCATTGGCATTTCCAAGTGGTCGCCAAGAAATTGTCAGGAAAAAAGTCTGAGAAGCGAAAATGGCGATAGACAACGGGAAACATCTGAAGTGTGATTACAATAATTTCACCACAAAGAAATGATAACCTCTCCTGTCACGAGGACGGTCACGATCCGAGAAGAAGGTGTCTCGGCAGTAGTCAAAGAGGTTCCGTCTTTGTTCCTTTAATTTCTAACGTAATTGCAATGTTAACAGATGACCGGCACTTGTTTAGGCTACTACAGTCGGCCCGTGGAATAAAAGAAGGATCATTGAGCATCCTTGCATCTGAATCTAATGTACTTTGCTAATGATGTCGTAGAAAAGGAATCGTCCTTTTTTTATTAACACGTATATGGTGAACTGCAGTGGAACCAATTAATACAAGCAAAATTTTGGAATAGGTAAGAAGTGATCCCGTCAGCTCCTGCTTACTCATTTTGCCTAATCCCTATCTAAGCTTGCTTGACAGTAAACTATCTTCTAACTTGCCTTAATCTTCTGACTGCTTGTCCAGTCAACGGTTCCAAGAGCCAAAACAGCTTTGACTCCAACACATATCAAAAGAAAGCACTGAGCTGCGTGCACATGGACGTGCTCCTAGACAGCCTATATGAATTCATCCATTCCATATATATTTTCTAAGTCACTGCCAACCAACCCGGCCATCGGAATCCTACCAAATTCATTAAGAAAAAAATAAACTTATCCTTTTTCACTTGGAGTTATTAGACAAATAACGTGTAAGCTAACAGCAGCCGTCAGTAACAGAGGCCAGCTCTAGGAAAGCTGCCGGTGGGGCATGCCTGTCCTCGCCACCCAGATGGTCGGTGCAACCATGACTGCTCTTTTTTTCTAAGTCTATGAAAATTTCATGAAAAAATTTCTCATTTTTTCTCCGTCCAAATCTAACTTCTGTGTTTCCATTGACCGTTAACCCCCCAGTTTATTCCCAATTTCAATCTGTCGTGATCTTTCCATTATTAGCAGCAAAAGAGTATAAAAACCTCAAATGAATCTTTTCTCCGCACGGCTCCAAGACCAAATTGCACAAGCAAGTGTCCAAAAACAAGACCAAAACAAATGCACGCTTCCAAAAGAATCCATTGAAAAAAATGAAGATGAACCCACTAAACTCGATCGGGACAGGTCACTTATATATGAGAACGTATTTGAACAGTGGAAATAAATTCAACATAATATGAAAAATAGCTTAGTGAAGAAACAACGAATAATGGCACAATAATAATAAACGCAATATCATTCTAAAGCTGACAGACAATCGCACTTCCTGCTCAGAACGATTAGTTTGGTATAACGATTTCTTTAAGCAGAACTGATCAGAGCTATCTACCTGCTCTCCCATCGGTATCGCGACTTGACAATCGCACTTCCTGCTCGTCATGATGCAGTGCACGCGCCACCGCCCGGTGACCCTCACGAACGCCGTGTCCAGATAGCAATCCGCCTCCATCGCGACCTCGTGCATTTCAAGCGGCAACAGCGCCGGCGGATCGCACCGGCCGTGCACGTGCGGCTGGTAGCTCGGCACGTCGGGGTTGTCCACGGCCGTCGGGTCCGGCACCACGGCGTAGACCATCGGCGCCGTCGGGAGGTAGCTGTCCGGCGTCCTCGACATGGCCGGCGGGGCGGGGGCCGTGGCGGCGCCTTTGCCGTAGTAAAGCCGCTTGGAGAGCATGAGGCCGTAGTCGACAGAGCTGGCGAACTTGCTCGCCATGTCGCCGGGCGGAAGGGGAGCGCTCCGGCGAGGGACGAACCGGTGACTGGAAAGGGAAGATGGAGAGCTGGTGAGGGGAAATGAATTGGAAGGATGTGATGTTGTCTTATATACAGATGACAGCGAAGCTTTGGCTTTTGGGTGTTTGAAATGCAGGTTGAAGAGTGAAGACGACAGGTCGAGTCGAGAGCTTGGGATTACTTTATTTATTTATTTATTGCGTTTTGGCATGTAAGATATTACACGTCGACCCCAACCAATAATCTGGAGGGAGATTTTTTTTTAACGATTATTTCGAATAAACTAATTAGGTGATTAAAGGAGCAATATTTCACAACTTTCCCGAATTATATGTAATTCATGTTGTGAAAAGCAAGATATACTTAAGAATGCCTAATAAGTGCTCGATAATGAGAAAAATTGTCAAAAAGTCCAAAACATATTGTACTTTTGCTAATTCAGGAATAAACCTTTTAAGTTTGTCAATTAAGTCATAAACTTTTTACATTTGTACTAATTCAGTTTTTTTTTGTGATCGGTACTAACGTTGACAATTTTAATAATATTTTTCGAATTTCTTTTCTTTTCTTTTCTTTTCTTTTGTTTTTCCTCTTTTTTTCTTTCTCTTTGGCTTTTCTTCACCACGTGGCCGACGAGCTCCGGCGAGGGCTTTGTGACCCTGGCCCTGTGGCCAACGAGCTCCAGTGAAAAAAAGATGAAAGAAAGAAAAAAAAGGAAAATTTCAAAAAATTCAAAAAATATTAAAATTGTCCATGTCGGCCGGCTAAAATGACTGAATCAGCACAAATGCAAAAGGTTTAGGACTCAATTGCAAAACTTAAAAAGTCTAGAATTGAATTGGCAAAAGTGCAATAAGTTTAAGACTTTTTAAACAAATTTTCCCTCAATAATGTGTAGTAATAAAATATCAATATAAACTCCATTATTTTTCTTTTGTAATAATATAAGTAAGTAATTCCAAAAACTTTTAAGGCATGCTCGGATTGCCATCGAACCAATCAAAAAGCCCATTCTAAATATTTCTAGCCTATTACTAGAAAATAATTCCGTTGAATACAAGAATACCATTATGATATTCAAAACTTTACAAAGGATTTGAGGTGCCTTTTCAATGACATTATTTGTTGGAAGTTCTAGGTGTTGAAAGTCAAGCGATTATAGGTGAATCAAGCAATAGTTTTAAGCTCCTAAATATTATGAGAGAAAATAAAATATCACTTGTAAATTACAATTTACAACCACGATTGCTAAAGTCTCTTCGGAACTGAGCTGTAGACTCTCTCTCCTCCAAAGTGGCTAAACCCGATCTCTTGAATTTTATGTTAAATGATTATGCCATTTTCTTTTTTGCTATTCTTTAACTATGTTTGCTTTTAGGGAAAAAAAACCACAAAAAAACCCTAAACTTTACCTATTATGACATATTTACTTCAAACTATTTTTTTTTTACACCAAAAACTTTAAATTTGTACCATTGTGACACATTTATCCCAAACTTTTTTCTGTAAAATCAAAAACTCTAAATTTATACTTATGTGACACATTTACCCCCAAACTTTTTTTTATGACACCAATTTTTGGAGTAAATGTGTCACACGGATACAAGTTTGAATTTTTTGTGTCAAAAAAAGAAACTTTAGAATAAACGTGTCATACTATACAGATTTGGAATTTTTGGTGACTTTTACCCTCGCTTTTATGAATTTTTTTCTTTTTATACACAAGTTTATATAATAAAGAATCTCTTAATCAATCAATCCGATAAACGATTTGATAGGAAACATCTATTTGTAAATATAATCATTTAAGATCACACGAATATGAATAGTGATGTTTTTTATTTAAGTGAAATACTAGTAAAGTATCGAACAAAAAAAAGGTACTAGCAAAGTAAATCAATTTTCGGTACTTTTTGCACAGCCTAGGATGGCCTGTCCTATATATAATGACGATAATAATAGAATAATAATCATAACATTATTCTAATCAAGTGTATGTGGCTATAAATGGATTGTCGTGGGGATTGTGTTTGGCGAGGGCGTTTGTATCTGGACCGGCGCTATATCCCCCACATGGAGCATGATTAAGCCGACCAGTTAGGATTAGGAAGATCTTTAAAGCTATTTTATGCTGGTAACATTCTTTGCTTAGGACAAGTGATTACTGATTACTGTTGCCTTAAGCCAGGTATAATCCCCCTTTTAATGTCTACATGGACCCCATTAGGACAGGTTCCTAAGCACGAATTAGTAAAGTATCAATTGCACAATTAGCAAAGACGGGATCGTATGAGGAGATGATGGCGCTTTGGTCGGTTGCAAAGCTGCCACGACTTTGAGTTTGACTTCCTGTCGTGTTGCTCTCTTGTTGTTCACCACAAACGTCAGTTGATTTTATTTATTTATTTATTTATGCTTGACTCGAGAGAAAATGGTTAGATAAATTGGGGTATGAAACACGCGATAATCATATTAATTCCACGTCATACAGAATATGTTGACTGATGGGAGTATGTAATGTATGATGAGACCGCAATTAGTGGAGGGATTAGGTGGCCACGCAAAGGGAGGACAGATCAGGTACATCGGGTCCGCTGACGTGAATTTCCATATCATCGACGGTCACGGTGTGTTTGGGTCCACGGACCACGTGTCCAGTGGACCCCTCTAGTCTTAATAATCAATCAGATCAATGAGTTGAATTTAAAACGTGACAGCTGATCCTGTAAATCACGGACCACGCTGGTCCCTCATCGGAATCCGAGGTGGTCCCCTCAACAGAGAGAGTACGAGCGAGTTAGTACTTAGTACTCTCTCTTTCGCCCACCGTCGGATGCTCGTGGACGAGGCTACTCGGGAAACGTCCTCCGCACGATCGACGGGTCACGTTTTTCAACGGACATGGCGAGGACCGGGTCCGTTGATGTGACGATCACCCTTCTTTTTGTTTTTTCTTATACGTAGATTACAAGTCATAAAATTTATCACGAAACTGTAATTGAGTCCTTAAACTTTTAAAAACTATAATTAAATTTCAAAATTTGTTAAATTAGTACAATCAAGTCATTCTATTAACACCGTCAATTTGACTAACGAAAAATGTTAATGTTTCATTTTTAAATTAATTTCTCTCTCCTATTTAGCATTTTTTTAATCATTTTTATTCAAATTTTATTTGAATTGTATTAAAAATTTTGAAAAAGAAAAGCTACAATTTTATTCAAAAAATGAAAAAAGAGGAAAAACAATGGCGGGCTATTGGTGGGGGCGCTATCGCCACCACTGGCCTTGCGTGAATTTGATCCCTGCCACCACCTATCGCCAACCCTAGGTGACCCAAAGACCCGAGCATGGTATCACATACTTGATTGAATCAATTCAAGAAGTTTTAAAATTTGATTGCACTTTCTAAAAGTTTTGGGACTTAATTGCACATTTGCAATAGTTTTGGAACTTCTAGTATACATATCCCTTGTTTCTTTCCTAGGAAAGTTGCTTTGGGATCGATTTCACGCTCGGGTCCCCCCATCCTTATTGAGGTGATATCATTTTATTAAACAAATTATAGAATTATTATTATTTTCCTAAGAGCACTTGCAAAAAAATTAAGGGTAAATCACTTAAATGATTCATAAACTTTGACCTAATGTGCAATGTAATCCTTGAACTTTAAATTTGTTCGATATGGTCTCTGAGTTTTAGCTCAATGTGCAATGACATCCCTGAACATTTGATTTGTTCAATGTTGTTATTGGACTTTCGATACATGTTCAATTTAATCCTATGTACTAAAAGTTCACGAACTATATTGAACACATGAAAAGTCTAGGGACAACATTACACATTGAGGTAAAGTTCAAGGATTACACTGCATATTAGGCTAAAGTTTTGTCATTATCCAAAAAACTAATTCAGAAAAGTTCTTATAAGGCAAAATCAATATTTTGAAATTGAATTGTTGTGCATGTGTATGAGGACACTCGTTAATAGGATGCAATTGAAAATTATTACAATTATCGAGAGAATTTATGTGTATATAAATGAAAATGAGTTCAGTGAGGATGATCCCATTTGTACCGTCTGATATTATTTCTTGTTAACTTGTTCTCAAGAAGAAGGTATATTATGCATTCAATATATTGTACATGTTGGAAAAATAAGCTAGTCATAGACAATCAATTCTATATTCAAACACAAAGTCAATTTGCGATTGATATCGAGGAGCCTATCTTAATAAATTATGTCTGTAGATGTTTAAAATATTTTGTTGTCCCTATGATCAATAGTTATATTGTACAACCAACATGTTTAAATTGCGATTATAGGCAATTGCACGTGCCTTTGACAGTTGAATTATAGGCAAATGTAAAATCCGCCACAAATTTGCCTTAAAAAACAATTAGGGACGAGTAAACATGACGATTATTTTATCTGCCTAGAGGCAAATGATTCTGTCTCTATAATGGCTTTTTGTGTATGGGGATCGTAATCATATCCCCAATAGTTAATCATAGCCAAGTGGTCATTATATCATCGATGTCTAGGCGTTAGTCTATCTAATTTTTCCCTTTTAATTTTCTCCCAAAATCGGAGGAATCCAATCCGAATTTAACCGATCTACCGCATAATATTCTTTGGTCCTATCAATATACGATGCAAATCCACTTTAATTTTACCTTGCTTAAAAGGGGTTGCCCAACATGGACCTTATTAGACCCAGCAAATTCTAGTAATCTAAAAACACACACATATATATATATATATATATCGAGCCCAAGTGATTGCGTACTTAAAGACACGTAAATGAAGGCTCTATGGACCTAATTAAATCCGACAAACTCGAATAAATAAATATAAATCTAGATTAGGTGTGAATATGGAGCACACGTGATTGTGGACGTTCCGTTACATAAATGAATTCTCATTGGTGTATCCACCATGATAAACGTTGGCTGGTCCCGCGAAGAAGGAGCTCCGCGCGAGTGCGCGTGATAAATACACACAAAATGAAAAGGAGAGGGAGAGAGGGAAAGATTAAAGAAACGACAAAAGGTGATTAGGACTGAGACACGGCATTAAGACGAAAGTAAAGCGATTGCTTTCACATTAAATTACTAAGTGGAAGGCGTGCTGATGATGCGTGCCACTCATTTGGTTGAAGATTCATTCATTCGACCGAGGAAAATGTCCATCGGGCGATGTGAAAGGCCTACGACCTTTGTCTATAAGTTTTTAATAACCTTTTTCTTTACGTGTATTATCCAAAACTCCCTGCTTATGCATAGCCACACAGTGGGAAAATTGGGAGCAGCTGTAAACTTCACAAATCAAGAAAAAGAACAAAAAAAAGACGTTGTGGGTGGAGATCTTAAATTATAGGGCAAATTGAGGGTGCCAATGACAAATTTTTTTTTTTAGAAATCAATTTATGAATCAAGAAACATGTTTGATAATGTCATAAAATTTTTGTTTCGTAAATAGAAATTTATTTGATAACAATATGAAATTTTTATTTTCCTAATGGCACTAACAATTGGCGGCGGGAGGCGATGGTGGAGGCGACAGCCGACAGTGGCTGACGGAAGGGAGGGAGGAGGTGAGGAGCTAGAAGAGAGAGGAGAGTGAGTTGTGAAGAGAGAGAGGAGAAAGAGAAGAACTCTTAATTTATGATTTTTTGTTCAAAAGATAGAGAAATAGAAAATTTTAATTTCTGATTTCTATTCCGGACCTATTTCTAGAATAAAAATTTGTTATAGAAATATAAAAATGAAATTACGATATTAAACGGATTTATGTTCCATACTCGTTCCAAATCTATTTTTGAAACATAAATGATGTTATAGAAATTTTGTCATGCATGCTCTGAATGTGCCATTTCATTTCCAAGATAGAGCAAAAAAAATCATCTCCAATGCTTAAGGGTTAAGGGAATGTTAAATGAAATTTTAAATCTTTCAACAAATTAGTTTTACTTTTGATTAGCGCCAACGTACCCAAATCTACTAAAAACGCCAATATTGACGTGAATTTTTTTTTTTGCTTAAAATTTTCTTCAATAAGTGTTCAAGATAGAGTAAAAAGTTGGAAAAAAAAAGGCTCGATGCAAATTGGCCTGGACAAAGCTTAGTCCAATTGAAAAATAAAATGCTTCATGAAATAGTCGCAATTATGCTTAATTTATCCCTACCCAAGCATAGCCTAGCCTTGCCCACCCATTTGATAAAGTCTTGTGGGTATTTTTTAATGGGTTGATTTGGCTAGTGATTGAGCAGGTGAATAGACGAAAGTGCATCAATACTATACCTCTCAATTCTCATTGCACCCTTCAATCTTTTGCCTAATTATATCAAGCATTATAGTTTTATAATGGTACTTACACATGCTAATGATCCCCTGCGCAAAATTATGAAATACAAAGCTACAGAAATTGTATGATCTGGTCTGTTTCTGGCTGGATCACGTGTCCAACATCGTGAGCCCTGCCTAAGCCCAAGCCCAAGCCCAAGCCATCTCATTTTGGTATTTTTATTTCTTTTCATTTAATCCGGTCCGGTCGGTTGAGCATTGGGCCGGTTTGGCTTGTCGCCCACTCCAACCTCTTCTCCAGCACAAGCGCAAATTACAAACACGCCCCAAGCGACGAGTCGTTTTGAGCCTCTTGACCCTTTTCACCCTTCGCAGGGCACACTTTCATTTGGAAGTCAGTCTCTGGGCGAAGGTTTTCTTTCTGCGCACTCCAGCCATCCTCCAGGAGGAAGAAGAAGAAGAAGAAGAAGAAGAAGAACCCTCGTGACCAACAAGATGAGTCGCGGAAGTGGAGGTGGATACGATCGCCACATCACGATCTTCTCTCCCGAAGGCCGTCTCTTTCAAGTAGGTCCGTTCCACTATCACTCTCTCTTTCTCCGCAGATTATCGTACGTTGACTCCTCTTCACGGTCTCGCCCTAGCGGGTAGATTGAATGGTCGGATTTGAGGTGCTTCTTCGGTTGCTTTGCGAATGACTACCTTCGTGATACCTGGCTATCGCGCTTGGGCCGTTGGCAAAATTAGAACAAGATCTGCAATTTGGGTCGTTAATTTTTATTGGAATGAGCATAGATTGAGTTTTTTCGGTTTTCTGGTTGAATATTGTGCAGAGTATGCTTTTAAGGCAGTTAAGGCTGCTGGAATCACCTCCATTGGTGTCCGAGGGAGAGACTCGGTCTGTGTGGTCACTCAAAAGAAGGTCCCGGTGAGTGTAGTATTTCAATTAGCCTAGAATAATTTTTCCCAGCTGGTCTTGAGCTTGAGTTCCTGTGTTTTCTCTGACACGGAGTTCCTTTTTACAGGACAAGCTTCTAGATCAGACAAGTGTGACCCATCTTTTTCCTATCACGAAGTTCCTTGGCTTGCTAGCCACCGGAATGACTGGTTTGTTGCTCTCGATTTTTGACTTAATTTCCTAAATGGTAAAGATTTGTTTGTCTGAGTTCTTGTACAAGCCTAATAAATGGTTTTGTGAGTTTTGATATATTTGCAAGTGAGCTGTGTAGTGTGTGGCATCTGGAGCGAAGACGTGTACATTAGCTCGTGTTGATAAAAATGCTTTTACCATTAGTTTCGTTTGTATGGTATAGGTGCATTCTTTTTAAGGCAGACAAAAAGTTCGTTTAGTAGAAGAAATAGGATAGTTAGTTGTACATGACTACTTGAGATCAGATAGGGGTTAGGGCTACTTACTGATGTGGACATATTTAATTGAATGTGCCGGACAGTAATTTAATTTTTCACTGCATCTCTATTATATATACTCTATTATGATGATGGGCTGCTGTGTCTTGTAGGCTAATCACATTATTTCCATGGAATCAATTCTATTTTTTCCTCTGAAGTTTGCTTTGTAGCCTCTGTGACTTTGGCACTGTTGTTTTCCAGCTGATGCTAGGACCTTGGTTCAGCAAGCACGGAATGAGGCCGCTGAATTCCGCTTCAGATATGGATACGAGATGCCTGTGGATGTATTGGCAAAATGGTTAGTCACATGTTTAAATAAAACGAGAAACTCATACTATAAAGTCAGTCTGATCTTGCAGAAACTGGCATTGAAACTCATTTTCGGGAATGAGAAACTGGTACTGCATAGTCAATTTGATCCTGCAAGATACTGGCATTGAGTAATTAAACTCGTTTTGGGGCGTCTGTTTGAATTATTTCTTCTTCCCATTTGTAGACTAAGGATATGGTCAAACGAAGGAGAAGGGTTATATATTAAGACTTACAAACTCTGTAGTTCATGTAGTTATTTGTGCCCTTGTGGTCCCTGATGAAGGATATTTATACAGCTGGAGACAATCTAAGTCGGCACATATGTAGATAATTGTATTGGCACGTTTATTTGATCTATATGTAAACATTGTGATCCCCATATTTGACTTTGTAATTGATCATGATCCTGTATTCGACTTTGTGATTGAGATGCTAATAAAAACAGAAGGAAAATGCAGCCCAAAGAGTGTAATGGCATCTTTTCATTAGACAATTTTTAAATCTTTCTAGTGTCAAAATGCCTCAAATGTTAACCTTCTGTATTGCCACTGCTGTCACCAATATTTTGTGAATGTCTCTAATTGTGCTTTTCTTAAGTAATTTGTTTCTGTTGTTACAAGCCGGACCTCTTCTTCACACTCACTTTATGGTCAATTCTCCCGTTCGGCTTACTTTGTGTTCTTTTGAATATCAGGATAGCGGACAAGTCCCAAATTTATACTCAACATGCTTATATGAGACCACTGGGAGTAGGTTGGTCTTTACTTATTTACTCAGTTATTATATTCCTCTGGTGACTGATTCTGGCAGATGGAGCACTTCATATGTTTCAGAACACACCCCCTTTTTTCCAAGGCTCCTTCATTTTTTTTTACCCTGTCTTTTTGTTTCAGCAGATACGATGATTAATTTTTTTATGCATACTGATGCTGCTCCTCTGCTGTGATTTTCTGTTGTTGCTGGAAGTTGCAATGGTCTTGGGCATTGATGAAGAGTTTGGACCGAGATTATTCAAATGTGACCCTGCAGGCCACTTCTTTGGACATAAGGTATTTTATGTTTTTTCTGCATTTGTCCATCACTATTTCGTCTGACAACCTCGCGTCATGCACTACAGGAAGTTCAACAGATGTATATCGATGTCGTTTTATGTAATATGGGCACTTTATGGTCTGCAATCCTAGAATATGCATTACCATCTCAGTTGTCTGGTTTTCAGTGTCAATCTCTTGTCCATCCATCTCTTGGAATGTAGCTCATTCCATGGGATTGTCGTAAAATTCTTCCAAATAGACAAAATATGTTGATCCATATCATTCATGTGCCTTGCTGCTTATACTAGAGAACATTGTTTGTACATATACACCCCCTTAATCTTATTCTCTATTCCAGGTCTGCAACTCGTGGTGCAGTGAAGTGAACTGCTCAGTAAATGTAGCCCTTTTTTGATATGTTATTCGGTGTATATCACTCCTACTTGGTTCTCTCTTAATTTAACCAAGTGGAGGAGATAATAGCTATTCTGTTTTATTTTGGGCTTGTGGACTGCACATAATCTTCAATAATCTCTCCTTATCATGGTTGGTTTATACTTCATAGCTATCGGTGGACGTTGCAGGTTTCCTGATGACAAAGAGAAGAGTCGTGTGTCTGCTGTCAATGGCACATTTAAACAATAATTTGAATTGTAAAATTGTATTGATATTATGTTATTGCCCATAATGATGCCACGTGAGGACAAATGATTAGTTCTTATTATGATGCCTCTGAACCAAATAATTGCATCCAGAGCTCATCAGATTGTTTATGGTAACGTGTTTCAGGCTACAAGTGCTGGATCAAAAGAGCAAGAGGCAATTAATTTCTTGGAAAAGAAAATGAAGAATGATCCTGCATTTTCGTATGAGGAGACTGTACAGGTAGATGTGTTTCTCGAAACTTGTAAGATTCAATTGGAGGATGCATTAGGTGCTTTTTTTAGCCGGTTTTGGTTCTCCCGCTTAAGATATTTTAAGAATTGGAGAGTGACTTTTCCCTTTCCCAGTCATAATATCCTTTGCAAATATAGCAGATGGATGATTCATTGTTAAGCTCCTTCGAATGTACATAAGTGTTCTTGTTGGAAGAGTCGTACACTGAAGTTATTATTCCCTCTTTCTAATAGTTTGCTCATTTCTATAACTTTTCTTTGTAGACTGCAATTTCAGCCTTGCAATCTGTTCTACAAGAGGATTTTAAGGCGAATGAGATTGAGGTACATATTTGTTTGTTGTGTGTGTTGGTTGATTAGGGTTGTTTCCTTGCCATTGCTTGAACATCTTTTGCTCGATGGATGGTTGGTGACGATTTGTGGTCGTACTCCATTCTTCGCGTTTGCATACTTTGGATCAGTATAATCCACTTCTGCTCCAATGGTACATGGGTTAGTGGCAAGCAGCCACTAGACATGGAACATAGGGCGAAAGATCACTTCCTAGTCTTCCTTTTACACCTTCCTTTCATAGTGGAAGTTGCATACCTGCTCTTTGTATGAAATGCATAGGAAAGGTAACCTTCTTGTGAAGGCAGGCATGAAAAGGGCAATGAGAACACACCGTCAAGCTCGCATTATAATTTATAAAGTATAGCCATGCCAGTAACACTGGACTTCCACCTAGGCTGGTTTGATGCGGAAGAACTTGGTCGAGAATTATTTTAACAAAAGCAGCTGAAATGCATGCTTTTGCCATGTTGACATGAGACATCCGGTTTGCATGATGAGTCCTCGTACCGTGTTTGTGGAACACATTATTCCGTTGGAAATGACAATTTTTATGAAGCTCTCTTATTATCTGATGATAAATCCTTTAATGTTTATTTGTAGGTCGGAGTGGTGAGGAGTGATAATCCAGTCTTCAGGGTTTTGTCCACTGAGGAAATCGACGAGCACTTGACTGCAATTAGCGAGCGCGACTAAGCGCGGGATGAACCTGTTTGAGAAATACATGTCCGAGTATTTCATGTTTCCGAAGATCTCACAGAGCTTATCTACAATTATCCAGGGGATGCCATTTGTTGGTTTTTCATTTCTGTTATGGCAAAGTTTGTAACATTTGCTTATGAAATTCTAGTTTCCGATGACAATTTAAAAGGCGTGGTGGATAGTAAGGAAGCAGTGAGAACTCTTCAATCTACTCGATTTCTATTCATCTCCGAGCGGTAGGGTTGATTGGTCTTCAGATCATTTACCTTACGTTATGTGATAGTTTTTAAGCGGGTAACACCTAAACATAAATGGTAGACAATCTAACTTTGTAGAATGCAATCGCCATCCATGTCGAAGCCTGCATAGATCGACGACTGGTGGTCTTTAGTGAACTCGGTTTCACCGGTGGGGTCATAAGGTGCTTTGAGTTTTATTTCCTAGACAAACCCATTAGCGTAAAATATATACATTTGTTCTTCGATTTAGCGATACTCAGTTCTTTTTAAGGCGATGAGCCTTGTCATGCAGAGAACGTGAAGTCAAGTGGTGCAGGAGAATCACCTCTTTGTTGCGTTATCCAAGTGAAAGAAGTAGGGAAAGTTTCTTGCATGCATCGGTCTCCTATTAGCTCAATGTAATGTGAACCCGTGACTAGTGAACCCATATAGGGCTAACTCGTTCTGAAGTTTGTTGATAATGGCTGCGTGAATCCCATGTGTATAAGGTTCCAAAAGAGTTGCGATCCAAGAGTCTGTGCATTAGTTTGGACTGCAGGTTCAGTTGCAGGTGCAACGTCCAGCAGAAGTGCAAAACTCTAGTTGCCAAATCAAAGAAGACTTAATGCAACTTTACGCACGAACGAACCAATTGGGACTTGCTGGACGAGACTTCATCTTTTGAGGTCGCGAGATGTTGTCGAGTTCTCTGCTCGCTCCGGACATTGCAATCTTTCTCCTGTCTTCAGGTAAGGAGGGAGAAGAGAAAAGAAAGAACGAATTCCCTCAAAATTCTTTTAATTTGAAACCGTGGTGAGGC
This sequence comes from Metrosideros polymorpha var. glaberrima, assembly GCA_001662345.2. Taxonomy (NCBI): domain Eukaryota; kingdom Viridiplantae; phylum Streptophyta; class Magnoliopsida; order Myrtales; family Myrtaceae; genus Metrosideros; species Metrosideros polymorpha. The sequence continues at coordinate 19,741,123 of BCNH02000006.1, read as the reverse complement.
TCGTAATTCGATCTGATGATCCCCACAGGTTGCGACTTTCTGCATTGTCCGTCACGGGGGGGCGGGCGGAGGGCCCACCACCGACCCAACTCATCCGATTTCGGTTGGCCCCCACCCCCGTTTGTTCTTTCATGCTCCTCGCGCCACGTGTCCGCCGCGCCAGCAGATGTTTTACGTTTGCGTTTGCCCGCACCATCAAATGATATAATCCCATCCCCATCGACGAGACCACATGAATGACCCGCGAAACCTCAAAAAGCCCCCCCATGAAAACAAAAAAAAAAAATCATAAATAAATAAGAAATTAGAGACCCGAAGACGCGCACAGAGAGAGAGAGAGAGAGAGAGAGAGATACGGAGATGCTGTGAGCATATCTCTGTGGGTGGTGGATGCCTTGAGTGAGAAGAGCTTTTGCGGTTGGGGATTTGTTTTGTTGTTGGAGTTCAACCCAAGTCATTCTCAGGTTCTTCCTCCCTTTCATCCTTTCTTTGTTTGCTTGTTTCGTGGTGTGGATGGTTAGGGTTTTTGCACCCCCCTCTGCGCCTCCATCCTCCTCCATGTTCAGGTTTAATTATTTCTTCGCTTCCCTTCCGTCTTCTGATATTGTTTAGGAGGGCACCCGCGATTCTCGATCGTTTCTTTTGTCGTTTGGAATCGAGCAGTTTTGCTTTTTGGGTCATCGGCGTCTCTTCTATGTGCGATTGATTGCAGATTCATGGCGACGGCCACCATGGCTACTGCCGCTGGCGCTGCCGCTTTGTTGTACTACACTTTGAATCGCAAGTTGCTGACGGAGTCGTCCCCTGACGACGACGACGACGAGGGTCGTATCGCGTCCGTTCACGGTCCTCCTTCGGGCATTGATCGGGTTTCGCACCGCCTCGTTCAGGCGCCGGCCACTTGGCTCGAGACCATCGCCACCTTGTCCGAGACCTTGAGGTTTACTTACTCGGAGACCCTGGGTAAGTGGCCTATTGGGGATTTGGCTTTCGGGATCAGCTTCCTTCTCAAGAGGCAGGTAATTACCTTAGTCCCCTTTGCAATGTTTTAAAATCGCAATCGGCTTTGTTTGATCTTCTTCGCAAATTTTTTATTTTTATTTTATCAAGTTGGATTGTGAAACCGTTAATTAGATGTAAGACCTCATTAAGGTGTGCTGCTGGCCAGTAGAGCGTGCATTTTCACGTGAAAGAGAAGTCTTTCGAATATGTTTAACTCTGTGACATGGAACAATGTTAGAAATGAAGAAGCCGAAAACTTGGTGATTGAGCTCATTGACTTTGATCAATGAAGGAACCGGTAAGAACAAGCCTGCAGCGAGGCTTAGAATCGTGGACCGAGATTGCTTTGTTCTTTGTAGTCTGGGCCACTTTGGTAGACATCCAGGGATTTTTGTGGGCGATGAGTTTATGGGTTTCGGGAGGTACGGTTGATTCACTAAATACTTCTGAAGTTTTTCTGGATAGAATGCTATCTAATCTCAATGTAGCTAAGAAGGGACTGTTAAGCTCTATAAATATGGGGTAGTTCGATGTTTAACTCGTACGAACCATGAGCATAGTCTCGACGAAGTCTTCTGTTGCAGAATGTGCATATGTGTTGCTGTTCCGATGGAGGATAAGGTCGAGGGAAATGTGAATTTGACAGAGGGCGAGCCAGGAAGACATGTGAAAAGATGTGTCGAAACAGAAATTACTTGAAAACTCATAGAGGTTCAGTTTGTTGATACACTAAAATTGAACAGCAGAATCCATCCATTCTTGATTGGAAATATTTTTTACTCATGTTGTATTTGAGCAATACCTCTCTCTCTCTCTCTCCTTAACTAAATGTCCTTGAGTACTTTGGGTGCTTATTGCGATAGAAGCGTTTGTATTAGCATATAACTGCCTTTTTATGTTTTTTAAAATTTAGGCATGATACTAGCGAGACATGAAACACTATGCTTCTAATCTTATAACCATGTTTTGCAGGGAAACTTACCAGTTGGCACAGTATATGGTGGCAAAGATAGCTTACAGCTAAAAGGCCATGAAATTGTTGTTGAGCTTAGATATCTCCTGAATTTGTTGACTCTCTGTTGGCATTTTTCCAAAAAGACTTTCCCTGTGTTTCTGAAGGAGACTGGGTACCCTGATGAGCAAGTACTTCTTCAGGAACCAAAAGCAGGAGTAAGCTACTTTGCAGCTCAGATAACTTACCATAGCTTGGCCTAATAACAAAAACTGTACCATATATGTTATGTTCTTTGGTTACGATTTGTCCACATTCATTTTGCAGATTTTAAAGCCAGCTTTTACCATTTTGGTTGATCACAACACAAGATGTTTTCTTTTAGTGATTCGTGGAACACATAGCATTAAAGATACTCTGACTGCTGTTACTGGAGCTGTGGTACCATTTCATCACAGTGTTGTGCATGAGGGGGGAGTTAGTAACTTAGTTCTGGGATATGCACATTGTGGAATGGTTGCAGCTGCTAGGTGGATTGCCAAGCTTGCAACTCCTTGTCTCCTCAAAGCGCTTGGCGAGTATCCTGATTATAAGCTCAAGGTAAGAGTCTTGCTTGTGTTGATCATTCTGTTCCTGATAGAATCAAATGCAAGGTTTGTAGGGGGAAAAGGAGTGTTTAGAATTTAGATGCAGCGCTTATTATCATTTACTCCTTAACTTTGTAATGTATGTTCTTGTTGTGATTATGGTAATGGGTCAAATTAATTGCAGTGATTCTAATGAAGAAAAAATTTGTAGTAACTCCTTTTGTGAATTGGTAGATTGTCGGGCATTCTTTGGGTGGAGGCACAGCGGCACTTTTAACTTATGTTTTGCGTGAGCAAAAGGAATTATCAACTGCTACGTGCTATACATTTGCTCCAGGTCGGTTCTTCTGATGTCTAAACCTTACATTTTTTTCTATTCTACTCAGTGCTAAATTCTAATAGAACAGCTTGTTTTGGGATATTCTTGTTCTTCAGTACATGATTTCTGTCCACCGCATTAACCGAATATAATATTGGCAGCTGCATGCATGACGTGGGAATTGGCAGAATCTGGCAATGACTTTATCACCACTATAATAAATGGAGCTGACTTAGTGCCTACATTTTCAGCAGCTTCAGTGGATGATTTGCGAGCAGAGGTAGTCTTTTATGTGATTTGCAGTTTGTGAGAATAATATTTCTTCTCATCTTCGTTGCCCTTGATCAACTTGTTTGGTGGTCTGTTCTATTCCGGTGGTTATAATGATTTTTGGCATGCAAAGCTAGAAAGGAGTTACAGACCAAAAAAAAAAACTAGAAAGGAGTTGATTTGTCCTTCATAATTTATTCATTAATGCGTATCTTAACAATTGCTGAAGAAAGTTGAGCAGGTGTTATTTCGCAATAGATGTGAACAGTGAAAATCAAGACAGTATTCTCACGCAATCGTCTGGTGTTACACCTTCGTTCAGCATTGGTTTTTCCTTCTTTTTTTTTTTTTGTGGTTGCCATGCTTTGAGATCACCGATCTTTGAAATTTGTCTAGGGTAACGTTGATTTTGGTGGAAAATGTTCAAAGCAGTCTCGGCTAATGGTTGAACAAGCCTCGGCATTGTTGGTTCGAGGAAGTTATTGATTAATTCTCCATGCAAACTATAGTTGTGTGTATGTTTGATGAGTTGTCGATTCACTTTGATTGAAAGCTAGGCTAGGTCTCTACTCTACATGAGTATTGAGCTTGATCCATGTGACCTTAGAGATAAACAAGCAGAACGGAGGAACACATATTAAGCTTACCCTTTTATTATGGTGTATCCTACATAAAACTCATTATTACTGGAACAATAGTTAAGAGTAATTAGTCTAAGAATCTCTGGGAAAGAGGAAGTTATAAATCTTTTATTCCTTTGCTAGACCTGTATGATTAAGTTCACTATTCCCTTGTTAATTGTATTGCATAAGCTTTTTCTCTGTGATATCATGCTTGATCAGGGTAATATTCTTGGTGTGATTAATGCCGGCCAAACACTGAAGGACCTTCTGTTCAATTCTTTCTCATTGTCTTGAACAAAAATCTGGTTCATAATATTCGCACAATGAAGGATGTTCTTTTCGATTCTCTCTCATTGTCTTGGACCAAAATCTGGTTTCTAATAATTCAAAGTCCACTTTGCTCTCTTTAAGGTTACTGCATCTGCTTGGCTGAATGATCTGAGGAATCAAATTGAGCGCACTCGCATTCTTAGCACTGTTTATCGATCTGCATCGGCTCTGGGATCCCGTCTACCATCAATGGCCAGTGCAAAAGCAAAAGTTGCTGGAGCTGGAGCTATTCTGCGTCCAGTTTCAAGTGGCACTCAGGTAATTCTGTCCTGCTATCTTCACTTCAATTGGTTTGTTTCGACATGGATCCGTTGATGGGTGAAACCATGAGTGTTTTGTTCTCATGTTCTGCAACGTGCATCAAGTGATTTCTGTCTGTGGTTTTCCATGTCAAAGGTGGTTATGAAGCGAGCACAAAGCATGGCGCAAGCCGCATGGACACGTCCTAGCCTTCGTTTATCGTCATGGTCATGCATGGGTCCCCGTCATCGAGCCACTACCTCTCGTTCAAGTTTTAAGGAGGAAAATAACTTAGAATGTTCGGGCTCTGAGACAGCAAACGGCGAGCCTCTTCTTTCTTACCAGCGCAAAACGACAGGGAAAACTATGATGGGAGCTGTTGAACTTCCTGTATCTTCTGTTGAAGGGATTGAATGGACATCCAAAATTGAATGTTCGTGTTCTGAAGAAGTTAATGGACATGCCGATGGGGACGGTGGCGAGGACATCACCGGTGATGATAGGCATGAGGACCGTATGACTGAAGTTGAGTTGTGGCAGCAACTAGAGCATGATCTATACAGTAGGAGGGATGGCGAGGAGACGGATGTGGAGAAGGAAATTAGAGAAGAAGAAGCAGCTGCAATGGCCGAGGTAGGTGAAGCACAGCCAGAGAGCTCTGCCGCAGAAATCAAGGAAGCACACAGATTTTTCCCTCCAGGGAAGATCATGCATATAATGACCCTTCACTCTGATGAAGCTGAAAGTGACACCCTGAACACAAGTGAATCAGACACTAGTTTGGAAAGCAAAGTTGGGATTTTCCTTACTCCACGTTCATTATACAGTAAAATCAGGTTGTCTCAAACTATGATTGCTGACCACTTCATGCCGGTCTACAGAAGACAGATTGAAAAGCTCATAGCAGAACTTGAGAAGGAAGGAGTAGGTGATGAAGGTGATTATAGCTTCACTGAGAACACAAGAGAGGTTGTATTATAGGGAATGAGAAGGGATCAATTACTAAGGATGACCATCACGCCACAGCCTCGAGGTTTTTGCAAATTTGACCCTTAATTTCTACATGGAGGGAAAAGTAGCCGTAGCCTACTGACAGTGTTTTTGGTAGATGTGCTCTAGCTCTTCTTGGCAACAAAGGTGCCAGAAGGTTTAACAGGTATGACCTCAGTACAGTTCCCCATACGCTAAACCCATTGTAAAGTTTTTGGATTTAAATTAGATCTCTTTGTTTTTCGTTTTCTTATTAGTCTGCTTTGTCACCCAACAAACTTCTCCCAAATGCGATTATATTGGTTTTAGTCTTTACCATCCCTTTTTGCAGAAATCTCAAATGTATTTTAAAATTGTTTCCAAAGTCCAATTGGTTATTTGGTTGTGTTTGTTCTATAACATATGATGGCTAATTTGTTGGGAGTCTTCTGCATTTCAATCCCCTAAAATTGTACGAGGTTCACCGTACATTGACTCACACAATCAACTCCTGGGCTTGTAAGTGCACCCCGTCACTTGAGATCGAGAGAAATGGATGGTAATTACTAGGAAGAATTCCATAAGTCAATCCTCTCTGAAGGGAAGTGATTTGTCGTGGTCTTGATGGGTATATGATAATTTTCCTGAATCAATAGTCACCTGATCCATGTGCAGGTATTGTAGAAGCATTTTAGACGCAAATGATAACTTTACTACTTGGGCAAGGCCATTGAAGTAGGACCTAGCATTTATTGTATTAGGGTAGCATTGCACTCGGAACTCGGTCTGTTGCATTTCATCCGAAAGAAGTTTGCAACTTCTGTTGAATAAATATCTCTATGGATGCTGGATGGTTGTTGGAACTTTTCGAGATATAAATGCATTCAGTTACTCCATTGATCAAATTGATGGTGATCGTACTTATTGATTAGTTAGACACTCATTGGTGATCACAACCATGCAACATTGATGCATCTCCGAGGAGTGCAATTACTAAGTAAACCTAAGCCAAACCGACCGACCATTATTGATGTCGATGTTGAGGGAAGCTGTCTGTGATGAATGCTGTCAAATTTCAAAGGAAGTAATATAATCCTAGTAGCTCTGAGTGTCCATTCTAATCTGGATTAATATGTGTTACCGTGCAGCAAATTGTTGTAATCAATGCCATTGATGTAAACGCCGAAACGTGAATTATAGTACAGGTACGATGTCTCGTTATAAAGAAAATAGCTTTGTTGGAAAAGAATGAGAACCAGGGAGAGAGAGGGATGCAGGTATGAACGTGAACATGGTGTTTGATTGACGTTGTAGCTGACTTAGCTGGCTAGGGCCTAACGATAAGATTCACATTAAGATGCACAGTTTCCCCCACGTGCTCCATCCCTTTTGATTACGACACGACACCATAAGACACGCGAGAGGACATCGACTCAAAACACACCACTCTTCAAACTGGATTTAACGAGGGGTTGGGGGGTTTGATTTGACTTTACAAAGGCTGAATGTGAAAGGAAACTGATGATAGAATTGGGAAAGCAATATATTTGTTTACGTGGACGGACTTCAATCTTCGGAAGTTGGGCTTGTATTATAGTATTACCTCATTCTTCTCTGTATAATCCTGTGACTGATGTATTCGGGTTGGTTGTACTTAATTGGCCCACTATCAAGTAAAGGCAGATGACCCTGTATGCATGTTCTATAAATATATATATAGAGAGAGAGAGAGAATTGCATGGGACAGATGCAAGAAAACCCTCGACTTTGATCAAAGTAAGCACGAATAATCTCGTGTGCATTTTCCTTCTCTAAGCGTTTGTTTTATAGAGAGATGAGATAACGCCATAAGGTCACATCACACGAAGGCTCAAGGCTCATTTTTAGGAAGTAGATTGGGATTCTCTCGATATTAAATCAGGACAATAGAGATCATGTCAATCATGTTGCATTATTGAGTAGGGAGAGCCATTTCTTTGATTAATATATGCCATAATCTCGATGGGGTTGATCGGAGTTATATTAACTTCACTAAAATCAGAGGGTCACGATCCTATTCAGAAGATACCTCGTTAGACCTAATTTACGAATGTATTCAAGTGATTAGCCGATACACCCGGGTTTGAAGGTCAATAAGAAACGTGTTTTGCCTTGGCATCCTAGACCCTGTCAAAGTTGACTTTTCCTTCCTCCCTTCCTTCCTTCCTTCCTTTCTTATTTTCGGTAGGAATCCCATCAGTAGACTACTGGTTAACGGAACCACATCGTTTGGCAATGTTCTAGACGTACCCTAAAGCCAACAACGTTTTGTTATCGATGTCCAAAACCAGACCATGGGATCCGGCGACTCCGATGTGATGCTTTACTAATTCGAAAGAGTTCTCGAAACTCATCAATAGCCCAGGACCCTTCCAGAAGAAGGATCTCTCCCCACATCCACATTTTATTTG
>BCNH02000006.1:19700269-19714102 GCA_001662345.2 Metrosideros polymorpha var. glaberrima | reverse complement strand
ACGCATACTGCTCTTCTTTATTTATTTTTAATGTACTTTAAATTTACAAAATAATTAATAAGTACAGTTATAAAAAAAAAAAAAAGTGAGTTATGTCGGTAGATTGACTGGGGTTGGGTATGGGTTGTACAAATTGTTTAGAAAATGAATAGATCAATATGAGTTGAATGAATGAATTTGAGTTGAACTCATTTACGACCCATCCAAATCAACCCATTTGCCACTTCTATTGGTCACGACTCCAATGAAATCGAGAGAGTGTGTCAACGATGACCGGGAGATCACCGAGGGAGAAAGATCAGATGACCATCGCGACGCCGCACGTTGTCTTTGCTCATCATCCTTAGTCTACGAACAAAGGAGAGCTCGTGCGTAGGCGTTCTCCAGTGTTTTCACTTTCCATTTTAAGTCCCATTCAAGCAAACCATTCGATTACCATCGTGACATTGGGCCGGGATTTTAACGGGACTTGCTCGATCACGTTTCAAACGCCGGGCCAGAATCGTTCCAAGAGAGACGCTTGGACCATCGAGCCTTCAAATTATCATCTTCATCGTGCTCGTTGAAGCCCAATCTCACGTTGTGATTTGATAAAAATATAATTTTATGGTTCCACTACAGACTGAGCGTCGCTTTGGCCGAGTGGTTAAGGCGTGTGCCTGCTAAGTACATGGGGTTTCCCCGCGAGAGTTCGAATCTCTCAGGCGACGTCTCTCTCTCTCTCTCCCCTAATTTTTTTTCCCTCTCTTATTTTTTGTTCTTTCTTTTCTTGATGGTTCCCACAGCTATGGGCATGCAAACTTCCTTAACTAAAACGTGTTTAAAATTAATTAAAACATTTGATGGACTTCCCTAGATGTAATTTGCTTTACATGCGTTAAAACATTGCACAAATTTCGTTAATTAAAGATGAGTTATAAAAACTCAAAATTTATAGGACATTCTCGTTTGTTTGAAGAATCTTGAAACCGGACCATAAACGGAACCAAGCATAAACAATATTAGTATATTCGATTTTTGAATTAAAATAAAATATATATATGAAATGAGAGCTCAAGAGAATTAAAAGCACAAAACCACTTTCAAATAAGTCAACTGCTGGAGGCAGTGGTAGAGGAGTTTTCGAGACTTGTGGAGTGCTCGCACTTCGGTCTCTAGAGCTCACAGGACAAACTTCTCCACTTCCGTGGAGGATGTTGACGGTGTTGTCTATGAAATCAACAAAGAAGTCGTGAAGATGAAGAGATAGAGAGATAGAGAGGGAGAGGGCGAGAAATGTCCCCTCCCTCCCTTAGGGATGTCGCTTTAGAAAAGAGGGCTAGATGGCTTCAAAAGAGAGGAAACTCTAAGAGAGAAAATTATATCGTGATCATTATAATGGATAGGTGCTATATTCCTTTCTTTCCTCCATTTTTTTTGCATCTTTTTTTTTTTCCAAAAAGTTTATTACGAATACGTGTTCATGATCATGTAGGAGTTGACAGCAAGTGGAATAGAGAATGCCGCGGTTACCATGGAATGGGCAATCTTTGAGCTCCTAAAGAACCAGCAAGAATTCGACCTGGCAACATGAGAGCTAGACAATGTGATCGAAAGAGAGAGACGGGTTCGAGAAGAGGACATTGCGAACCCGGCTTACATAAATACCATTGTCAAGGAGACAACGAGGTTGGACCTAGTAGCACCATCGCTGGTGCCTCGCTTGGAAAGTGAAGAATGCGAGATCACTGTGTATGACATACCCAAAGGAAGTAGAGCCCTCGTGAGCAAATGGGTGATTAGGAAAGACCTTGATTTAGGGAATGATCCGATTGAATTTATACCTGAGAGGTTTGTCGACAAGGTCGCTAATGTGAAGGGACAAGACTTTGAGCTCTTGCCACTCGGGTCGGGCAGAAGAAGGTGCTCGGGTTATAGTCTTGGGCCGAGAGTGATACAGTGTAGTTTGGCCAATCTCTTGTATAGGATTCCATGGAAATTGCTTGAGGACTTGAATATGGGAGAGATTTTATGGGCTTTCCATGCCTAAGAAAATCCCACCAGTTGCTCTTGGGTTCAGAGTAAAACAGTTTAGTTTCGGGTCGGGTAGAAGAAGGTGCTCAGGTTATAGGGTGAGTTTGATTCAGCATTTTCAAATGGCTTTTGGCTTCCAAAGTCCCTTAGGGAAATGCTAGGATGTTTAGTAAGTCTTTTTAATGGGCTTTTGGCTAAATTTTGGGAAAATGCAAATGCCGAAAGCTCAATACTAATCTTCCAACATTGAGTTTTTTGTATTTCTCCAAAGCTCATTTGTAAAGTTGAACCAAATCCACCCATAGTCTTGGGTTGAGAGTGATATAGTGTAGTTTGGCCAATCTCTTGTGCAAGGTTCCATGGAAATTGCAGGATTTGAACATGGGAGAGATTTATGGACTATCCTGTGGCTGGCGACCTCTGCTAGCCATCATCGAGGCCATGGATCGATGGAGGGAAATAAGTGAAAAATTAAAAAGAAAAAGGAAAAAAAAGGGGGAAAAGGAAAAAAGAAATACATAAAAAAATATTTAAAAATTGCAAAAATGTCTACATTGGTGTTGGCCATGCCACGAAGGACGACTGGCGTCCATGTCAATGATTTCTAGCCAAAAGGTTTAGGATTAAATATGCCAAATTGAAAGGTTTATGGCCGAATTGGCACAAATACAATAAGTTTAGAACTTTTTTTGTAATTTCTCCACTTTTTCTTTATGGCCGATCAGTCAGTAGTGATAATTTCAATATAAACCTAATTTCAAAATACTTACGCGAATAAAATAAAATATGAGGCATGCTTCGGATCCCAGTCCAATCTTGAAAAATCGATGAACATTTTCTAATGAATGAAGTCAATTGTAGCTGGAACAACGTGGCTGTTACTCTAGATCACATTAACTCATTGCTTGCTTTTATATAGGCATAGAGGATGTCTTTTAAGTGAGTTGAAACATTCAACGTTCACAAGACAATCATTTGTTTTTTTATATGTATAGATTTACTCATTTGTTTGAAAGATCTTGAAACTAAACCAGAAATCGAGCCACAAAAAAAATTATCAAAAAAATTTTGAACCTATTATATAGAAGCCAATTTAGTCATAATCATTTTAATTTGGCCAATATCTCCTTAAACCTTTTCATGATTTGTCAATGTAGTTTTTTTGACCAGAAATTACTAACGCCAGATTTGGCCAAACAAGGGCGCCTCGCCTGGGGCTGGTAACCTTTGCTGACCATTGCCGAGGCCATGGACTGGTGAAGGGAAATAAGAAAAAAAGAAAAAGGAAAAAAATCATAAAAATTAAAAAATGTGAAAATTATCTATGTCAACGTTGACCGTGTCACATAGGAGACTTGGCATCCACGTCAGCAACTTCCGACCAAAATTGATCGAAAGGACTACATTGGCATATTGTCCAAATGATTTGAACTAAATTGACCAAATTAAAAGGTTTAGAATTGAATTGGCATTCACACAATAGATTTATGCATTTTTCGGTAATTATCCTCGGAGCTGTGCATAATCAATATTAGTATATTCAATTTTTGTATTGTCGTTAACGAAATTAAATTAAAGAAATATGAGATGAGAGCTCAAGAAACTAAAGGCACGAACCATGGGTTATGATATTCATCTTAAAAAATAAAGAGGGGCACACTTTATAAGGTTAACCGTCGGCGCAGGTGAAATTTACATAAATATCATTAATTAAAAATCGTCGGTAAGGTCCAAAAAAGAAATCGTCGGTCAAATGTTGGCTTATGCACCTTTTTTGTCTAATAAAATTTTCATGTTGATATTAGCATTGCTTGAAGTACTAATCACCTATTACTATCAATGTCAACCTACTATGCAATTTGACCTATGAAATTTTCTTCGATTTTTTTACGACCTATATCAATATCGATGTGGACCTAATGTGCAATCTCCCCAATGAGATTTTTTTGAGATGACATGTTTTTCTATCATGGACTTTCTGTTTGTGTTTTATTATATATTATTGTGAGAATCAAATCAAGACACTGTCATGAATCGGGAAAAATTACCAAAAAAGTTTTAAATCCATTGCAATTATGTCAATTCAGTCTTAATTTTTTTTTTAACAATTGAGTCATAAACCTTTTGTAATTGTGTCAATTTAATCCATCCGATCAATTTTGACCTGCTGACGCCGAGGCTAACGTGTCAATTTTTTAATAATTTTTATTTTTCCTTTTTTTTTCTTTCTCTCTCTTTTTTTTCTCCCCTTCTTCTTCCTCCAACTGGTTGCCGGATCTCGATGACCGGCTAGAGGTGATGGCCGGCGAGGATGACCTTGCTAGCCGTCGAGCGAAGCTCGCCCCTGCCGCCACTAGTGAGGTCAAACCTCGTTGGCCGTCGTCTCTAGCTAGTCGCCGAGGTTTGGTGACCAGTTGAAGGAAGAAGAAGGGGAGGGAAAAAAAGAAAGAAAGAAAATAAAAATAAATAAAGTATTAAAAAATTGACATGTCAGCCTCGGCAAGTCAAAATTGGCTAGATGGACTGAATTGACACAATTACAGCAACTTTAGGAATTAATTGACAAAATAAAGATTTAGGACTAAATTGATATAATTACGATAGGTTTAGGAATTTTTTTAGTAATTATCACTCTTAAATTGTCTTGATGCGTCTTCCAAGTCTTCCACGCGGCTGTTGTTGTTTTGTCAGTCAGAGCTTGGTTTTGTACTTCGAAAGGAATCGGAGGAAACGCGACCCAAATCCAGAAAGACTTCGGAGCTATCCAACTGGACTCGACTTTGCGTTCCAAGTAAGATTGTGAAAAGCGTAACGGGTGGAAAATCGGCTCCCTGAGAGAGAGAGAAGGCTACATGATCGACAAAAGTCCAATTCTGTTGAATGGTTGCATGGGGTATGAAATATTCAAAGGGCTTTGATGAAAAAGATGCAAAAATACATCAAAAACTTTACCGTAGCCATCACCAGCTTTCAACCGGAGGAGTTAGGGTTAACAATTTTGGCGGACTCACTTTGAGGCAGGCTTCGAAACCTGGAATTCGAACTCGATGGGAAGTCCCAGATGGCTAGACGACCAGGGTTGAATAGACTCGAGTGCTCCGCCACTGTGCATATATCGGCGCTTGTGGTTAGTCTTCTTTGAGAGGTAGACTAAGATTTCTTCATATATCATACTACTAGTACTCTATTAAGGGAGGATTTCTTGTGGGTATAGTCTCTCTTTTAATTTCCATAGCAAGCCTTGCAACAAGATTTAAAAATAAAAGAGCACGCTCAAATTGAAGGATTAATATGTGAAACAATGCATGTGCCGGGTACAAAAGATGGAGGAAAATAGCCGGGTACAAAAGTGGATCACTTTCCAGCTCTCACATCCGACAATGGCTACCACTTAACTTCAAGCATTTTCTCGGCAGACCTCTTCTGTCAAAAACATTCAACGTTTAAAACATGCAACGTTTACAAGTCACTCATTTGTTTTTTTTTGTAGAAACAAATCGTACAAATTATTGGCTCGTTTGGTTGAAAAGTCTTGAAATCACCAGCTACGGAACTGAAGCATGCACAATAGCAGTTGTTTCGCAGAAAAGCCAATGAAATACCTTTGGAGTGTAATGGATTTTTTGATACGATCTGGATGCGCAGGGGCCTTTGATGATTTTGGCTAAGAAAGTAAATGATAGAGAATTTTTTTTTAATGACAAGGACTTTGTAAATTGTATGAGAATAAAAATAAATTTGTAAAAAGGATGTAGAGTTTTGTAATTAAGGGGATTCCATTATTAATAATACGATGTTGGTATTTATAGCCTACAATCGATAGTTGCAATTTAGTAATACTTATCTACAAATGGTTGCATTCGAAATTGTCGATTCCACTACTTGACGGTTATATCGACTATACTACCTTGATGTTTACCTCCACTCCATTACTTTAATGGTTACGTCGAGTCCATTACACCAACTCCACTATCTTGAATATTTCTCATTGAAACCTCTGTCGACTAAACTAAGTCTTTTTGTCGACCGGTTGCATTATATCAACTAATTGCTCTCAACACGGCCATTTTCTGCTATTCCTGTGCCTCAAATAGGTTTTTGTTGACCAAACTGTCCACTACAACACTTGGACATTTTTTGAATCAACACTAGAATATTCTGTTTCTAAATTGCTATAGCGAAGTTAAATTAAAGAGACACGAAATGAGAGCTCAAACAATTTAAAGTGCAAACCCATGGTTTATGATTTTCATTATAAAAATAAAAAGTGGCAGCACTGTATAAGGCTAAATAAACACCATTAGTTAGGTTTTGTTATATTCGTGAAAAATGAATAATTTAAAAAATATTTCTCTAAAAATCATTACTTGAAATAATTAATTAATAAAAAATATTTTCATTATTAACAATAACTTGTGTTAAAACATTTTCGCTAACTATGAGAATATTTTTCTTTCATTCATTTTGTAAGCAATACGATCATTTTAAAAAAAATATTTTTCAAATAATTCATTTTCACGAAACAAACAATGCCTTAGAGAAAGAATTTATTGGTTTAGCGTTAGCTCATGTGCCTTTTGTGTAATAAACTTTTCATGTGATTTTAATATTGATATTAGAACTGTTAGAATATTTAAAAAATAAATCACGCATTCATCTAACAGTTTAAATTTTTAAATCAGTTGGCAATGGTTCCACAAAATCGTTCTATTGTCATGAGATAAGTGAGCTAGAAAAATGAGCTCAACGGATTTGAGGTGGGCAGCATGTGTGATGGCTCCAAGCTTCCATTGACGACGAGAATTCAGTATGTTGCTTGATGATGGTGTCGGCTTCTCGAAATAAGTGAAAAGTCGAGATTCAGAGGCCAACAACATGCATCCTTTTCAGCCAACTTTGCTGTTAGAACAGTAATTGAACAAAGGCGACTGGTACGAGTGCTGTAGCTATAGGAAGCAGAATAAGCCATGCTTTGTTGAGCGAAAGTTACTATACAAAAATGCGAAATGGAATAAAAAATACATCCGTGAAAAAGAAAAGCTCGACTGGACAACACGTCAGTGACGTAACACAACCTCTGTGGCGCTCGGTCAGACACAAATGAGGCACTTAATGAAAACCGTCGAGCAACGGGATGGATTTATTTGGATGTGCACTGGGTGCTTGGGGGCGCACCTGGTGCAACGTGAATGCAGTGCACTAAGGGTTTCTTCAGGAACGGTGATACCAAGTTAAGAATAATAAGAATTGACATTTAAGATTATAAGATAAGCATAACATCAAATATAATCAATCAAAGGGATTTATGCATAATCTTAACTCCTAAGCTATGTAGCATGGACACGACTCGGACACTCCCCGGGAGTCTCCGAGTCGTGTCGGACACGCGTGTCGGCCCGCTCGTCGCCACCTAAGAGAGGGATGCCCCACATGGAAACGCCGTCGCCGGAGTCCGAGGGTTGGGAGGAAGAGAGCTTGAGCTTGAGGTCTTGGAGGGCTTTTTGCTCAGAGGGCTTGAGGTGGGAGACGAAGGAGGTGTCCTCCTAGAAGGAAGGAGAGCGATGAGTGGCGGCTTCCATGAGAGTGGTCATGAAGATCTTGGAAGAGGGCGGCTGCTGCTGTTGCTGGGCGGAGATGGGTGATGGCGATTCCATTTCTTTTTGGTCGTCGTCGGTTGTTGTCGAGTGAAGACCACAATGGAAGATTTTAGAGGAAGAGAGAGCCGGGGGGAGTGGAGGTGACTTTTGGGGTTTGGAAACAGGAAGAGTAGAAGCACGTCTTTTGATTGTCAGGGGGCGAGAGATCTCGAGTTGTGCTGCGGTGAGAGTGTGGACAAGACAGGAGCGTGGGTGAGCTGAGAATGGGATAAGACACTAGATAGTGAGTGGGAGTGGGTGAGCTGAGAATGGGATAAGACATGAGGTGGAGTGCAGAATGGGTTATGGTACTCTGCAGACGTAAGGGATACGGTGAGGGAAAGGAGGAAAAGGTTAGGTCAGAGGATGTGTGGTGGAGGGCCTGAGTGGTGATGGGAGAGTAGTGGGAGGGAGAGGATGGAGGGAAAGAGACACGAGCGGGAAAGAAATGAAGGTGAGTATTTTTTATTTAGGTTAATTTACTATATATATAAAAATATATATTTAATATATAACATATCTTAACATATCGAAATTATTTATTTTTTTAGAAATAACTTATCAACGTGTATCAGTACTACATAACTCATAAGAGGTATATAGAATTAAGTTAATATTATAATATTGCTAACATCTTCTTAAACTTGAGTAAAATAATCCTAACAATTTCACAAAATCTTAGATTACAATTTCCTGGCGACCCCATGCAATCCGACATATAAGATAGAAGCATCGGGAAAAACGTGGCTATTGCTTTCAATCATATTCACGCTCATTGCTTGCCATGGACAGATAGAAGCCTCTCACTCCTATTGCAAAACTATCCTTCCCCAAAAGCCTAACAACTCAACCTCTGCATAACGCCCCATGGATCCTCCCTCTTGGGCGGCATGCGGCATTGCTTGCTTTGCCGCTGCCTCCTTCCTCCTCCTCCTCTCCGGTCACCTCCACCGCTGCAAACTTAAGCTACCGCCCGGCCCAAAACCTTGGCCCATCATCGGAAACCTCGATCTTATTGGCCCACTCTTGCACCGCTCGCTCCACGATCTCTCTCGCATATACGGCCCCATCATGAAGCTCCAGGTTGGGTCCTACAACGTGGTCGTGTGCACTTCCGCCGACATGGCGAAAGCCTTTCTCAAGACCCACGACGCCGTTTTCGCTTACCGGCCTAAAAATGCTGCAGGCAAGTACACAGCTTACAATTACTCCAGCATGACTTGGTCACCCTATGGGCCCTATTTTCAACAGGCCCGTAAAATCTTCCAAGAACAACTGTTTAGTGCTGCAAGGCTTCAATCGTTGGAGTACATAAGAGTGGGGGAGATGAGGGTGCTTACGAGAAATTTGTTCGAGGCGAAAGGCCAGTCAATAAATTTGAAAGACCATCTATCGGACCTTAATCTCAATGTGGTCTGTCGCATGGTCTTGGGGAAGAAGTACACAGATGAGTCCGAGAGCTCCATTATTGTGTCGGCTGAGGAGTTCAGGAAGATGGTTGATGAGTTGTTCTTGCTCACCGGGGTTCTAAATTTGGGCGATTTCATACCTTTGCTGGATTTTCTCGACTTGCAGGTCATAATTTATATACTGCGAAGTGATTTGATTGGCGTGCGAAATGAAATTTCCAGTTTCGTGCAATTAATTTAGCACGTGAGAGTAATTGATACAGCTTGTCTCTTGAATTTTTAGGTCTTTTATCGACGTAACATTTAACATACACACTCACCATCGAATTATTGGCATGCACAAGAATTCAGTTACACAATTAAGTTTAAGCACCCACATCAGTCATAATGTGCAAGTTTTTCATTACTAATAATAATCCTTCTCTCTGATTTGTCTCTTATAGGGTTACATAAAGAGAATGAAGGCCGTGGGCAAAAAGTTTGATAAGTTCTTGGAGCATGTGGTGGATGAACACGAGGCTAGGAGAGTCGGGGCCCAGGGTTACGAGGCCAAGGATATGGTGGATGTATTATTGCAACACGCGGACGATCCTAATCTTGAGGTGAAGATTGAAAGACATGGGGTCAAGGCATTGACCCAGGTAAATATCTGTTTGTTCATCAAACAATATCTGTCAAGTTGCTTCAAGACTTGTGCAAAATTATCGATCAAGTTTCATCACATGAAAAAACAAAATTTGGTATGTTTCAACGTCCCCGGATGCTCCTAATAGCATGATCGTGCTTTCACTCATCATATAGGAATTGATAGCTGGTGGAACAGAGGGCTCGGCTGCGTCTGTGGAGTGGGCAATGTGCGAACTCCTAAAGAACCCTCGGATATTTAACGAGGCAACACAAGAGCTCGACAACATAATCGGAAGGGAGAGATGGGTCCAAGAAGCTGACGTCACGAACCTGCCTTATTTAAATGCCGTTATTAGAGAAATGATGAGATTGCACCCGGTGGGGGCACTTCTCGCGCATCGCTTTGCAAGCCAGGACTGCGAGGTCGCTGGGTACGACATACCCAAGGGCACGAGAGTCCTAGTGAGTAAATGGAGCATTGGGAGAGACCCCGAATTGTGGGACGATCCTGAAAATTTCAGGCCTAAGAGGTTCATTGGGAAGGCGATCAACGTCCAGGGACAAGACTTCGAGCTGTTGCCATTCGGGTCCGGTAGGAGAATGTGCCCGGGTTATAATCTCGGTCTGAGAATGATTCAGACGAGCCTGGCCAATCTTATACATGGGTTCACATGGAAATTGCCCGAAAACATGACAAGGGAGGACCTGAACATGGAAGAGGTTCCTGGGCTATCCACGCCCAAGAAGATCCCATTGATCGCTGTTGCTGAGCCAAGGTTGCCGCTTCATCTTTATTGAATCTGTGTGACATCCCACGTTTCGTGTATTATGGCCTTGCTTTTTGACCTTTTGGGTTTAATGTTATTGTGGGTATCAAATAATAAATAAATAAATAAAACCCGTCTGTAAGTGCTTTCATGCGTCTTCTTAATCTTATATGTGGCTGAAATAATAATGTATTGTTATAACGACTTCATATCCTTAATCATATGAATGGGCTGGCCGTGGTATGAAATAATAGAAGCAAGAGCAAGATCGTCTTTGTTCGGAGCAATCATTTTTGTCGAGTTTCATGAGTTTGTATTTGAAGATCTATTTGTCATACCAAGTCTAGATTCGAGTGGCCCATGTTATCTTTTCCATGATTTCATCAGCGTGGTAACAGAGGTCGTGACTCGGCCACCGACGAGTGGAATTGAGCCCCGGGCCATCCAACGCGGTGGTCCTCGCATATGACAGCAAACGTAGTATTTTACCTTCAATTAAACGAACGAAAATATTCGACATAATATAAATTTAGGAAGAAGAAAGAAATACACATATTTTGCGTGAACAAATTTAAATGATACAAAAATCTATCAAAAACTACGCCGAGCAACTTAAGGCTTGCGAGCCTGTGACTATCGCCAGCCTCCCTTAGTCGGTCTCTACTTGCTTAAGTGTCTGGTGATTGCACTCGGGCTTTCAATCGAAGGTCATAGGTGATCAACGGTGGATTCAGTTCATGCTAGGCTTCGAAAATTGAGCTTTGTTACAAGTCCCTCTCCTCGGTGGCTCGAGCCTGTGAGATTCTGTCGAACCACTGACAATCGTTCTAAAAGCTTAAGCGGTTAAATAAAGGCGTAGTTTAATATTTAATTATTCTAACACTCCCCCTCACGCTTAGTGTGGTCTTTTTGCCTAGTACTAAGTGTTGAAATATTCAATTGGGGAGGCAAATGAGGCTTGGAAAGATTTGAACTCATGACCTCCAACTCTGATATCATGTAAGATTTTGTGAGACCACTACCAACTACTCTAAAAGCTTTTAAAATAGTTGGCAGTGATCCTACAAAATCTCACATGGTGTACTAGGCTATAATAGTTAGAGACAAAGCATTGTGAGATTTTATCGTACCATTGCCAACTATTCTAAAAGTTTAAGTTATAAGATGAAGGCGTAGTTTAATATTTAATTACTTTAATACTTCCCCTCACGTTTAGTCTGGTCTTTTTGTCTAGTACTAAGAGTGGACATATTTAATTGATGAGACAAATGGGGTCTAAAAAGATTCGAACTCAGGACCTCCAATTCTGATATCATATGAGATTTTGGGGGACTACTGTCAACTGTTCTAAAAGCTCACATGGTATCAGAGTTGGAGATCCTGAGTTCAAATCTTTTCAAGCCCCATTTGTCTTCCCAATTAAATATGTCAACACTTAGTATTATGCAAAAAATAACCATAATAAGCTTGATGGGGAGTGATATAATACTTAAATATTAAACCATGCTTTTATCAAATAGTTTAAACTTTTAGAACAATTGGCAGTGGTCTCACAAAATCTCACAATCTAATAGGGCCATATGATGCTTGTGGTTTTTCTTCATAAAACTATACTACTCTATTAAGAGAGAGTTTTGATGGTCTTGTCTCTCTTTCGATTTCCTTAATTACCCTAGCAACATGAATTAAATAAAGAAACAACGCAATACTTGAAGGGTTAATTTGTAAAACACGCATACTCCGCTAACGGGGAGGATTATAGCATTTTGTAGACAGACCTACTCTTTCATTAACACTCTCCCCAAAAAATGTTTTACGATTGCCGATGCGAACTACATGAAGTATACACTTTTGTTATTCTTTTTAATTTCTGTCACAAAATCAAATTATAGAAATATCTAATGAGAGCTCCAAATATCAAAAGCACAAACCACTTGATGTGATTTCCATTATAAAAATAAAGAGAAGCAGTACTTTATAAGGTTACCGTCGGTGTAGTTTAAATTTACATAAACACCAGCCTAATTTCCTAAAAACCCTCAACTTAGGTTCAATCCTAATTCTGCCCTGAATTTTTGTTTTATCTAAAAAAATCATAAAATTTCAATCTAGTCCCAAATTTGCCCAGCGTCCAAAAATCACCATTGGTTCCTTCAAAATTATCAACATCAGAAGACTATTGTTGTTCTATAAAAAGGTGAGAGTGCTGGTGAAGACGCATATTCTTATAATGAACTTCTAATTGACTCTAATGTTGATAATTTTTTTTTATAAAAAATAGTGGTAATTTTTGGACATGGGGCAGATTTGGAATTATAGTAGCAATTGACAAGAAAAAAAATTCAGAGCAGAATTGAAATTTGACCTAAAGTTTGGGATTTCTTTTTAAGAAATTAAGCCCAAAAAACCCATTAATTAGAGAAGGAAATTTGGTTACGAGTTTTTGTCTAATCAAGTTTTGATTTTTTTTTTCCACTTCTGTTAGGGATTGATCCATGAACTTTGACGTCCCCATCCCAACTGCCCAGCCACTAGGCCACATGCCCAAGTGGTTTTATATTGGAAAATGAAGTGGAGTCTCGTCAGTGAGAACTGATTATCTAATAATATCCACGTCAACCCACCACGTAATCTTAATTGTTCAATTTTCTTTTTTAATCCAAAGTATGTAATTCGTTGCTTGCTTTTTATTCCTATATAAAATCTAATTCCAATAGTCTCGGGGTGAGAGTGATCCGATCTAGTTTGGCTGATCTGTTACACCGGCTCACATGGAAAGTGACCGAGGATACGGAGAGAGGATTTGAACATGGAAGAGATTTATGGGCTTGCTGCCTAGGAAAATCACACTCGCTTCTCTCGTTGAAGCAAGATTGCCACTTTACCTTTATCGAACTCTTTGTAAAATGGCAGGTTTTGTCTACTACGGTCTTTCCTTTTGTGTTTGATATTATGTTTTAGGGATAAGTGTTGCAAAAGTGCAATCGAGTCTTAAAACTTTAAAAAAGTACTATTAAATCCTTAAACTTGTTAAATTAGTGCAATCAAGTCTTTACGTTAACTCTATCTAACTTGGTTAATGTAAAATGCGGACGTGATTTTTTTTTTTCTCTCCTACGTGGCAATGACGTGGCTAAAAACGTAAAACATAAGATTAAGACGATATTGTTTTGGTCAAAATTTGATTTTAATATAAATAATATTAAAAAATAAACAAACTTTGAAAAAAAAATACGCAAAAGAAGGAAAACTTAGTGGCCCTCGCCGCCACCCCACCATCACCAGAAATGGTTGACGATGGTGGGAAAATGGTCAACAAGGGTCGTCGAGCCCTGGCTAGGGGCCAACAATGCTCGCCTGTTTTTTTTTTTCTTTTTTTCT
>BCNH02000006.1:19659059-19700072 GCA_001662345.2 Metrosideros polymorpha var. glaberrima | reverse complement strand
ATGCTCGCCTGTTTTTTTTTTTTCTTTATTTCTTTATTTTTTTAAAATTTTACTTATTTTAAAATGAAATTTGTATTAAAAAAATCAGATTTTGAGCAAAACGACATTGATTTAGCCACGTCAGTGCCACGTACGATAGAGAATATAATAACAGAAACCCACATCAATATTTTTTGTAAGCCAAATTGGACAGGATTAATAGAAGTTTTGATTACACCGATTTGATAAGTTTTAGGAAAACACGAACTCAGTAACTATTTATGGCTCAACTCAAACTATCTGTAAAATAAAGACCCAAAATATAAAAGTCCTTTGGTGGTCCGTGCCTTTCTATAGATGAAAAATATGAACCACACCCAAACTAAGATTCAGATCCCATGTCATTCTTGAAAAATTGGTCAACATTCTCTAATAAACGAAGACAACTGGCTTTTCCGAAAGGAAAAAAAAGAAGACAACTGGCTTGAACAACGTGGCTATTACTTTTAATCATATTCACCCTCCTCGCTTGCTTTTTATATTGCAATAGACAGATAGAAGCCTCTCGCTCCTATTGCCGAATTAACCTTCCCTCGAAGCTTAACGACTCAACCCCTGCACTACACCCCATGGATGCTCCTTCTTGTGCGGCATACGGCATTGCTTGCCTTGCCGCTTTCCTCGTCCTCCTCTCCGGTCACCTCCGCCGCCACAAACTTAAGCTACCTCCTGGCCCAAAACCTTGGCCCACCATCGGAAACCTCAATCTCATTGGCCCACTCCCGCATTGCTCAATCCACGATCTCTCTGGAATATACGGGCCCCTGATGAAGCTCTAGTTTGGGTACTGCGACGTGGTTGTCGGCTGTTCCGCAGACATGGCCAAAGCCCTTCTCCAGACCCATGACGCCGTTTTCACGAGCCAGCCCAAACTCGCTGCAGGCAAGTGCACATCGTACAATTACTCCGACATGGTGTGGTCGCACTACGGGCACTATTTTCGACAGGCCTGTAAAATCTTCCTAACACATCTGTTTAATGCCCCAAGGCTTCAATCATATGAGTATATAAGAGTGGAGGAGATTAGGGTGCTTACAAGAAATTTGTTCGAGGCGAAGGGCCAACCAGTAGATATGAAAGACCATCTTTTAGATCTTACTCTCAATGTGATCAGCCACATAGCCTTGGGGAAGAAGTACACAGACAAGTCCGAGAGCTCCAATGTCGTGTCGCCTGAGGAGTTCAAGAAGATGATCGCCGAGTGGTTCGTACTCAATGGGGTGGCAAACATAGGCGACTTCGGACCTTGGCTAGATTTTCTCGACTTGCAGGTCAGAAGTTACACAGCTCGACGTGATTTCATTGATTCGCCAAATGAAAAATGTTGAAGTTCCGTGCAATTAATTTAACGAGCGACATTAATTGATGTAGTTTCTCTTCAATATTTTTATTAAGTCAACTTTTGGTGTAAGAATCAACTAATATGCTTACCATTAGATTATTGACATGGGCAAGAAATCGATTTAAAGAAACGTAATTTTTTTTTTTTTGTGGACTAGCAATAATTCTTCTCTCTGATTTGTCTCTTGTAGGGTTACGTAAAGAGAATGAAGGCCGTGGGCAAAAAGTTTGATAAGTTCTTGGAGCATGTGGTGAATGAACACGAGGCTAGGAGAGTCGGGGCCCATGGTTACGAGGCCAAGGATATGGTGGATGTATTATTGCAACACGCGGACGATCCTAATCTTGAGGTGAAGATTGAAAGACATGGGGTCAAGGCCTTGACCCAGGTATGATTGCTAACTTCTAATCAAGTTGTTATTTCAGTCTTTCCTAAATAAATGATAAAATCACAATAGATTTTATTTTTCACATTTTGTTTAAATAACGACATATGAACTTTGGATTTTTTCAATTCGAAGCATCCGAAATTGTCACAACATATAATTGTTGAAGATTCACATATATATGTTTTGTTTATTATAATTCTTCGAAACTTAAATAATATTTTGAATTTTGGAAGGAAGCAAAACATTTCTTACTTTCACTTAATCTTAAAAATACAAGAAGAAGAAAAGAATCACGATGACCATGCACATAAATAGGTGCCTACATAAATTCCTTCCCCCGATTTTTTTTTTCTGTATATGTTTACATTGCTTTCCCAATTTCCCTGTATATGTATACATTGTCTGGTTAAATTTTGATGATATGAGAATAGTTATATGGTGGAATTTCCTATAATTTATTGACAAAATAAAGTACGACGAATCCTTATTTGTCCATCAAACAACACTCGTCGCGTTGCTTCAAGATTTGTCCAAAGGAATTGAGCAAGTTTCATCATGTGAAAAAACAAAATTTATTATGATTCGACAGACTCGAACGCTCTTATAATATTAATTTTACTTTTGCGCAGCATGTAGGACTTGATACTCGATGGAATAGAGTCCTCGGCAATGTCCATGGAGTCAGCAATGTCCGAGCTCCTAAAGAACCCTCAGATATACGACAAGGCAACACAAGAGCTCGACAGCGTAATCGGAAGGGAGAGATGGGTTCAAGAAGCGGACCTTGTGAACCTACCTTATATAAATGCCATTGTTAAAGAAACAATGAGATTGCACCCGCCGGGGGCATTTCTCGCCGGCTTTGCAAGCCAAGACTGCAAGATCGCTGGGTATGACATACCCAAAGGCACAAGAGTCACAGTAAGTGCATGGAGCATTATGAGAGGTCCCGAATATTGGGACAACCCTGAAAAGTTCAGACCCAAAAGGTTCATTGGGAATGCAATTGACGTGAAGGGACAAGACTTCGAGCTCGTGACATTCGGGTTTGGTAGGAGAATGTGTCCGGGTTATAACTTCGGGCTCAGATTGATTCCTACAAGTCTAGCCAATCTCATACATGGGTTCACATGGAAATTGCCCGAGGATATGACAAGGGAGGACCTGAACATGGAAGAGGTTGCTGGGCTATCCACGCCAAGGATGGTCCCACTGGTCGCTGTTGCTGAGCCAAGGCTGCCACTTCATCTTTATTGAATCTGTGTAACATCTCAAGTTTCGTCTATTATGGACTTTCTTTTTTGCCTTTTGGGTTTAATGTTATTGTGAGCATCAAATAAAAATAAAAAAGAACTGTCTTTAAGCACTTTCGTGCTCCTTCTAAATTTTATATGTGTCTGAAAAAACGATGTATTATTATAAGGATTTTAATATTCTCAATCATATGAATGGTTTGCACTTGGTATGAAATAATGGAGGCATGAGCAAGCTCATCTCTGTTCAGAGCAAAGGAGCTTCTTGAACTTGAAATTGAAAATCTGTTCGATACATCAAGTCTAGATCCGACTGGCCAATGTTACCCTCTCCATGTGTTGAGTAGGTCCTTCCCAATTGGGGAGGCCAATGCTATGATGCACATCTGTAATAGAATATGTTTAGTAGGTGATGTGAGTGTGTGGTGTAAAAGAAAAAAAAGAAAAACGAAAGGAAAGAAAATCAAGAGACATCAGAAGACAAAGCAAAGTGATCTTTCCATATTGTACAGTTCGAATTGTGATTGCATTTGCTTCTATAAATAGGAGTCCTTCTCAATACAAACACACACAAAAAGGCACAAGAAGTGCAAAGCACAGCGAAAGAAATAGTTCTTCTTCCAAGAGCATTTTTCTTTGAGGGAGTTAATCTAGTTTGTGAGAGGTTTAGATCTACAAATTGAAGACCCTATATTAATGTACTCAGTCAGAAATCCACTTTAGGGTGAAGTTGTATCCCATGATTTATCATAGTGGAAGTTTGAAGTGGACTACAATTTTATGGTTTTTTCCCTTCACCTTGAAGGGTTTTTCCATGTTAAAATTTTAGTGTTATTTACTATTCATCTTTACCGCTTTCTTCCAACATTTTTATCCCATTTAATTTTCACAGAAATAGTAGTGGGGAAATTATGCGGGACTTCTTCGCAAATATCGCTCCTTTTCCCAACAAGTGGTATAGGACACTGTATTTTGCGAAACCTATTAATCGAAATAGGTTTCTCAATTTTTTTGAAACTTGGAACTTATCTTGCATTCCCTAAAACCTAAAACCGAATAGGTTTCCATCGTTCCAATTCTTCGGTTCCAAGTTCTACCTTGGAACCATGCTCACCCCTAGTGGTGGCTGTATTGTGGCATGTGTGGAAGGCCCGAAACAATTGGATTTCTAGCGGAGTTAAACCAAATGCAAAAGACATCGTGGAATCAGCTCGGTTAATGCAACGAAGTGCTAAAAAAATGGGGCTTTCGAGCTAAAAACATAGACAAGAGAGGAGATCTTACCTCAGTGCAAGCTTGGATAGCTCTAGCGAAGGGTATCTAGAAAATTAATGTAGTAGGGTCTCTCGGTGAAGGATTGACGGACGGTGCAATATCCTTGATCTGTCGCGACTACTCCAACTGCCTTGTCAATGGCTTCGCCTAGTCCGTCCGAGCGTCATCTCCGGCACAAATTGAAACCCTAGCTCTGCTCGCCGCCCTCAAGTACGTTGAGCAGAACAGAGTCAATGGAGTGGAGCTGGAGCAAGGAGAACAGTTTAGCTGGGACGCTAGAGCCTTGTCACGGAATGCTCCTCTCTGCTATCAAGGCGTGGGCCTGAATTTTTGCCAGAGAGCTGCAAACAATCTGGCTGATTGGGCCGCTCCGGCCCATAGAAAGAATCATCTTCCGTTTGACTGGCTTTCTTCCCCCCTCAGGCCTTTTGGGCTCTGCTTTGTAATGATGCCCCTAGCTTGGGCCCTGCTGGCTAAGCCCAGGCTATGCTATAATTAAAAATCGTTTTATGACAAAAGAAATCCCTGTCGTTATCATCACAAGAGACCATCAAACCGGTCTCCTATGAATCTAAGAAAAAGAAAAAGAGCCCATCCAATCACCAATTCCCCAAAACAATTGACAGAAGCGCAGATTCCGCCGACCGCCAGGGTTAATTACGTCTTTTCACGTTTGCACTCCCCGAATTAATGGTTTTGTTCATAATTTTTCCTCTCGGAAACTAAAACTATAAATAAACCCCAAAATCCGAAGCCCCCCTCAGCACAAACCCTACTCTCTCTCTCTCTCTCTCTCTCTCTGCTCTCCTTCTCCAGCGCACAATTTGCCATAAACCCTAGCCCTGACAACCGCACGAATTCGAGGACATCACCCGACGATTGATCTGAACTTCGATTCGGCAAAAGCATTCCGATCGTCTACACGGCTTCGTCTTTTCGCGCCATCGAACGCGGGAAGATGAAATTTCCTGGGATTTTAGCTTATAGCTGAAGTAAGAGGACATCGGAGAAACCTTCTTCGCCGGTTGGTTATGAAGCTGTGAGGGTTTGTTCCGGGAATGGACGATATCGAGAGGGCAATCATCGTTAGTTTCGACGAATCGGGTGGCGTCGATTTGTTGCTGAAATCGCAAGCCATCGGTTTCTGTCAACAAATCAAGGAAGCCTCGGCTATATGCAGGCTCTGCGTGGAGAAGTTGCGGTTTTGCCAGATTGTCCAAGTTCAGTTCTGGTGTCTCCAGACCTTGCATGAAGCTATCCGTGTTAAGTACTCTTCGCTAAGCTTGGAAGAGAAGGATTTCATTAGGAAGTCAGTGTTTTCCATCGCTTGTTATGATGAGGAGAGTGGCCGCATTTTGGCGGGTCCGGCATTTATTAAGAATAAGCTGGCCCAAGTGATCGTCACTTTGATTTACTTTGAGTACCCCTTAATTTGGTCGTCTGTGTTTGTCGACTTCTTGCAGCACCTGAGCAAGGGGGGAGCTGTGATCGACATGTTCTGTCGCGTTTTGAATGCTCTGGACGATGAATTGATTAGTTTGGATTACCCACGGAGTAATGAAGAAGTGGCTGTTGCTGCGCAGGTTAAGGATGCAATGAGGCAGCAGTGTGTGCCTCAGATTGTCAGAGCATGTTATGATATTCTGTCCATGTATAGAAATTCTGATAGTGAAATATGTGCCGCTGTTTTAGATACTCTGAGGAGGTACATTTCCTGGATTGATATCGGCTTGATTGCTAATGATGTTTTTCTTCCCTTTTTGTTCGAGTTGATGTTGTTTGATGGGATATCGGAGCAATTCCGTGGGGCTGCAGCCGGATGTGTGTTGGCTGTTGTTTCTAAGCGGATGGATCCACAATCAAAATTGTCCCTGTTGAAGAATGTTCAGATAAGTCGTGTTTTTGGTTTGGTATCTGATGATAGCGACTCTGAGTTGGCATCAAGAGTTGCTTCCCTGCTTACGGGATATGCTGTGGAAGTTCTGGAGTGCTCTAAAAGGTTGACTGAGGAAACAAGGCGAACTTCATTTGAGCTTTTGGATGAGGTATTGCCCTCTGTTTTTTACATGATGCAAAATTGTGAGGTTGATACGGCATTCAGCATCGTGCAATTCTTTTCCGGTTATGTTTCTGCTATGAAGGGCCTTTCTCCATTGACAGAAAAACGACTTTATCACGTGAATCAAATTTTGGAAGTGATCCGTTCTCAGATCCGTTACGATCCTATGTACCGGGATAATCTTGACGCATTGGACAAGATTGGGAGAGAGGAAGAAGATAGGATGGTGGAATACAGGAAAGACTTCTTTGTACTACTTCGAATCATTGGAAGAGTAGCACCTGATATTACCCAGGCATTTATTAGAAACTCATTGGATGCTGCTGTCACCTCTTCCGGTGGGAATATTGAAGAGGTGGAAGCTGCTCTTTCCCTTCTCTATGCTCTTGGAGAGTCATTAAGTGATGAAACGATTAGAAGTGGGAGAGGACTTTTGGGTGACTTGGTGCCTATGCTTTTGGCAAGTAGATTCGCATGCCATTCAAATAGGGTAGTTGCACTTGTTTATTTGGATACCATTATGAGATATGCAAAGTTTGTTCAGGAAAATACCCAGTATATACCCATGTTACTGGCTGTGTATCTCGATGAAAGAGGTATACATCACCCAAACATTAACGTGGGTCGAAGGGCGAGTTACCTCTTTATGAGAATTGTGAAGTCGTTGAAATCAAATCTTGTGCCCTTCATAGAGACTGTACTGCAGGTAGTGGAATCAATCTCCTTTTCTCCATTGGAATTATTCTCATTTCATTATTGGCATGCATAGTTGGCAATTCCCCTTTCTCTGTTCTTTATTTGAGGCTTCTAGTTGTTGACAGAGCTTGCAAGATACGGTAGCTCAATTTACAAACGTCGATTATTCATCAAAAGCACTTTCTGTTTCTGAAGATGGCAGTCACATTTTTGAGGTAGTTATTCTGTCTCAACATTTTTTATTATGTGAAGACATGCACAGATGCTCTTTAAATGTGCTTGACTTGGGGGAAATATACCCATCAAGCGTATTTTTCATGTTCTTATTTCGACAAGAAATTTCACAGGCAATTGGTATATTGATTGGGATGGAAGATGTGCCTCTGGAAAAACAATCTGGTTATCTCTCTTCCCTGCTGACTCCTCTTTGTCATCAGGTTATTTTCATAAGCTCTATTAAGGAGCTCCCTTCCTTCTTCTCCGGCTGCTTATTTATTATTTGTAATTGGCCTTTGAACATGTTATGTGATGATCCAGGTTGAGGGTTTGCTGTCGAATTCCAAAATGACTATAGAAGAAGCACCTGGGAAAATTGCCACTATTCAGCAAGTTATTATGGCTATAAATGCCCTTAGTAAGGTCTCTATTTCCTTTTTCGACCTCAACTATCAAATCAATTCTCTCTCTTCGCAAAACCTCAGGGTATTTTTTAATTCTAATCTTGATTTAAAGATCTGCGGAAAAAAGCCACAAAAAACCCCCAAACTTTGCCCACTGCGAAACATTTACCTTAAATTATTTTTTGTGACACCAAAAATCCCAAACTTGTACTTATGTGACATATTTACCCCAAACTTTTTTCTGTGACACAAAAAATCTCAAACTTATACATGTGTGACACATTTATTCCGAACCTTTTTTTTTTGTGACACTAAAAACCCCAAACTTTTTTCTTTAACACAAATTTTTTGGGGTAAATGTGTCACACGGATACAAGTTTGAGGTTTTTTATGTCACAAGAAGAAGTTTGGGGTAAATGTGTCACGGTAGGCATAGTTTAGGGTTTTTTGTGGCTTTTACCCAAAATCTGCTAGTTTGTTTGGATAGCCTGGATTGAAAACATCAATATTCTTACACCATTTCTACTTCCCTCCTATATGCCAAACATATTTTCAGTGAATTTGAGCAAGCATTTAAACTTTATAGCTTCTCTCTGCTGTGATGTTTGGATTTTCCTTAATTTGGAGTGGTCAATTTCAGGGCTTTAGCGAGCGCCTTGTGACTGCTAGTCGCCCTGGAATCGGTCTCATGTTCAAAAGGGTAGGTTGTATTGTATATTTCTCTTTTGCATTGTGTGTCCATTGCTGTATTACATACACGATGCTGAAATATTCTTATGTTAATGGTTAGAGGTGTTTCAGGATTTTAGGATAGGTCCCACTTTTCATTTCTTGTTATTATATGTTTATCCTTGGATGGAAGCGAGACTGAATGTTGTACTTCCCAATCTTTTTATTTCAGTGGGCTATTTATCTGCTCCTAAATTTTTCTGTACCTTCTTAAAGAAGATTATGGTTTGATGAAAGACCTGAACATGGCTGAATATGATAGTCACTAAGTGTCAGTACTTTAGGCTAGGGGTGAGCATGGTTCCAGGGTAGAACCTGGAACCTGAGAACCACCTGTGTGGTAGGAACCTGTCGGTTTCAGGTTCCAAGGTATGCATAGTAGGTTCTAGGTTTCAAAAATTGGAGAACTTGTTTCAACGGGTAGGTTCCAGGTTCTAGGTAGGTAGAACTTGGAATATGGAACCTGTAACAAGTTTTTGTTTTTTTCTTGGTCTATGTCTTCGTGTGATCCTGTGGTATTTATGGCATCCGATGATGAGTGTATAATCTAAAACCACTATTCTGAGCTTTTATTTCTGACAATATTTATGATTGAAACTTTTACTTTTGTGTGTTTAAATAGAAGTTGTGGTCAATAAATTGTAGCGGCAGGTGGTGACCATTAAAAATGATGATCACTACAATCGTTCAATTAAAATTGCAGGCGGAACTTAGGTAGACCCTAGAACCCGTAGGTTCTATGTTCCAAAAAATGAGGAATCTGTTCTAACGGACTGGTTCCAGGTTCTACCTACCTAGAACCTGTACGGAACCTGAAACTGCTCACCTCTACTTTAGGCTGCATCCCAATTTATTGATTGGCAGTCTTAGGCTGGAAACTCACATATCGATGATGTGCTGAACACAGACATTAATGTGACCTTTTCTTTTGGCTATCAAATATTTGTTTCACTTGAAATGCATTAGCACAGACAGGTTTGTGTATATTTGATATAAACAATGTAACTTGTTTTGCTGTATTTCAATCTAGACGTTGGATGTTCTCCTCCAAATTCTTGTCGTATATCCAAAGATAGAGCCTTTGCGGTCTAAGGTAAGAATGAAACGTACAGGTGAAATATGCTTCATTCATCAGGTGAAATAAACATGATGCAATCGTTCATTCTTACTCAGGTTATGTCATTCATTCATCGCATGGTGGATACCCTTGGAGCATCCGTTTTCCCTTATCTTCCTAAGGCATTGGAACAGTTGCTTGCTGAAATAGAGGTACAAAATATTTTCTATGGGCTGGTCTTTTTTGTGTGCTTTTATTTGAATGGAGAATGTCATTGCAGTTCGTGGAAATTCTTCATAACTAAAACCTCGAGTGAGCTTGCATAGGGTGAGGTGATTTAAATATAACTGCAACTTGGTAAGGTACAGATTCATTGGGTCTCCACAAAATTAGTTAATTAGATACGTTTGCCTAATGACTAAGAGCTACCCCAGGTTGAGCTGTCATGGGAGATTTTACTAAATTTGATTTATTCATGAGAGAACTGGCTCTGGTCGAACACTTTGTATGACTGGTTTAGTTCCTGCTGAATTCTTTGAAGTATTATTTTCAGGATACATTTCTTTTTTCTGTTTTATACGCTGTTCTCTATAAAGGGGTCCGCTACAGTAGCTTCATTAAATAGGTCGCCTGAAGCTTTTGATGGATAAATGGAAACATCTGTCATGCTTTACTATGACAGATTGTAAAGACATGTGATACTTCATTGCTAGCGTACACGGAGATTTGTTTGAATTAGATTGGGTTTATGTGTGATATGAGAATCCCTTGCTACTCCATAGGGATTATTCTTTCATCTGTCTTAGTGCCTCAGACATGGGACAGGCTTGTGAAATCAGCTTGGAACCATCTCCATTATGTTTGCTTTGTGTTTTGTTGGTTTGTTTGTTTCCTAGAAGAACCTCCTTTGTCTGGGGTCTGAAGGTCAGCCCGAGGTGATCTGAGCATGATCTATGGATTTGACTGTCTTAAAGCTATGCCATATTTGTAATGGGGTTTACATGGTTTTCTTACCAAGGAGCCCAAGAACCCCAAATCTGCACTTTCAAAACAAAGTCCAGAAAATTGCTGGTTTTACCTTTGTTTTTCCCGATGAACCTGAAATTACTAGAACTGAATTGGATTGGTAACCAGTAATCATTGGGTCGTGTTTGACCTCCTGAAAGTTGGAACAATTACTCAGATATCCACTGTTTTTCTCATGTACAGTTTGGCGGCTATAGTAGCATAAAAAAATGGAAATCTTAATATCCAGTTTTGTCTGGTGTTTGGCATATACCTTACGTATGCTTGATTACATTTTTTTCACTGAAAATGACAACCTCACTAACTTTGCAGAAAAATTACTATGCCATGTAAATAGCTTCTTCTATAGGAGATCATGCAGTTGGTCCGTAACCAGGGATCTGATTATTTTTTGGTGGTTGGTTATGACAGTACCCCACAGACATCTGTGGGCTGTCAGAAAAGGAAGAATCTGTGGCAGGTTGCCACCAAGCTTGGCGACCTGACCATTCTTTGTCAAAGAAAAGAGACTAGTGTTCGCATATGAGCAACTTTAGAATAGGTGCAGTCACTGACTGGCCTGAGGCATACCTTTAGCCTTAGGCTGGTGGAGGGAAAGAGAGAGGATTATCTATCCATACAATACGATATTCCTACTCATGAATAAAAGATCTCAAGTATTAAATGTGCTCCTTATATGGCAATTGTGATGGGACAATGTCTGTGATTGTACTGTCAATATGGGACAGTTGAGCTCCCCAAGTTTTTAGTTCGAATTGGTTTGTAGACCCTTTTTTTTACTGTTAACATTTATAGTGTTTTTTCTCCCTATAGATTCCTCCTATCATGACTTATTTTCCACTCGACTATATATTTTATTTGGCCTATATATGGGCTACATCCACCCTTTTAGTATGTCCAGCATTCACCAGACACTGCATAAGATTTTAGAGATGATATATCTGATTCTCGAGGGACTATCTATATAAAATAGTAGAAAGCAAAGAAGAAACTTTGTTCTTAATCAGGCCAGCCTTGTGGTCAAGTGAGCCTGCTTACAATAAGTAGTTTCCACATGCTCATGCATTCCTAGTGAACATGGTTCATGTGCTAAAATTTTGGGTGTTGGTCATTTTATTGTCATACTCAGATGGTTGATTTTAGTCTGATTTATCTTGCAGCCTAAGGAGATGGCTAGTTTTCTTTTGTTACTTAATCAAATAATTTGCAAGTTCAACAACCTGGCACATGATGTACTTGAGGAGGTGTTTCCTGCCATTGCTGGGAGGATATTCAGCATCATCCCAAGGGAAGCAATTACTTCCGGCCCCGGCGCCAACACTGAGGTAGGGAGACGCATCACCTTCTGAGATTTTATGGATGTTATGCTCAGTGACATGGAACAGTCACAATCGCTATACAATTTATTTGGACTTCAAACCTGACAATTTTAGCAGGTATACTTCTGTAGTGATTAATTTCTTCATGTTCTGCACCCCCTTAAGTTTGCAATGGTAGAATCTGTTATTTTGGGGGACAGGGCCACAAATGTAGTTAGTTCAGCAATTAGAAGTGTAGCACCTTTGGAAACTTCTACACTTTGCATGCTGAGGGATAGGTCTTTAAAATGTGGAATGATCATATTTGTTGAGTAACGTCCTAAGTAATTATAGCGATGCCATGGTAAGAGGAAAAAGGTAGGAAAAAGAAAATAGTGAGATGATTTCTTTTTTGGGACAAATTAATTGTTCCATAAGGGGCATTCCCTTTGAAAGATAGGATACTTGTTGAAATTGTTGTGCACTAATGTTTCTCTCTCTCTCTCTCTCTCACACACACACACACACACACAGGAAATCAGGGAAATTCAAGAGCTTCAGCAGACTTTGTATACCTTTCTCTATGATATTGCTACACATGATCTCTCTTCAGTTTTTCTTTCGCCCAAAAGTCGCCATTACTTGGATCAACTGATGCAGTTGCTACTGTACACATCTTGTAATCATAAGGACATTCTCGTGAGAAAGGTATGTGATGTAATCTTATATATTTGACTTAAGCTCTCGTATTCACTGAAAATGTGGAGACATAGAACTTCAAAATTCTGATTTCTATGGTTCAGTAATTAGAATCACGGCCAATGGGGCCATGGCTCAATATAAGTGCATTTTGCTTCTGTTTGTAGGCATGTGTGCAGATCTTCATCAGACTTATTAAAGATTGGTGCATCAGGCCTCATGAGGAAAAGGTTCTTGCACCCTTTCTGCCAGTTTTATGCTCATCATATTTCTTTGATGAGTGTGCACAAGTTAATTGATCTAAAGCATGTTTTCTTTTTCAGGTACCTGGTTTTCAAAAGTTCATGATTGAGGTATTCGCGACCAACTGTTGCTTGTACAGCGTTCTTGACAGATCTTTCGAGTTCCGAGATGCAAATACTGTAAGCTAATGATATTGTTGTTTCTTTTCGATGTTTTGCCATTTCTCTCTAGGGAAAATTCATGGTGATCACTGAGTTCATATACAAATGTCAAGCTACTCAAGTTATTTTCCTGGAGCAATAATAGTTACGTAAAGGGATTGAATTACAAATGGATATATTAGGTCTTACCTGTTGTGAACACTTGCCTTTAAATAAATTTTATACTCGCTCAAAATGGGATCATTGATAGAGCTATTAAAGCACGCCCTTTGAATTACTTATACACTAGCAACTTTTGATAGGTTGCTTATTTGGCAGCTCATTTTGTTCGGAGAAATTGTATTGGCTCAGAAAGTCATGTATGAGAAGTTTGGAGATGATTTCCTCCTCAATTTTCTATCAAGAGGTTTTCTGACTACGCACTGCCCTCAACATATGGTGGAACAGTATTGTCAAAAGTTGCAGGTGAGGGATCTTATACAGTATTAGTAACAGATTGTACTGGAAATTATAAAAGTTGTCCACTTTAATGTCTGTATCTTTTTGTGAATACGAAGCCGTTTCAATTACCTCCATGTTCAGTTTCCTTATTCAAATTTGTGACTGTTTTGTGGGCTTCTAAGATTTTTTGTGCCAAAAGTTGCGATGGCTTGCAGTTCATCTTAACTTCACCTCAAAACTTATGCATTATGATAATAGTGTTCCTTCACTGAGAAGTGGAAGAAAATAGGCGGGATTATCAGCATCTCAATATAGATACTCAAGACATAAAGCTGGTGTATTGCAGACAATCCGTGGTGGAAGAACAAAAAGCACTCATTGTGCTTATTATTGATAAAAGAACAAACTTTCTTGATGCATTAGATGTCTCTACTTTAATTCTAATGCATGAGAAGAAGAGAACATCGAGGGAGGTAATTTTTTTTTTTTGGCCAAATAGGGGGAGGGAGGTAATTTGGCTTCCCATGTTATTGGGTTATGTTATTGAGAGGTTGAATTGAAGCATCTCTTGCACAATCAGGATTCCTTAATTGCTATCCCTTAGGCACAATGGACAAGGTCAACTAGCTGAGCTATTTCCCTGTTTAACAGAGACTATAAATTGTTGGCCATCTTTGAGGAAGCCTTGGTAGCTGATGTGTAGTCAAATTTCCTTTTTGATACAATATGAGTAAAGTCATGCCTTTTCAGGATGCACTCTGTTTAGCAAGGATGATTTTGCCACATTTTCTATTTGAAGAACCAAAGCTATCACTAGTCAATGTTTACTATTAGAGTCTCATTTTAAATGAAATTCATTGAGGAAAGAGCTTGGCTTTTTATGGTGGTACCTAAGGAAAGAGGGCGTGTGCTGTCATTCGGTAGTGACACGATTGAATGATCTAACCTGTCCACTAGTGGGGTCCCACAGATTTCGTAGTTCCCAGGGATCTCAGATGCCAGAACCGTAAGAGAGACGCATCAATTAATTGCGTCAGTCGTGCCAGTCATGATTAAGCTAGCGTTTCCGCTACCTGGTGATATTACATGTTATCTGATGCCTCACACGTGTAATTTGATTATTGTAGCATGAACTTCATTATGCATAAAGAAAGAGGGTTTCAGGATTCCCTTGATGATATTGATGTATAAGTAGCTTTTAGTAGAGGCCACTGCTTACTGATTGGAATCATTTTCCTGGTATAGTCTGCTTTCTGCTCACCAATTATATTGTCCCTTTCTGCAGGGTGGTGACATAAAGTCTTTGAAATCATCATACCGTTCCCTCATTGAGAACTTAAGACATCAACAGAATGGCAGTCTTGTTTTCAGATAGCAAAATAATGGCTAGAGATATAGGTGGCTCCTCACATCATTATTTCCATATGCTGCCCTTTAAGGTGGCAATACAATTTTGCTCAGGGTTGGAACTGAACTTGGCTGTTCATGAACCTTGTCTGGTTTTCTCTAACTGGAGATGGTGCATATTGCGGCTTCACTTCTTTGTATATAGCTTTTGCTGTGACAAGTCCATGACGATGAGGTATACACTCAGGGTTTACTTCAAATTGGTAGTTTCCCATAAGCTGAAGAATGAGGAGAGACTAATATGGTCATTTCACTATTTTGAACAGTTTGTACATATACGGGAGCACTACCTGAAGGGTGTATTCATCAGTGTTGAGCTTTTGAGCTGTGAGATGAAGATCAATTCTTTCTATTGAGATCAAAATTCAAGTTTCTTGTATCAAATTCATTCCGATTTATTGGAAGAAAGAGAGGGAGCATCTTTTGGTTCTTTGTCGAAATCATTGTAGGCTACTATCAGTGATAAAATCCTTGTTCCCCAGCTTATTGCTCTTTGGCAATTCGCCACACATAGTGAATCTACTTTTTGATTTGATGGAAAAATATGCTTGAAGACGATAAGACAGTGCTTTCCTTGATCAGGACTTCGCTGTTAGATTTTCGGTTTTCGGGGTGCAATCTAAGAACATTCTGCTGTTTGTAGTCATTTGAGAGTCAGAGGAGCGATGGAGAAGCTGATCGCATTAAAGAGTAGAGGATGGATAATGCTTAGGCTGGACTGTCAGACTTGCTTAGTTTTTAGGTTGAAAAACACTAAAATTTTATGAAGTCATCCATAAAAACTGAGATTATATAGAACTATATTACTTAATTTGCTTAACATTCATTTCTTATATTCAAGACACCATGTTAAGCATCTCACTTGTTAGCAGCTACGATAGTCTCTAAAATAATCAATCTAAATATTTAACATGCTAATCTATTGGCTTTATGATATACATCAATAAAGATCAATACCAGAGAATGTATTTACCATGGAATCGCATACATAATGCATATAAGTTTCATCTTCTTGTGACCCCATGAAGGATTCGGATTTTAATTGTCATTAGGGATTCTCTAAATTTGCATCTTCGTCCAAAAATATTATGGGAACAAATCGTCTTTCTTCGTTGTTTTCTCAGGACAGTACTGGATCGTCATGCATGCAATATTTCTTTGAATTAAAAACGGGTATCAGAAATGTCTGAGAAAAAAGCTTTTATAACATTATCAGAGGCTTTCTCAATCGCATCACCGAGAATTTCCTCTTTGGTTCAAGGACGCCCAGAGGTATATTGCTGTAGATATTTAGAACATTAGAGGGTAATCGTGTGGATGGAAGAACTAATGAATGCTTGATTTGTCACGCGAATGAAACGCGATGCATTTATTTGATGGGTTGGAAAAGTGGGGATGCTATTCTTACTAATCCATCCGATGCATCTCTCAGAAGGAACTGCTTTGATGTAAACAATTTGGTCCATTGCTATGTCCTACTTTGTCCTTGTGACATCCTTAGATTAACTCACTGAAGTACTGTCCCCTTTGACCCATTTCATACCGAGCTTCATGATTTGTCCTTTGATATACAGGTGAGAGCACTCCCATTATGGGTGAATTCTTGAAAATGCGCCGATAGACAAAACCGTGAGGCTCGGTATGGGATGGGCTAAAGCGACCAATACATCAGTGAGTTAATCGAGGGATGTTATAATATAGTATCACAGCGGGACCCCCTCTATTAGGTGTGTGGTTCGGGAAGAACCACGCGGATGCTAGTGGGCTTATAACGACTCGATTCGATGAGAGTAGGGAGTAGTCGTCGGGGCTAGAGGGACTGGACAATGAGCGGCTCTTAACAAGCTTCTAAGATGGCGAATAAGGCAGAAATGAACCAAACTGTGCATCGAATGTTAGAATATATAAACAATATAGTACACATTCATCTAATAGCTTAAACTTTTAGAAAAATTGGCAGTGGTCCCAAAAAATCTCACATAATATCAGAGCTGGAGGTCCTGAGTTCAAATCTTTTCAAGCTCCATTTGTCTCTCCAATTATATATTTCCACGCTTAGTATTAGGCAAAAATACCAAATTAAGCGCGAGGGGGCATAATATACCATGAATTTATCTAACATCTTAAACTTTTTAAACAATTGACAGTGGTCCTACAAAATCTCACACCGAATATGGAGAGAGCAATTCTAAGATATATGTGTGCAAATTGGAATTAACTCACAAACACACCTTTTAACGATGGCAATGTTTAGCTTTGAAACTCCAAAATTAAGCGTGTTCAGGCCAGAGCATTATCAAGATGGGTGACCTCCTAAGAAAATGCATGCATGTATGCTAAAGGACAAAATCGTGAGACTTAGTATGGAACGAGTCAAAATAGACATTAGCGGATCCGACAAATTGTTTATGGGAATCGTGTTTTATGTCTCATGAATTTGACTAATTGTTAGCGAAAAATGGTATTGTAACTTCTAAAACTTTGCATGTGATGCTATTAAGTCATAAACCTTTTAATTGATCGGATTAGGTGCTTTACCTTTTTCAAAAAAAAAAAAATGCAATCAAGTCATTTCAATGAACACTCTCAACAATTTCCCATGTGGCATTTTTAAAATCGCACTTTTCAATATAAATTTTAGGATTTAATTGCACTTCAATAATATTCAATGGAATCAATTGAAAGGTAGAATATTCAATTGCATTCCGTTAGGTTTAGTTCTTGCGTTCCATTTGTTTCCCTTTATATGTAGTATGCTGCTGGCCACATTGTAGCTTTTAAGGTGTTGTGTTGTGTGACTTTTTTGTCCTGGGTAACTTCGAGAAATTAGATTGCCCTGAGGTCTCCTTCGTGGCGTGAAGCACCGGGCGCCTTTGTTTTTGTCAGACGAGGGATTTGAAACCGCTAATCCACCTGCTAATGTATGGACAAACATGGTAGACTGAATTGCAGAGAAACTTGGTGATAGTTTGGAATAATCTAAGAGTATGATGAGCTGTAGGAAATTTACCAGACTGTCTGCCCTCGTGTCTTTTCTTTATAACCCGTCAAGAGCAAACGTTGATCTTTTGAAGGCAAGATGGGTTTGACTTGACGCCAAGTTCATTTAGAATATGGAAATCGTGAGGTGGACATTGTTCATTGGCACGTCACGGTTGACCACCTAGTGCTTGGCGACTTGGCTAACTAAGTTCCACAGAACCTAGAGCCAAGTTCAGACTTGAAATTATAAGCGAATGTGCTCATTGATATTGCTCCGCCGTGTTGTGCGGATACCACGCCAATTTGTATTCAGTACAAGTTGGTGAACTTACAAGCATTTGATACAAGGACTTCTGTTGTTGCAGTGAAGATTTTTTAATGGAAAGAACGAATTGCTCATATTTAAATGCACTTCCGGTTAACATATGATGGTGTATGTGAGACATGAAAGTTCCTATCGACGGTGAACGGAATAAGAACTTCATATAAAACCGCTTTGTAATGAACTTGTCGCCATAATCTGGTGGAAAAGCAAGTTAGATCAACGTGCCTATATAGATCAATCACGGTTATTCTATCAAATAAAAAATTACTAGTCTTTTCATGTAGTGTTAACGTAATATTCCGAATCAACTTTCGCACGTTAGGGTTAAGTCTATTTTCTCCATAGTCCAAAGTCGATTAGCACGGACCGACTTATCCAAATCACTGGAAAAGAAGGGCATGTAAACTTACCAAGAAGTTCAGCTGAATGCATCATTTAGTAGAATACAAAGAAGGAAACAGAAATCCGACTTTATGCTTCTGGAAAGCGAGGAATTGGATGGACAGGCTTAACTCGATTTTCCATCTGTACGAGGGTTCCATGTCTCGGGATTTCCACTGCTGGTTTTTCAAAGTCAACGAGGGGCAATTGTTCCCTAGCTAGATGAAGAGAATGTATGAATGGGTGAACATGACATATGAAAACCACATGAATATTACTTTGATTGTCCACACCTGATGGAGATTTCCATGTTGAGATTGCAGAATTTTTTATTAGGCAGCAAGGAGTAGAATGCGTTTAGGTCATGGACTTCATCTCCAAGTCATGGAATATCAGATCAGACAGATCAAGATTTCTCACTGCCATTGGCATTGGTTATAGTCATGAGCTGTGAAATGGTTCAAGCACACAATCTTAGAAGGAAAAACAAAAAATTCCTCCGTTTCCATTTGTTTAGCGGAAAATGAAAGATTCTGAAAACATTTTCAAAAAATCATATTGATTTAGTTTAAGTTTAAAGGGGGAAAATGAATCTCACGTGATATCTGTGTATTTGTTATTGTCTAATGTCTATGCCAATATGAAAATTCTTCCCACCTAACTTTTGGGTCTCCATCACTGCAAGATTAAGCTGAGAGAGACAGAAAAGACCAAAGATTTTGATTACATCACATATAATTCAAGTTGCTCTGTGCAGAAATAAATATAGACCTTTCTGAAAAAATTTCTGTTTTTAATCTCTCTCTCCCACCAAACACATCAACTGACCATTGCAGAAGGGCTTAGAGTTTTTCTTTGTTCTTTAATGTCCTCGTCGTAGACTTTGGAACAACTCACAGTGGAAGAGCAAATGAATGTTTGCTAAGAAAGGAAACAGAGGTGGTTGGTTAGGATTACGTCTAGGATTAACTTTGATTAGTCTGCTAATTAAGGAGACAATTGGATCCTGACCCCACAATTTGCTTCTCAACTTTTCTTCATTGAGTACGCAACATGTCCTCTTGACTGTGTGAATTCTCTATATAAGTACCTCGTAACTTCAACCCTACTTCCCTCAGAAAGATTATGGCTCCCAAGAGGCTACCGTGGTGGGACTGTGTTGTCCCTGGTTGTTTCAAGGCTCGAACCACATCCACTCAGCACAAAAGCCATATCTCCAAGCAAACCTCTTTTCAGAGATTGTCACTCTCCGACGTTAGCAACCACGGTTCGTCGATCTCGGTGAATGATCTATCCAGTTCGCTGGTGGGGTCCAACCTTCAAATCTTCACTCTCGTCGAGCTGAAGACGGTAACTCACAACTTCTCGAAGAGCAATTACCTCGGTGAAGGTGGGTTCGGGGTAGTGTACAAGGGCATGATAGATGACGGCCTGAGCTCTAAGTTGAAGGCTCAAGTAGTGGCGGTTAAGATGCTGGATTTAGATGGCACACAAGGTCATAGGGAGTGGTTGGTAAGTCACTTTAGCTGACATACCCACATTTTAGATGTGCATCACAAATTAAATGATTTCTTCTTTGTACTTTCCTTAGGCTGAAGTTATATTTCTTGGGCAACTAAGGCATCCACATCTCGTCAACTTGATCGGATATTGCTGCGAAGACGAGCATAGGCTTCTAGTGTACCAGTACATGGAGCGGGGAAACTTAGAAGACAAACTATTTAAAAGTAACCATTTTATCTTTCGCTACTGCAAATTTCACTTTTTACGTATGGGAGCCCAGGAAGATGGCCGTCAGCTACTGAATGTTTATAACCTTGATGTCACATAAGTTTGGTTCCAGAACATGTTGTTCTTATTGATTTTGGTTAACGCAGGGTGCTCTTTGGCCTTGCCTTGGTTAACCAGGATAAAAATCGCGATTGGAGCTGCCAAGGGCCTGGCTTTCCTCCACGAAGAAGAGAAACCGGTCATTTTCCGCGACTTCAAGGCTTCAAACGTGTTGTTGGACTCTGTAATGTTCTATTCCCGCTGACTGCTGTTCACCAATTGTTGTGATGCTTCACTACTTGATATCCTATATTTGTGATGTACATCCTGACAGTGTCATTGATTTGGCGTTCCAAATTAGGATTACAATGCCAAGCTCTCAGACTTCGGGCTAGCAGTGGACGGCCCTCAAGGCGACAATACACATGTCACGGTGCGAGTCATGGGCACCCGAGGTTATGCAGCCCCGGAATACATTTCTACAGGTGATGACTTAAATGTTCATTTTTGGCATTTCATCAAGCACACAGCAATTCATTTTTTTTAGTCCAAAGCTGCCAATACATAAAACTTATGTTTGCTCAATAAGCTTTTTCAGGCCATTTGACGACAATGAGTGATGTGTACAGCTTCGGAGTAGTACTTTTAGAGCTAATAACAGGTCGACGGTCAGTCGACACGAGCCGTCCGATCAGAGAGAGAGACTTGGTGAATTGGGCCAGACCTATGTTGAAAGACACCCGGAAATTAGACAAGATAGTCGACCCGAGACTCGAAGGTCTGTACTCGACCGACGGGGCCAAAAAGGCGGTCGCGTTGGCTCATCAGTGCCTCAGTCAAAACCCCAAGTGCCGGCCCAGTATGCAGACGGTGGTCAAGACATTGGAGACAACTAAGGACTTAGATGACATCCCAGTCAGGTCCTTTGCGTACGTTGATCCTTCGCTATGCAAAGATGTTAGTGTGAACGATTGTGAAGATGCTGCTGAAAGAGACCAAAATGAACCCGGGAACGAAAACAGAGTCGAAGAGAAGGAGGTGGAAGTAAAGAATGAGAAGGGTCACCGCCGGCAAAAGAGAGCCCATAAGCACAGGCGTCGAACAAGGGCCTCAAGGTCACGCGCCGTCTTCTCAGACACGGCTTTGTATTCTGCTCTTGGGACTAGTTTGTACTCTCAAATATCCTAGAACGAATCAGAGGTAAATACAGAAGAATAGAACACTTCGTCAATGATAGAGTTTCCGCTACCTGATAAGGACAGAAGTTTTTCGATCAAGCTCACGAGTATAGCTTTTTCCTTGGCACTCCGTCTAAATTTTTTGGCGCACACTTAGAAATTATCTGAAGCGCGCTCTTGGATAAAGAAATGCCAATGAAATTTCCCATGGACGGGAAAAATTCTTCTAGCAAGCAGCAGCCCTGTTCCTGCAGGCCAATATGAGGGTTAACTGCTGTACTGAGTATTACTGCAATTAACATGAACGGACCACATACGAAACTATTGAACTCATCTCATATTGATATATTATGGAGCTTATCCTCACTTTATACACATGAACACTCTCTTCGGCAACTATACTGAACTTTCAATCTCATACCGCTGATCATTTCGATACAAACATTCACGACGATCCTTGAATCCTCGCCAGAATTGAATCCTAACGCAGGAACTCCGTTACTTCATAAGCTTTCTTTGAAATGGAAGAGTCACCGGTCTGGTACTTAGTACATGGTCATTCCACATGTGAAGACTTTGGAAGGTGGCTGTTGATAATTCTAACACTTGAGCATGCCCCAAAATTGTCCACGTATTCATAAAAGCCCTTGGAATTGCTCTCTGGTCAAGGCAACTTTGGATTCATGTCAACAATGCCCCTGACAGAATGGCTGCTTCTGGTTTCATCAGATAAAGACTCGTGACTGTCTATCTGAGACTTGGAAAATTTGCAGCCCTCTAACCACCCAACTACAACGCGGTTGCTCGGCCTAACATTTCTTATTTGGTTCATCTCCAAAGTTGAATTGACAACTTCGCACGATTAATGGCGGTACAAATGATGCTCCGAGGAAGAAAATATAGAACGGACCCAATTGTTAATAAACAGAGTCAAACTAGTTCTGGGATTTTGTTTTCGTGCCACGAAATGCGATTGGCTCAGTTTACGACGAGTTTATACTTCACAATCAATGTCCTACACTGAGCACGCTCGACGTATTGGATTTAGCACAGTAATTTCTCGCCTCGCACCTTTCGACATTTAGAAGGCCGGTTACTATGCATATTGTACGTTCTGCTTGACTAAACCCTTCACATTTGGAGATTTTATGGAATGTCTCCCAATTTGGCTAGATCATCTGGTTAGAACCCAGATTTCTGTTTTTCTTTTTTTTGACAAGTGATCAGAACCAAGACTTCACTCTGTAGTCAGCAACAGGATTTGACTGCATAAGTAACGGTGGTCATTTTAGGTTCTGAAATTGGTGACAAGTGCTCCTCTTGAAGGGGTCAATTGCTATGAGTGCAGCTGACTCCTCAAGCAACTACGGCCCACAAAGAATATGAATGGGAGAAAACAGGGAATCTCTCAGGATGACCCAGATTTTGGAGTCCTCCCTATGATTAAATAAGATAAACTTACTGGTTTTTCGAAAAAAAAAAAAAAAACATTTCGCAGAAAAGTGTTAGGGCTTGAATTAGGGTGAGCGATTTTAGTTTCTATATAGATTTCACCCGAAACCTACCTATTGAAATAGGTTCCTCATTTTTTAAAACCTAGAACCTACCATGTCACGGGTTCCACATATATTCTTAATTGAATGATTGTACTGAATCATCACTTTTGATGACCACCACTTGCTGCTATAATCTACTAATTACAACGAAGAATATGAAATATTAACAAAGTAAAAGTCTCGATTTTAAATATCGCCAAAAATAGAAGCTCAGACTAGTGGCTCTAGATTATACACTCATAATTGGATATCACAGAATAACGCAAGATCGCATGAAGATATAGACAAAAAAAAAAAAACATAAAAACTT
The DNA here is from genome assembly GCA_001662345.2 of Metrosideros polymorpha var. glaberrima. Lineage (NCBI taxonomy): Eukaryota > Viridiplantae > Streptophyta > Magnoliopsida > Myrtales > Myrtaceae > Metrosideros > Metrosideros polymorpha. The sequence goes on along the minus strand of BCNH02000006.1, from coordinate 19,676,837 downwards.
GTTTCAGATTCCAAGTTTTACTTACTTAAAACTTAAAATCTACCCGTCGAAACAAGTTCCTTAATTTTTGGAATCTCAAACCAACAGGTTCTCACCGGTACGGTTCTCCGATTCTAGATTCTTATCATGAAACTATGCTCATCCCTAGTCTGAATCATCATAAGCAAAGAGAAGCTTCCATTACTAAGAAGCTAGTGTTGCTTGTATTTTGCTGGGTAACTTTTAGTACTTGGCCCATGAGTAGTCTCTCACGGCCCAGTACATGAGCCAGGCCTGGCTCTATTCTGTGACACCATCTTCTTCTTCAATGTATGAGATTACAGAGGTGCTCTTACTCTTTTCACTACGCATTCACTTCTTTTGTCAACTGAAAAAAGCGTTTCTTTGCTCAGAACCTTTCTCCTAACTTAGTATGGGGATGTTTACATACTAGGTATGACAGCAAACATGTATGATTCCTCCCAATCCCCTTTCGACTCCATACCCGTTTTCAGTTCTTTGAATTCTCAGCACACTTGATGCATGAATTGCTATGGAACATGGGTTATTAGATCAGTTTAGGCTACATTTGGTAGCTAGGATAAAAGTCGGGATATGATAAATCATATCTTGTGTTTGGTTCCTACCCAAAATAGGTTAAAGTCATATATAAATGTTAGATAGCCTAGATAAAAATATCCCATAGGAGAGGTGGGATAAAAGCGGATGGAATTTCTTGAATTCATGGTATAAAAGCTATTTTTCTTGAATAAAAAACTTATTAACTTAATAAAATTCAAATAATAATTAAATATAACCAATATTTTACATTTTAATATAAAAAATTTAAAAATAGAATTTTTTATTTTCATCTATTCCTGTTTTTATTTATATATTTGAATTTATTTCTCGTCTATAATAAATTCTATATTCTATATGTATTTGTATATATATAGTATCTATTTTTATTACATATTTGAGGTATATTAGTAGAGTTTATTATTTAATAAATTTTTTATTAAGGAATGATGGAAGGGAATAACAAAGAAATAAAAAAAGAGATGAAAAAAAATAAGTAATTAAAATGATGTAGAAGAACTGAGATTTTAAATGAAAAAATTTGAACTTGAAAAGCATCTTTCTAATTCTTAAAGATTATGGAGCAAACAGATTTTTGATAAAAAAAAAAAACCTACCCTCTCCGTCTCGTTCTCCTCCACATTTGTGCTTCATGTTGAAGATTTGCAACTCCTCCATAGTTCTTTAGTTCATATCAAAGCTCCACGAAAATGGCGAGAGAGTCAAAGGTCCTTCTACGTTGTAGCTCCTTGGTTCATGTCAAAAGTCCACAAAAGAAGCAAGAGAGTCGAAACTCGTCGTCCTTTGTAACTTTGTGGTTTATGTTGAAATTTTATGAAAATGGCAAGAAAGTCGAAATACTGTACTTTTAGGAATCGCGAAGGTGAATGACCATCTTTATTCTATCTTACTAGATTTGACATTCGTTGGCTAATATGTCTTGTTGATGTTGCTGTAACCCGTCTACATTTCTTGTCATAGTTGAATCTGTGGCTCTGGAATGATTCAATGAGCTCCTTTGTTGTTTAAAGTTTAGATCATACAATAGTCATAAATTGATTGATTGAAATTATCTCCGTTTATGCATTCGTAGTTTCTTTAGTAGTGAATCACAACAGATTCTTACAATCTCTATTTATACATATTTGGGTTCACATACACCATCACGTCATTCATACCATATAATGGATAAGATAAGATATGAAAATATCTGGCTTTAATAATGTGATGTACCAAATAGTAAATAGGATATAGCAGTTTTGATATTCTATTACGTTCAGTCTTATCCTGACTAGAGATCTAGACGACTAGACATAACCTTACTGTACATAAACAACTTGTGAATATCCCTTAGTGCAAAAGAAGAAAAACTACAAACGACTTGCTCGACCGCATACGAATTTCGGCAATCATATGAATAGGAACTTCCGTATCGCACGCAAGTATATCATTTGGTATACGTTACTACAATGGAGTTGCTTGAGATGGGAGTAATGGAGAGGAGGGCGACCCTTGGGAGCAATGTCCAAAATTAGTGAGACGTGGCGTGTGAGCCAACTCCAACTGTTCATCCTCATTCTCACAAGAAAAATGAAAACTGCGTGTCGTTTTGGGGCTTTGCACGTTTTCCCCTACGCCAATCCACAAGTGTCGCACGCAATCTCGATTTCTCACACAACGTGCATGCGCATACCATGCGCCCTTAAGCAACATGCATGCACATGTCACGCGTCAGCCACAATTATAGACATGCATGGCATATAATATAGTTAAAGAAAAATATCGAAGATAATATAAGACACAGCGATTGCCGCAATTAGTTGGAGCGTTTGGAGAATTTCAGCTCACGAATTAGAGTTCACCTATTCAAATCCCCATCGAATGCATATAGTCAGGCTTACGGAGTGCTTTTTTTAGAGTAAAGTACATTAAAAGTGCCAAAAGTTATGTACGGAAATTACTTAAGTGTCAAAAGTTTTCGCCGACTTACTTAAGTGTCAAAATCGAAAAATGAAGATCACTTTAATGCCATCGACGAGATATTCCGGCCAAAAAATTATATTAATTTTTTAATTAAAAAAATTCCACATCACATTTTCTTTTCTTTTTTTCCAAAATTTCGAATTTCTTTTCTTTTTTTGGGTATAATTCTAATTTCTTTTCTGAAAAAATAAGAATTTTTTTTTAAAAAAAAAAGTAAGGGGGATTACAGGCGGCAAGGGTGGGGGAGGGCTAACAGTGGTCGCCGAGCCCCAACCAGTGGCCGGTGACCCCTGCCGACCGTAGGGGGGTTGGGTGAGGGTCGCAGCCCTTGCCGAGGCTTGGACAAGGGTCGCCGGCCACTGGCTAGGGCTTGGCAACCCCCGTTGGCCTTCCCCCACCCTCGCTGGCCATTGCCAGCGATGATGGGGTGGCGGCAGCGAAGGTTGTGTCCCTACTATTTTTTAAAATTTTGTTCTTATTTTTTCAAAAAAGAAATTAGAAAATTTGGAGAAAAAAGAAAATGTGATGTGGAACTTTCCGATGAGCCACATCAGCTTCGAATATTAATAAAAAAAATGGTCATGTAGGATTTCCGACTGCCATGTCGGCTTCTCGCCAGAATTGGTTCTTAACTGATCGTTTTAAAAAAAAAGTAGCACATAAGTGATCTAAAAAAAACTTTTGAATTTCTATACATAACTTTTGGCACTGCTAGTGTACATTTCCTGCTTTTTTGAACTTGAGGTAGCCGGATGTCTATACCGTACATCCTGAATTATCAAAATACATAGATGATAATAAAAAAGAATTGTCGTATTTAATGCATAGGGGATAGGAACAAGAGAGATTGGGGCATGGACCAATGCTGTCGACCTTGCACAGGTTGGGTGCATGCATCCTCGGATCATCTGCATCGTCAGATGAGATTCTTGACCGACCCCTAAAATCATTCGTTGGAGCATATTTGCTCGCCCCACATCCCCTCCCTATTCGTATTTGATGTCGGTTCTGCGTCCCATTTTGTTCTGTCAAAAAAACAATCAATTTGCAAAAGCTAATTGTAAATAAATCGATGTAGATGCACGAGTCATATTTTAAAAATAATGCCTGGAGGTAAACAGCACTTTCAAGGACATATATATAATTTCTTTTGTTTGTTTTACCTAATAAAAAATAAGCAAATATAAAAATGAATTTTTGATGTTTAATGATTTGAAAAACATTAGCCTAAAAATAATCGCTCATATCGTCTACAAAAATGGATGAACACAAATACATATTCATTATTTATGAAAATGTTTAGACAAAAATTGTTGTTAATAATGAAAATATTTTTTATTGATTAATTATTTCAAGTATTACAAGCGATTATTTTTAGAAAAACGTTATTCAAATCATTTATTTTCCGCTAAACAAACCAACCCTTATATATTATTACCATAACAAAATTAGGTAGGTAGGAAGTAGTAGGGTTGCTCTAGGGAAAACAACCAAAATACTCCTAAACTTATTGTAATTGTGCCAATTTTGTCATAAACCTTTCAATTATGACAATTAAAACCTAAACCCTTTAACGATATGTCAACGTAGTCATTTAAGTCAATTTTCACCAAAAATCACTGACATAAACGCTGGCTATCCTACATGGTACGACTGGCGCTTAAACGGATAGAATTTACAATGTTTTTAATTTTTAATTTCTTTTCTTTATTTTTTTTACAACTCTAGTCCGGCGAGGCCAAGGGTGAAGGCCAACACCCTCACATGTTGGCCGAGGAGGGCATTGTGGCCCTCGCTTAGACTAGGTGAGAGCGTCGCTGCCCTCGCTGGCCAACAAGCAAGGGTCGCGATCCTCTCTTGGATTTGGGCAAAGGCCCTTGCCCAAGCTTCCCCTATGGTCAACGAGGTTGGGAAAAAAAGGAAAGAAAAGACGAAAAACAAAAACAAAAAAAGTAATAAAAAATTGTCTATGTCATCATTGGCAGTGCCACATAGAATGGTCGGCGTCCATATCAGCGATTTTTTACCAAAATTGATCGAACGAACTATATTAACAAATCGTTAAAATGTTTAGAAATTAATCGGTACAATTGAAATGTCTTTGACTTTTTTTATAATTTTTCTGGTTGTTCCGTGTGGCATGAAATGTATGTGCGTGAGCCCAATGGCGGTAACATAGCCTCTATGGCAGATTAATAATCTAGATCTTAATATGATGCATCCATTAAATAACAATAACAATAATAGCAATCATGATATTAAATTCAGTTTTCTTAAAAAGTATTGGGTTGGACTGGATTAAACATTCTAATATGATATTGGAGTCAACATCTGCATCAAGTTTATTTTTTCATGTGCTGCCTGCCATTCGTCAAATTCCGCACATTATTCCTAATTTGGCTTGCATGTGAGAGGGGTGTTAAAGTATCATTTGTTGTTGTTTATATGTTCTTTATATACATATGGTCTCTCTTCACTTATTAAAAAAAAAATTGGGTTTGACATGTTAACAAAGGTAACGGTGTTTAAGGGTCCGTTTGTTCAAAAGAAAACTATTTCCAGAGAATTATTGTCTGACTTTCTCATGTTCGGATGACGAAAAGCTCATCGATTTACATACTGAAAACTAAGGGGAAATGACTTTCTTTTATGGGAAGAAGGAAATCACTTTCCTCAAATCACCAAATAAATGAAAACTAACAATTTTTCTTGAAAATGATTTTCATGGAAAATAGTTTCATCCATCATGAAATTTTCAGTGAAACAAATGCACCATAAAAGGGATTAAAGGAGTAGAAAACGCTTGGAATAGCAAATGCTCCAAATATAGGAACAGAGAGTCCTCAGTTCAAATTTATCACATGGGCCCTTTTGAAACCTAAGATGACTTCTCAAGTTAATCTGCTTAAAAAATGTGATGCAGTGAACCTATTCAATGCTTTTGCCTCGGCAAAGATGTCATTCGATTGTAGCCCGGCCGTGCATCCTCGGAAGGGAAAGAGGTCGGCCGGCCTTGCCATTTTAACCCGGCCGTGCCGATTTCCACGAGAACTAGTTGGAGTTCGGCGATCTGAAAAGTCAGCACTCAATGTACACCGTCCAAGGGCGCCTCCCGTTGTTTGGTAGGACGAAGAATAATTCAGAAGCGCCAAGAAGAGTCATTCCTCAGTTCTCGGAGCAAATTCCAACTCGAACTCTAATCAACCCCAACCTGATTGATCTGTCGGCACTCCAAGCCAACGCACGGCCACTGAGCTTGACTAGCACGACAAGGCCTTTTTTTTCCTGCAATCCGATGCGTCACGTGACCATTCAAACTTAGAATTACGAAATTGGTCGGAGCGCATATCAAGTGAATAATATGTAGTGGTTTCGCTCCGTGTTGATCGATGTAAAATACTTGATGCGGCAAGTGCGAGAGCAAAGCAAAATTTGGTGTGGACAAAATTGAAGCAAAGGAAATTGCTTGTCTATGCTTAATTTGGTATTTACAGACGTTTCCTTTTTTTATAGTATTGACTTTCGAGAAACATGTTTTTTTTTTTTTGTACTTTTCTTAACTCTTTCAAGGTGGGTACATGTCGCAATCGATGCAGAAAATGGACGATCCCAATTAAATAATGAATCGAGTTATGATAATTTCTAAACTCACTACATTCATTGTAAAATTTCCAAATTTAAGAACTTTGACTTTTGATAACGCTAAGCGCCTCAAAAAAAAAATTCCGCGTTCTTGAAAAATAATTAAAGCAGTCTTCGACTTATTGTGGAGACATCGAGAATGAGTCAGCGGCCTAGAAAACAGAAGGTGGGCATTACTAGCCGTCAGTTGCGCCAAAACACGTGTAAGCCGTGGAAGCTGACCAGATGGCACGGGTAGCCTCTGTTCACCCGACACGTGCCGAAAAAAAAACTGAATCTGACAGAAAAAGACAAAAAAGGCCAATGGCGGGAGGGTTGGAAGGAAGATGCGGACGTCCTTATCATCTCCTTCTAGACTTTCTTCAGGGGAAGGCGGGTCGGAGTCTTGTGCGTGCGTAAGAGAGATTTCATTTCTTCCATTTTATTATGTCATTTTTGCCCCCCCCTCCATACTCTTTTTCTTTTCCCTTTCTTTTTATCTATCCGTTATATACCTTAGGAATCAACATTAGATTTAAATGACCTTTTTTCATTACACATCTCACATCTAACTTGAGATAGATAATTTTGCTTGAGTAAGTAACTAACTGTTCATTCAACGAAGTAGTGAGAGATTTTTTTTTTTGGTTTCTCCCTTGGAAATTCGACAGCAAAAAATTTGATTTGCATAACTTCCGAAAAAGTAACACTTACTCCGTACATTTCCTTTTTCCTTTTTGTTTGAGCTGAACATGAATGTAGAATGGAAATAGAAAATGCAGGTGTTATTTATATCTCCATGAAGATTATGGACAAAAGTTCTAGACAATCAACAAGGTTTGTTTGCGAAAGATACAATTCAACTTTTGGTTTTTGAGTTTTGTACATTTTTTACAATCAAGTTCTTGAATTTTTAATTATCTAATTAAGTCTCTACATTTGTATTACATTTTTTAGTTAAGCCTTTTTTGCTTTAGAAGCAATGCTTATGTCGATACCTACTTGGAGTCGAGTAGCGTTATTCAATTTTGAAATTTGTTCGGTTTCATCAATTGCCCGATGGTTCACGGTAATAATAATAAAAATTTCCACTTCAAATTCTCGCACACATCAACGGATATGTTAGCTCTAACTAATCAAATCACGAATCAAATAAATGTAATTAGGAAAGTTACATGAATTCACACAATTGTTTAGAAAATGCATTAGTATGAACTTAATGCAAGAAAATCAGCCGGGGATTGTTCTTTAGCAATAAGAAAAGAATAAATTCGAGAAATTCTCTTACAAACGTGGAGGCGACGGGATTCTTGCTCGCCTCATCCCAAAAAGAGATTCCATTCGCGGGGGAACTTAAAAAATGCGCACCAAAAAAAAAAAAAAAAACTATCAAGAGGTGGACCCCACCTCTATTTAAAGCAAAAGCAAATCATATCATATGATTAGCGGGCACCCTCATCTCTTTTTCGATGTAAAACACCATCCCTCATCTAATCTAATTCTATTATGGTACCATTTAGTTCCTCGGTCGCTGTCTTCCCAACAGCAGAACCAAAAAATATAGAAATAAAATAAAATAAAATAAAGAAAAACAATTAAAGGAGAAGATAAGTATTGATCCACATTAATTAATATTTTGGGCTACTCCCCCCTACTTTGAGTTTAGCAAATTCGTCGTTATCTCTAAGCGCGGTCTGCAGAACACCTTTCAGCCCCGCCAATTAAACATACTACATGGAATTCCACGGTTTGTTGTTCATCCTACATTATGTGTAATTAAATATTAAATACGCCATCCCCTATAACTTAGATAAAATATATCATAAAGTCTTGCCGTAATGTCCATTCTAGCTACCCACATATGCAACGTGCGAAAAGTCAACAGAAGAAGTCTCTCCTTCATCTAAAATGAATAATGACCTCTTCACATGGTTTATCCATGATTCTGCATACTCTTCTAGAACTCGACTCGGTTTCGAAAACGTAACAACAAAAGAGAAAAAATATATTCTAAAAGCTTGAGTGAGCTCTCGCGAGTCACGATCTCGATGTGGTCGTCGTCGCACGAACAGCTTGTCGATATTTGATTCTGATTACGTCCAATGATTCATCTCAAATAAACAATATGAGTTTTAGCACGTTCAAAGAGAAAAATAAAAAGAGAAAGACGAGATGTTGCGGATTAGATCGCGATGATGATTGTCATAAAAAAATCATTTCTTTGCCGTGTGAGCTATTATGTACACGATATGAGCCCCTCCTTTTTCACAACGCTCGATTGAAAATGGTTGCATATTAATCCGACTCAAAATGTTTGGAGATTTCGATTTTAGGAAAATAAAATAAAATTGAAGAATGCTTTTGGAAGATTTAGAAGATGACAAAAACCGCTTCTGATATTTAAACCGTTCCAAGAGAAATGATCCAACAACTATGAATTATTTACGTTTGGATGATTATAATCAGCAGCAATACTAAAATAATAGAAAAATTAATGAGAATGATAACATAAATTAATTGGAGGACAAATCGAGCGATCCCATATTTGATTCACTTTCGACCAAAATACAAAAATCGAAGGTCACAGGGTCGATCTCTCGATTTATCTTCGACCGGAGAACGACCGAGGTCGAATTCCGTCCGATGTTTTTTTCAGAAAAAAGAAAAAGAAAGGGAAAGGGAAAGACAAAAAATAAAAATAAACACAGCAATCGAACCAAAAGCCAAGAATGCTTTCCTGTCCTACGAAGCAAAGGCAACTGATTTTGGCGTGCTCCTCGCGAGGGCAACCGCGTAATTTCCTAGCCTCTCTTCTCTTTTCCCCCCATGGACCGGACGCGAAGCGCAGTTTTAAGAACAGAGCATCAGCTTTCTCGGGAAAATTGAACACCGAGAAAATCTCTCTCTCTCTCTCTCTACAAAAAAATCAAGGGTCTCCCGAATCACCTTCTAGATTAAATTATTAGGTTCTGATCGAGTCGTCTCACCTCTCGGGAATTGGAAGCCGTGTTCATTCCTCCTTTCATGTCCTCGATTGCTTGTCCGTCCTTCATTTGATATTTCGAATCGTTCATACGAACTCCTTTATGTTCGACCATGTTGATTCATTTTCTCGGGAAAACTGTGTCTATAAATTCCTTTGTGCAAACTCCTTTATGTTTGACCATATTTCTCTCGTAAGATAGCGGTCACAGAGGGCAAATCACTGGTTTTCCTGGAAAACCGTCAGTTTTCTCGGGAATACTGTGGATCTTGTGAGGGGGACATACTCCGGCCACGGTGATCGCTTGGGATTTTCCGGGAACGGAAATTGAGGTTCGTTGATGCGATTTGATTTGAGTGGAACTCAGTTAGCTCTCTCTTTTTTATTTATTTATTAATAATTAGAATATGGAGCTCGACATCGAAGTTGATATTTTGATCTGAAACCCTAGGAGCTGAAATTGAGCTTGCGAGTTCAATGGCCGGCCCGACCATAGCTTTGTACGCGAGTCCGCCGAGCGGCGTGTGTTCAGCCGCGCACCAGATCAACGCGCACGTCTCGTACGATCTCGAATTGAACTCCAGATCGTCGCAGGCCACCTCATCGGCGACATCTCCGTCTTCTTCGTCGTCGCAAAAGATAGTCGGTGGCCTCTCGTGTCTCTTCTCATCGCCCGGCATCAAGCAAGCTTCCAACTCTGGCTTCTCTGGTGGAGGAGAAGAATTAGGGCAATTATGGCACGATAGAAGCGACGAATTCAGAGAATTTAGTAGCTCTTTCCGTTATTCCCCGGGTAAATTCATGGGTTCATTGAAGAGGGATCACCAAAGTCCGGTTTCGGTTCTTCAGGGTCCGGTCTCATGTGGAAATGGGTCTGTAAAGAGTCCTCCAACGAGGATGTCGCGAGAAGTTAGAGGTGGGTCGAGGGTTATGTATGATGGTTTTGTTAGGAATGCATTGGGCTCTTGTGTGGACTATGATTCTAATACTTTTGAGTTGAGAGATGCTGTTGATGTGGGGGAGTTGACGTTCGATTTGGAGCAGAATTCGTTGGAACTTGATACTGAGCCTTATGTGAAGGAGTTATTGGTGGGTGCACAGTCCAGGCACAAGATCTTCCGTGAAGATTTCGTGGTGAAGGCTTTCTACGAGGCCGAGAAGGCACACAGAGGGCAGGTATTGTGTTAATTTGAGTCGATTTGATATCTGAGTGCTGAAAGTTTGGAATTGTTTGAGATTGATTGTTGATTATTTCTTATTGAGTTCTCTTTGGTTATGTTGAAGTTGCGTGCGAGTGGCGATCCATATTTGCAGCACTGCGTGGAGACTGCGGTGTTATTGGCACTGATCGGCGTTAATTCTACGGTGGTGGCTGCAGGGTTATTGCATGACACACTTGATGATTCATCTATGACATATGACGACATATGTAGGAACTTTGGATCTAGCGTTGCTGATCTGGTTAAAGGGGTAAGAGAGGATATATATGCACTGAATCGTCCTAGATTTTTTTTATCTTTGAAGAGTAATTGTAGCCCAAGACATTTCAGTTTGTTTTCGACTGTGCTATGATGTTCTTACTGTGTTCTTGTGCAATAGTATACATAGTCCTAGTTTTGCTGCATAAAGCAATTGAGGACAGGCTCCTTTATGTCTGATGGTGTAAGATCTGTGAAATTACCATTTTTAATATCTTTTTTCTCCAGTTGATTTCTCTGTGACGATTGGAATGTGACCATCATTGTCAGTCTTTCATCATCTAGTTTACAGTATAGAATGTTCACAAAAAATTGTCTGTATGGAATGTCATTGGTTCTGACCAATGCATCCTGGTCTTGAAGATATTGTGACTGAGGCAGGCCTAGATTTGGGATGCTCTTCAAGCAATTTTATTATATCCATCAATGAATGACTTTTAAATAATGTCAACAATATTCAGAGCGTAACTGGAGTTGAGCAGTTTCCTCAAAACCTTGATAAATTAGAACTAGAGTTTCCTCTGTTTTTGTGTCAACCGTCATTACTGCGATATTTGGTAGTGGATAGATCTCTGCATAACTAACTGCATTTTAGCAAGGAGGTGCTTCACGATTGTATTATGAAGAACTCCACATCTCTTCTCATCTGTACCTACTCCTTTCTTTGCAGATGCTGTGTATGTCTGCCAATGCTACTGCAAGATATTATTCTTTACTAATATTTTAACAAACTCTGCGATGTAGGTCTCCAAGCTAAGTCAATTGAGCAAGCTTGCACGAGAGAGTAATACAGCAAGCAAGACTGCTGAGGCTGATCGATTACATACCATGTTCCTTGCTATGGCAGATGCAAGGGCTGTTCTCATCAAATTAGCGGATCGTCTGCATAATATGATGACACTGGATGCGTTGCCTCTTGTCAAGCAACAGAGATTTGCTAAGGAGACAATGGAAATATTTGCACCCTTGACCAACCGTTTGGGCATATCTAGTTGGAAGGAAGAGCTAGAAAACCTGTGCTTCAAGCATCTTAACCCTGACCGACACAAGGAACTGTCCTCTCGGCTTTTAGAGTCTTATGATGAGGTGATAATTGCTTCTGCCATAGAGAAGCTTGAGCAAGCTCTTAAGAACCAGTCAATTTCTTATCATGTTCTTTCTGGGAGGCACAAAAGTCTGTATAGCATTCATTGCAAGATGTTGAAGTAATCTCTCTCTCTCTCTCTCTCTCTCTCTCTCGTCGGCATACGTCTGTTGGCATGCTTTTTTGTGCGGGCATTTACTCAATTTTATTCTGTGAATGCCAGTACCTGCACAATATTTAAGTCTTGACTCCTGATCACATTTAAATTTAGAAAAGTATGGACCTAATTGTCAGCTATACCTATTTCACGTCTTGCACTTCTGAAGTGATTACTGAGACTTGAAAAAATATTGCTGCCGTATGTGTGAACAACCTCAATAATTGTGATACATGGGGTGTTGCAAAATACTGGAGCAAGTCCTTTTGATTCTGTAGACAGTTTCATAGTTGTAGTATGAATTGTTAATGATGATCTAAGAAAGTGGTCTCATTCTAAACCTCTCTAATATTTTTTGTTAAATGTTGTGATAATACTAATGGGAGATTTTCTTGTGCAGAAAAAACCTGACTATGGATGATATCCATGATGTGCATGGCTTACGACTGATTGTCGAGAAAAAGGAAGACTGTTACAGAGCTTTAGGAATTGTTCACCAATTATGGTCTGAAATACCCGGAAAGTTTAAGGACTACATAACTCATCCAAAGTTCAATGGGTATGTCTTTGACAAATTGTGCTGATTGTATATTCTTGTGCTCGTTATGTTTCTAATCCAAGATTCTATGTTCAGGTATCAATCTCTCCACACGGTTGTGATGGGTGATGGAATGATACCGCTTGAAGTTCAAATTCGGACAAAAGAAATGCACCTGCAAGCTGAATTTGGATTTGCAGCACATTGGAGATACAAAGAAGGCGATTGCAAGCACTCTTCCTCTATTCTTCAGATGGTTGAATGGGCACGATGGGTCATCACCTGGCATTGTGAGACGATGAGCAAAGACCATTCATCTATTGGATATTCCCACTCCTTCAAGCCTCCATGCAAGTTCCCTTTTCATACTGATGATTGTCCGTACTCTTACAAACCTCACAATGACCACAGTGGACCTATCTTTGTTATCGTGATTGAGAATGATAAGGTTGGTTCAGATTGCTCTGTTTTTTTCTTTAGCTGGCAAACAGTCTATAATGCTTTTTTCGGTTGGGCATGCGCTTGGTGGTTCTTGTTGTAGTCAGTTGGGCCATGATCGATGTGTACTCTTTCTTGAGAATACTTTTATCTGGTTGATGCAGATGTCTGTTCAAGAATACCCAGCGGATTCTACAATGATGGACTTGTTAGAAAGAGCAGGGCGAGGAAGCGCCAGATGGATGCCCTATGGTTTCCCTCTGAAGGAAGAACTGAGGCCGAGGCTGAACCGCCAGCCCATCAGCGACCCGACCTGCAAACTGAGGATGGGGGATGTGGTGGAACTAACGCCAGCCCTACCGGACAAGTCTTTGACAGAGTACCGGGAAGAAATCCAGCGCATGTATAACCGTGGCCCGACAGTGTCGAGCACAGGTCCTGCTGCTAGTACTGTGGTCGGGTGGAGAAACTAACACTCAGCCTGTTGCGCCAACCATATGTTTACTTGGGTATATAGTTATGATTATGATAGATACATGTACAGAACAAGATCTCTTTGGCCCTGGGATGAGAAAAGGAGGACATTGATCTGACCATGGATTCAAAATTCAATGAAGTAATGGAATTGATTCTTTCTCTAAAACGAGGACTTCAAGGTCGTGGCGTTCTGCTTACGGTGAAACGGGAGCCTTTCCTTGTGCCTTGCGCTATCATGGCAATTTGGGCAAATGGTTCTCTCTTCGTGTGATCTGAAGAAGCTCTTCGGCTTCGAAAGCATACGCATCACGAATTTGGTGTCGCTGAGTAACATATTGGAAAGATGTGCGCGTAAGTTGTCCGCAGTCGTGATCCGAGACAGGAGTTCTAAACCTCTATGCATGATTTGCAAAAACAGCCTCGCTTTCCATGCTTATTCGTGAATCTTGATGAAAGAAAGACAAATCGAATCGTCTTGGACGTGATGGGATGCTTCCCCATCCGCTCAAATATGAAAGCTACTAAGGTGCTGAATAACTCGCTTTGATGCTCCACATCCGACGACTAACAAACGAATAAAGCTTGTCAAGCTCCATCAGAGCATCCCCCCCACATCATCTTGCCATTTCAAGTCATGCGCTTTCATTGGTTCTGTTTGTCATGTCAGCTGTAAAAAAACGACTTCATCCAATATGTTTTCGCGAGAGAGTGGAGTCGCAAGAGTAGGCTGCGTTCAGGTTACACTCGGTCACCCCTTCGGCACCTCCGTCCCAGAAACTCCACGATCCTCTGACTCAAGATGAAGGTATAAACACCCGTCGCAGTGATGAATTTTTGTTCATCCTCTGTTCTCTCAAACACAAATACACAAAAAGGATTCATTTGCTCATTTCATTTCTCACTTTAACCATTGGTTTGGTTGATGGCAGCTCTTCGGCTGGGATGCAGAACAAGCTGAAAAAGAAAAGAAAAATAATTAAAAATTCGATTTAAAAAAAAAATTAAAACAAAGAAAAGAAAATTTTAAAAAAATTTGAATTTTTTGGTAATTTTCTCCAGGAAAATATTTTCCTTACCAAACGGCAGAAAATATTTTTCAGTCCATTTTCATGTTTCATTCAAATACTGGAAATTATGGTCATTTTCCTGGAAAACGACTTTCTGAAAAATGTTTTTCACGAAACAAACGGAGCCTTAGTTAGAGATACGTTCAGAGCCTTGTCTTGTCTTGTCCCTTCAGGTGAGAATGAGATGACCTTTGTTTATTCTTGTACTCATTTTATTGTCATGTTTATCTTGTGCTTTCTCGGAACAAAGTGTTATTGTAAATTAAGTCAAATTGATTAGCTGACCCTTCTTTCTCGTGGTACAGCTTTTGAGGACAAAATTCACAAGAAAATCTATCCCCAAAATGCATCTCGAGCATCATCGGTCAATAAATACTTGGAGGATAAATCAATGCCAATGCCAAAATCAGTAGAGGAAGGAGACAAAATAGGGAAGAAATTAGGGATGGATGCAAATGGTTCGAGACAGATTCCGCCCAAGTTTTTTCTTTATAAGGAGGAGTAAATTGAGGAACTTCATCATCTTAGTTGTACAGCCAATGTTAGTTTCCTTGTCTATTGGCCGTGCTGTACTTCCAATATTGCATAGATGCTTTAATTAAAAGCTGCATCTTGAAAATGTTAGACGCAAACTTTTCCGCAATTTTTTTACATTTTACTTATGCAACTGATTCAAGGTACGTGAGTGTATATCATCCGGAAACGGTTCGAAATTTCAGAGGTCTGTCGGAAGACCTAGTATAGTGCCGGGAGCATCGAGAAGGAATGATATGCTCCAGCAATTGAAAGCATCGACAATTTCATTAACGATGCCATTGCAATTGGAAGAGCTTTGACACAGTGTTCAGGGGGGTTTCCGTGATGCTCATTGTTTAATGCATGGATAGACTAGTAGTGGTTCTCTTTACTGTATGCTAGCGAAGCTAGATGAACCTCCATTTCTTTCCTAATTTTCTCCACACTTCTTGCGAATTTTTATTATGTGTGAGGTACTTTGGACCCGTACTGGAGACTGTAGCATCAATCGATCACATGGAACAACTTTTCAATACAAGGATTCTGCCTCTTGTTCTCCCATTTTTCTTTTCTTTCTTTCGTGCACTGTCAATGGGGGAAGGGAGTTTCAATTGGCAAAACATATCTCATGCGATTGCACGCGACTTGGCTGCAATTCGGAGCGTAATTATCTTTACATGTCATTTGGGAGTGTATCAAAGTCGTGACCAATTTTAGACTCCACTTTATTTTATGGAGTACTAAAGTAGTAAAGTACTAGAGTTGTGGTGGGGGCACTGGGCACCGCACTAATTGACTTAGAAGTAAACGTCCCGACGGCCAGGCTTCCCTCAAATTTCCACCCCTAATTAAGGGAAATGCTTTTGCTGACCATGCCCCATGGTGAACCACGTGCAATCATAGCCTTTGAAATTTGTGGAATCTGAGTGAAAATCACGTCACTGACAGCTGTGATCAATATTAACAGTGGCTGCTGCAGCATATAGGGTCATATAAAAAATTTCTGTTGAAATAGTTTGTTATCAATAAATAATTAAAAAAAAAAGAGAATTGGACATGAGAAGAAGTAACTGTTTTATATGAAAAGAAGTGATTATTGACATGGAGAGAAGCGATGGTTGATCATGAAAAGTGGTGATGGTTCCGATAAGATACTTATTCTCATGAGATGCGTTGTTTATCTATAAATAGGACCAAATCACATATTGTTTTTTTTTTTTTAAAAAACAACTTTCTCTTTTTCATAACATTGTCTTGTTCATAATTCTTTCTTCTTATCTTTTATCACATAAGTTTGATAACATATTCAAGGTAAAATTCTAAAAGGAAATTGAATGATTGCTGAATTCTTTTTTTTTTTTTTATGATTTTGGTGTATATCTTGGATATATATTCACTTTAGAACCGACAATAACAATAGAGGGGCAAATAATATCTTAAGGATAGTGATTGTCATCATGCATCAAAGCATAACATCCAAGAACTATAAACTCCCGCTCCTATCTTTATCAACAATCAAATTTTCCTCAATAGCATCAAAGAACTATAAACTATTGCTCCTATCTTCATCAGCAATCAAATTTTCCTCAACAGTCTCTTCTAGAGTCAATGAAAAAAGATTGGTGTGATCAAATTTGCTTTTCAATGACTATTGAGTTAAGTTATTTACTTTGATGCTCTGCATAGTATATGTTGTTATGATTGTTGAATGATCTTGTGCTTCTCTCACTCTAAAAGTTAGTTTAAAGGATGATGTTTTTCTTCATACTTATAAATTGACCATAACTTTTTTCACAATCGATGTGAAATAATCCCAATAATGATCTCATTACGCTATTTGGAAACTATTGGAGATGAGGAAAAATAATGCAACTTAATGAATGGGCAGCACAATCGAGGTCAATGATCGATGGTTGATAGTTTCTCATTCACTGAGTGATACTCATTGTTGTGACTAGTCTGTAGAGAAAAAAAGTCCTTCAAAAGCTCTTCTGAAAAATCAACACCTTCTTATAAGTCTCTTCACAGTTTGCATCAGCTCTTGTCTATTCTTACCTGCCATTCATATCTACCCACTTCCGCTTGGGGTCTTGAACCTCTTAAGCACCAGTTTTGCAGACAATAGGTTATATGTATATAAAGTCTCTCCCTTACATGTTTTGAAAAAGATTTGCAATAAATATGAATTCTCTTGCTTATCTATGTGATATATAAAGAGGTCATTACAAATTAATTATATACCTATTCCAGAAAAATAATCCAAGCAAATAATTCATGCTAGCAGAATATAATAATAAAATAATAAAATTAGATAAACACATACCAAAGAATTTGTTATCGAAGTTCACCCAAATTTGGGCTACTTCTCCACGCAAAGACACCCTAGGAATCCACTAGACTTCAAAAAAAGTAAGATTACAATGATGGCCTTTTCACAAGATCAGGACATAAAGAGATTGAGAATACTCATTAAGCTGTCACGGCCTTTCCTTTTCTTTTCTCTCTATTTTTTCTCGTTCTGCTCTAACATCTGCATTAATATCTGTAGCTTCTTTGCCCTAACATCTAGAACGCTTCTAAATAGCTTATATGTAAGGCGCAGCTTTTAACCTTAAAGCAAAAAAGAATAGAAAAGACAAAAAAAAAGCCCTTAATAAATATTTGGCACTCACACACCAACAATAAGTACTTACATAATTATTTATGTTAACTAATAATAAAAACTTTGAAATCTTTTGATAAAGAAAAGTGTGATTTCTTATGTATAAGTGGCTGAGCATGAATTCATGTGAGTTGAGATTTCAAGGTGAGTAGCTAACTAATTGTGTATGACCAAAGAAAAATTATTTAATAAAAAAAAAAAAGGAAAATGAATTAA
>BCNH02000006.1:19645584-19658952 GCA_001662345.2 Metrosideros polymorpha var. glaberrima | reverse complement strand
AGAAAAGTGTGATTTCTTATGTATAAGTGGTTGAGCATGAATTCATGTGAGTTGAGATTTCAAGGTGAGTAGCTAACTAATTGTGTATGAACAAAGAAAAATTATTTAATAAAAAAAAAAAAGGAAAATGAATTAATGTGCCTCTAGTGCCATTTTAATGGAAGAATTTACATTCCCCTATATAAAGAATTTACATTTTCAAAGTCATCTTGCGGAGTCTTCATTCTCAAAGAGAAAACCAAGCCAAGCAAAAAGCCGACTCATCACATATCAGTAAAAGAAAATGGCCCTCGAACTCCGTCCGTCTCTCACTTCTAAACCCAGGAAGTCACTTTCGTTTAAGTTTGCCAATCACTCCAGCCCCCACAATACGCGCAGCTGGCCAGACAAAGTCTTCTCTTGACCCAGAAAAGCCCTTCAAAAAGAAGAAAAGAGAGTCAAAAAATAAAAATAATAAAAGAAGAATCGACTCCTTCTTATAAAAGAAGAAGAATAGCGCTTCAAAATCGACACCCCACTCTTATAAATTTTCTTCGCAGTTTCCAGAAGCAGTAGCACTGATCCTGCCTTTTGTTTCTCAGACCTACCCGCTTCATTGGGCTTTGAGTCATGAAAGAGTTTCCATCATGCCCCTTGCTTCTTTGTATTGCTCTTGCTCTATGCTTTAACCAAGTCTCCTCCACCACCAATGAAACAGACAGACTTGCACTTCTCGCATTTAAGGCCAGCATAACCGAAGATCCTTTCGGCGTGCTCAACTCGTGGAACGATAGCATTGGGTTTTGCCAGTGGTATGGCATTATATGTGGCCGGAGGCACTGAAGGGTCACGGTCCTAGACTTGCAATCACAAGGACTCTCCGGATCAATCTCTCCTCATATCGGAAACCTCAGCTTCTTAAGGAAAATGTCCCTCCAAAACAATAGTTTCAACCAAGAAATCCCTCCACAGCTCGGCCACTTGCGCCGCTTGCGTATCCTACAATTGCACAACAATTCATTGGTCGGCGAAATTCCCAAAAATATATCGGCTTGCTCTAACCTTGTCAACCTCAATTTTCAAAGAAACCAACTTACTGGAGAAATTCCTGCAGAGCTTGGTTCATTGCCAAAGCTACGGCGCTTCGTTTTGGCTATTAATAATCTAATCGGGAATGTGCCTTCCTCCCTTGGGAACTTATCTTCACTAGAGGTCCTTTATTTATCCCGGAACAACTTAGGCAAGAGCATTCCCCAAGTTCTAGGCCACCTGACAGACTTGAAAATCATTGCCTTAGCTGAAAACAGACTATCAGGTACAATTCCCTCTTCCTTACTCAATCTCTCTTCGCTAACTATATTTGACGTTAGAAGCAACTGGATACAAGGGACTGTTCCAGCAAGCATAGGCCTCAAACTCTCACATCTTGAAGCTTTTAGTGTTGTCGAGAACCAACTTGAGGGGCTGATTCCTCCCTTGATATCGAATTGCACAAAGCTAATTGTGCTTCAAATTGGAGATAACAGATTTTCCGGAAAAGTACCATCTTTGGAAAATTTGCATAAGCTTAGTTGGCTTTCAATCTATGGTAATCAGCTTGGAAGTGGTAAACCTGAAGACTTGAGCTTCCTTTGCTCGTTGACTAACAGTACCGAATTAAAGTATGTGGGTATTGCCAAGAACAAGTTTGGTGGGGTGTTACCTACATGCCTAGGTAATTTATCCACCACTCTCAGGAGAATTACTGGATATGACAATCAAATATCCGGTGAGATTCCAGAAGAAATTGGGAATCTTGTCAGCTTAGAGGTATTCTTTATGAATCTTAATCAGCTTTCGGGTATTATCCCCTCAAATTTGGGGAATCTAAAAAATCTAGCCGAGTTGGACTTAAGCTATAGCAACATCAGAGGGACTATCCCATCTTCTTTAGGAAATCTAACCAAGTTGATTGAATTATATCTTAGTGGGAACAACTTTCATGGGCAAATTCCTTCACATCTATCAAATTGCCAGTCTCTTGATCTATCTAATAACAATCTCAATGGTGCCATACCCCCACAGCTTATTGGTCTCTCATCATTAGCCATCATTCTGGACTTGTCTCATAACCATCTGACTGGGGTTCTGCCCACAGAAGTTGGCAACTTGAGAACTTTGAGCATGTTGGACATCTCTGACAATTTGTTGGTAGGTGAAATCCCAAGTAGATTAGGTGATTGCACTGCATTGACATCACTGAGGATGGGGGGCAACTTCTTCCACGGGTCAATTCCGCAATCAATTAGATCGTTAGGAGGTATTGAAGAACTAGATCTTTCATGCAACAATTTGTCTGGTCAAATTCCAGAATTCTTAGCAGTATTTCATTCCTTAAAACTTCTGAATTTGTCATACAATAAGTTTAAAGGCATGCTACCACACGAAGGAGTCTTTAAGAATGCTACTGGTACTTCCATTGTTGGGAACAATGAGCTTTGCGGTGGACTGTCGGAATTTCAACTCCCCAATTGCATTTCCAAAAGCCACAAAAGCAAAAAGATCAATATAATGATTTTCACTTCTGTTATTTCCGGAGTTCTTGGAATGGCTCTTATTGTAGCTTTTATATATCTCTGTTGGGCGAAGAAGAAAGTAAATGAACCGGTTTTGAGTTTGATTGGTTCGCATTTGAATATATCTTACGGAACACTCTTAAAAGCAACTGAAGGATTTTCTTCGGCAAATTTGATTGGTGTTGGAAGCTTTGGTTCTGTTTACAAGGGGATACTCGAGGACAATGGAACGGTTATTGTTGTGAATGTGCTTAATTTAGTCCGTCGTGGTGCTCTAAAGAGCTTTATAGTTGAGTGCGAGGCATTAAAGAATATCAAACATCGAAATCTTTTGAAGATACTAACAGTTTGCTCTGGTAGTGATCGTCAAGGAAATGATTTTAAGGCCTTAGTCTATGAATTCATGGACAATGGAAGCTTGGAACAGTGGCTACACTCATACGCAACATCATCTGATGGGATTGAGCTTTCGAAAAAGTTGAATTTCATTTGGAGGATAAATATTGCAATTGATGTTGCTTCTACACTAGATTATCTTCATCACCAATGCCACATCCCCATCGTTCATTGTGATATAAAGCCAAGCAATATCCTCTTAGATGTTGAGATGGTCGCACATGTTGGTGACTTTGGATTGGCGAAATTCCTTCTTGGATCATGCCTTGATACAGTAGATAATCAGATGAGCTCAGTGGGTCTTAGAGGGACAATTGGTTATGCTCCACCAGGTAATCTCTCTCTCTCTCTCTCAAACCAAGAAAGTTTATAAACCCAAAAACTATTGATCGGTCTTCTTGTGTGAAGTTTGGTAACTAATGATAACTCTTATAGTCTTACGCACATTACATTTTGATTTGATGATCCGCACTTTAATTTGATTTGCACCATGATCAAAATGTGCGACAGAGTACGTAATGGGATGCGAGGCCGCAAGAGAAGGCGATGTCTATAGTTACGGCATTCTCTTGCTAGAGATATTCACAGGGTTGAGTCCTACTAATGACACATTCAAGGACAATTTGACTCTTCATAGTTTTGTCACAAAAGCTTTGCCTGAACAGGTGCTAGAAATCACGGACGGCTTTTTGCTTCAAGAAAGAGAGAGCCATTTAGGCCCCTATAGTCGTCGGCGTTGGTTTTCCGAAAGCGATGACATATTTCAAGAATGTTTGGTTATGGTGTATAACATTGGAGTTGCTTGTTCGTACCAAGAGCCAGCAAGACGGATGAGCATCGGCAAAGTTGCAAATCAGCTGCGCCGGATTAGGGAGAAACTCTTTGCATTGGGTTTACATGAACAAGATGAACCACCAATAGCTTAATTAGCTATCATACATGTAATGTCTTTATTAATTCCAGTGATATAGTATTATTACCAATAACTTATCTGAGCAGAGCTCAATTTCTATCAATACATTGTAAAGTTTGCAATTAAACATATTATTGGCAGTAGGCTAGCCCAAGCGCTTTAAGTTGCACCTATCTCTTACTTTCAGTTCCTGACTTTCTCTTTTGACTTTCAAGGCATGGGACCAGACTTTGATCTAATTTGGATGAACAATAATAGCCTTCAGAGTCACCTCGAATCTTTTCATCAATTTCCTAAATTACAAATGATTTTGATAAAATTCAAAATGCTTTTGCTTCGGCTTTCACCAAACAGGACGTAACCTGAATGTCAATTAGCTCTTCTAACGTGAAGACGGGTCATTAAGACATGATTGTCCGAAATTGGGCTTGGCCCAATCTGATCATCGGGCCCAGGATCGGCCCATCAGCCCAATTATCCGATTCCGTCACCCATTATGAACCGTCATCGTGGAGAGTCGAATATTTTCGTTGTCGCAGCACGTCTTTTACGCACCGCCGAGAGCCACTCTCTCCGCCCCCACGCGCCACCGCCTTAACTCCGATCGCAGTCGCCACTACCACGCTCCGCTCACATGTGACCGCCAAGGAACACCAATCCATACTACCACCACCTAATTCCTTAAAACCGTACCATGTCCTCGCACGAGCAAGCCATAGTCTGTCTCCTCTCCAACTTCGCCTTTTCATTCGACGGGGCCGTCCTCGGCTTGACCCTTGCTTACGCCGCCGTCCGCACGATCGCCAAGTTCACCTCCAGCTCCTCCGCTCTCCGCAAGCTCCAAGACGCCCCGTCGGTGCGAGTTTCCGACCTCCGGTCCGTGCTCAATGTCGAAGGCGGTTCCGATTCGGAGTCCGATTCGTCGAGCCGGTCGGGAAGAGAGGAGCTCGTGATCGTGCGCGGCTTCGTGGAGGCGAAATCGGCTGTCGAAGGAGGGACGTGGAAGAGCTTGAGGCAGAATGTCTTGGTCTCGCAGGACTCCGGCGGTGATCGTACAGAGGACTCAAATTGTGAGTGTGTACACGCACTGTTATGGATTACTTTACTCGAGTATGTAACGTAATTGAAAGTGATCTTTGTCTGACAATTCGTGGTAGCATTAAAACATGAAGATGTGTACAAGGGCTAAAAATGTATGTCTTGTGTTTGGATGTTCTATCTGTGTGTTTTGCATCAGTGCAAGCAAGTCATCTCTTGTATTGCCAACTTCAGTGAGTAGATGTTTCTTCTCTTTCAATGCCGCAAGACTGTGAAAGGGTAGCAAATTGATGGTTGAGGTATCGAGGAGTCCTTATGAATTTGGGGGAATTAGTTTTGGAAATGTCATAGTCGCTGCTGCTTCTTTTTCGAGTGGGGGTCTCAATATAGGTGGATGTTGAGACAATGAAGGATTTCATGAATTGTAGGGAGGCTGAACCAATGACTTAGCTTAGCTACATCATCTGGTATAAGTGCATTTGCTGGTATAGTTGTGTTACTGCAATTCTTCATTTGTGATGTGAAGTAATCCTGACATTTTGAAAGTCGAGAGTTTTGAAGCTTATATAGCAAATAGTCTTGGCTTAGCACGTGAATTCCTTCTTCTGTAAGTGCGATGCAATTTATGATAAAGTGGACTCTTGCGATATTTGGTCATGATGAAAGGAGTTAAAGATGAGGACTTTGACAGAGTAAGTGGTAGGAGTAGGATACAGGCACTGGTGTCTTTGGGCCTTAGGAAGGATATACCAATCCGGTTTGGGAAGACACCACCAGAAAGTTGATTTGGTGTGCATACCTAGAGACAAAGCTAGAAGCAAGGGGAAGATCGATACTTAGAAAGTATAGAGGAAAATCTAGGATTCAGGATCCCCCTGCTGTTCTGTATCCCCTCTCATATTTGAGGGGCTTTTACATGCACCAGGTGCCTGTACCCTTCTCTCCCCTGATTGTGGGTTCCAGTTGTGTGAGTCCGCATAACTTGTCATCTGCTCTGGGGATCTTACTCTAACTATACAATAATCGCTCTTTTATATTTTACTTTCTTTGTGGAACTATAATATCAATGAAAGGACAGGTCTTAGCTTGTTGAAATCCGCGTAATAAAGGAATTATAACTGCAGTTCATGCATTAAAATGTCGCAACTACTTGTGCCAATTATGGTTTTTCTGGAATGAATTTGTTCCTGTTTACCTCAGTCTTCCATGATCATTTGATAAGCTTGATCTTCTATTTTCCATTATGAAGTGCGTATACAATGAGTGGAAGGGAGTTTTCGGATGGACTTCAGATCTACGCGCTATCTTGTCAAGATCCTTGCGAGAAGGAAAATCCTCATCACTAAGACACTAAGTAGAATTGTTCCAGAGGTTGGTTCTTATATTTAAGCAATTTTTTTTGCTGGAAAACTGCTGTTAAAGCTTACATTACTTTTTCTTTGAGTGGGGTTACTTTACACAATGTTTGTCTTCAGCTAGGAACCATGGAGCTCCTTTTGGTTTAAGGGGTAATATCACATTTTGTTTTTGCCCTTGAGACTGGAAATGTCTGAGACACTATACATACAACCGTGATTGTAGACATGTCAAAATTGGTGTTGACATGGGACATCACATGGTGTCACGTCCTGAATAACGGGACGTTGCACTATAGAGTCTCTACTTTATCCCAAATTTAAAGGCAGGGAGAGTTCTATTCTTTTAAAACAACTGAGTTTCTTGAGGGCAGGTAAAAGTTGATATGTTCTGTCATGGTAGAAGGGAGGTTACTGCTTTCCTACAATACATGTACAGTCGGTGAAGCTAAAGATATTGAGAGATATAAGACAACTTTACAAGGCTTAGCTTCTCAGTCTCGAGCATTTAGTTATTATGCTTTTGCCAAATTAATTAGCTGACCCTTCTTTCTCATGGAACAGCTTTTGAGGACAATAATTCACAAGAAAATTTATCCCCAAAATGCATCTCGAGCATCATTGGTCAAGAAATACTGGAAGGATAAATCAATGCCAAAATCAGCAGAGGAAGAAAACAACAGGTAAGAAAATAGCAAATTGAAGCAAATGGGTCGAGACAGATTCTGAATGTAAGTAGTTACATTATAGAGAGGAGCAAATTGGCAAACTTCGTAATCTTATGAAAGCACACTCTTGGCTTACTTGATCATCGGCAGTGCTGCACTTCCAATACTGCATAGATGCTTTAATTAGAAGCTGCATCTTGACCAGTAGTCACTTTCCCAGACAAAAACGGAAGTCCAAATTATGTTAAACTTTCAGGAGCACTTGCGTCATATATCAACACTAAAAAATGAAAGGCCATCTCCATGTAGCTATAAGTCGCCTAAAAAAGTTACTGACAAATTTACCTTTACAATCCATGGTTTCGGGTGTTGTTTGGAGATGTTGAATCTGCCTTCGTCTGCCGCAACATCAAAGTCATAAGCTCCTTTTCGTAAATGTTATACGCAAACTCGTTTCTGCAATCTGTTTTTACTCTGCAATAATCTATGTATGTTCTTTTCAGTTCCTTGGACATGAGTGTATACCATCCATAAATGATTTGAAGTTTCAGAGGTTTCTCAGAGGACCAAGGGGTAAAGGATACTAGAATTGGCAAAAGTTGTTAACGGCGTTCACTTTAGTGCTAAAATTCTTTTGTAGATCAAACTTTTTTTAAAATGATCATTTAAGTTCCAAAACTTTTTTTTTGGATCACTTAAATGTCAAAATATTGTGTCAAAATTAGAGAAAAACGATCACTTAAGTAATAATAAAATTTAAAAAAATGTTAAAATCCTTTGATTAGAGAGGAATCTCCACCAATTGGTAAGGTTCAACTTGATCTAATCTACAAGAACGAGTTCTTTATATTTTTTGTTGGTTAATAATTACAAATTCCAATTAAACTAAGAAGTGTGATTAAGTGCCAAAATCAGGGGAAAATGATCATTTAAGTGCCAAGAATTTCTTCGATCTTGGCACTTAAATGATCCGAAAAAAGTTTTGGCACTTGGCTATGTTAGGTATTGGCGCACAATCACTATAAAAATAGACAGTTAAAATCAAGAGAGAGAAAATTGAGACGGTAGGTTTTATCCCGGTTCACCTTTAAACTAGTGCTATATCCAATAGATGATTCCACTATAATTAGCACCCGCACATTTTTATTATATCGTTCAATTACAAGAGAAAGATAGTATATATATGGAGTAACTATTCATGAGCTCAAGCCTAAACTATCAATAAAATACGGACTTAGACTATAAAAGTCCTCTGGTGTTCAAGGGGCGCTGCCTCTTGGGACCCTAGCCGTGGCGGCTCCCTCAAACCCTCGCCCGCTCACCGGGGAGTGGTATCCCTGTGCTTTTCTATTGATTGGGAGTATGAATCATACCCCAACAAGCTGATCGTTTTTCAAAAAAGTTGACACTTAAGTGATTCGAAAAAAAATTTTGGCACTAAGGTGAGCGCCGTACATAAGTTTTGGCACTTCTTATGTCATTTTGCCAATGACCAAATATAGACGGGAGCATGGAGAAGGAATGATATGCTCCAGCAATTGAAAGCATCAACAATTTCATTAATAATGCCATAGCAATTGGAAGAGCTTTGACACATTGTTCAGGGGGCTTCCTTGTTGCTCATTGTCTCTCGCATCGAAGGACTTGTAGTGGTTGTCTTTACTGTATGCTAGCGAAGCTAGCTGAACCTACATTTATCGCCTAATTTTCCACACTTTTTGCGAATCTTTTATATATGTGAGGTACTTTGGACCGGTACTGGGGATTGTAGCATGAATTGATCACGAGGAACAACTTTTCGATACAAGGATTCTGCTCTGCCTCTGCCTCTGCCTCTGCCTCTTGTTCTCCCATTTTTCTTTCCTTTCTTTTGGTGCGCTGTCAACGGAGCAAGGGAGTTTCAATTGGCAAAACATATCTCCTGCGAGGGTTAATTTTTGCACACGACTTGGCTGCAATTCGGAGCGTAATTTTTTACATGTCATTTGGGAGTGTATCAAAGTCGTGACCATTTGAGACCCCACTATATTTTTTGCAGTACTAAAGTGGTGGTGGGGGCACCGCACAGATTGACTTAGAAGTAAACCTCCCGACGGCCACGCCTCTCTCAAATTTCCACCCCAAAGTAAGGGGCATACTTATACAGCCATTGAATTTTGTGGAATCTGAGTGAAAAACCACGTGACCGACAGCTGTGGTCAGCCCCGGTCCATGCGGGATTGTGGTTGGTCTAAGGCAAGAATTTCCTCCCCAAAATACACGCTGATGTTGTATATACATCAACATCAGCAGTGGCTTCCGCAACATATATGGCCATACAAAAAGTCTCCGTTGAAATAGTTTGTCATCTACAGATAATTAAGAGAAGAGAATCGTCCATGAAAAGAAGTAAGTGTTTTCTATGAAAAGAAGTTATTAATGACATGAACAAAAGTGATGATTGATCGTGAAAAGCAGTGATAGTTTTGATAAAATACTTATTCTCAAGAGATGTGTCGTTTATTCATTTATAAATGGGACCAAATCACATATTGTTAAAAAAAAAAATTCTCTTCTTCATCACATCTCTTGTTCATAATTCTCTTCTTGTAATATCTTACGGCTAGAAGAATTCCACACCTCCCTTAAAAATCGTTGAGAGTAAAAGTCCCAATTACAAACCTATTAAATTTCTCAATTCATTGTCCGTGGAAGAAGGGAAACGCTTTTATCATTTTTTTTTCTTTTTATGCTAGAAATGTCACCATTATGATTATCCCAAAAGAAAACGACTGTAATCAAAATGATTTTGTTAATGAGTGTTTTGAGACAATGACAAACTTATATTGGTGAGGTGTTTAAAAGTGTCCTGTTAAATAAATCCTTATTAAAATAGGTATAGAATGTGCTTGGCCCCCGATTTTCGAGGTTGGGAGATCCACATGGCTCGTTAGTGTATAATACATTTTTTTGGTATTTGTACTTGCTAAATAACTGAATTTTTGTTAATTTTTCCATGGAATATGATGAAAGTGAAGATTAAGGTTGAGGTATGTGTATTCTTTTTTTTTAATTCTTTTTTTTATCCTGGATGTAATGGCGGTTTGCTCGTTTCAACAAGTGAAAAACGAAATTGACAATTAAGAATGACAAATTTTACAATGCCATAATTTTGTAGTTTTCAATCGATTCATATTGACTTTCTCACGTGCTACCTACTTTGAGCAAATTAATGAGTAGATGGGTGACGGACAACTAAGAGTAATATGAAAAGAACAAGTAGGTGTCGATCTTAGTGAAGATTCCAGAGGTGAATAGAATTGCTGATGAGCACAACAGGGACAAACATATTTCTTACTTTAGCATCCAATTGGGTTTTAATTTTTACATATGGATCCAATGTTGTTGATCCTATTGAGTAGCGTCATTTCATGGTTAGTGTCTCTGAAGTAAAGTCATCTTTCCTAGAATATTATAGGTTTATATATACGCACTATAATTTACAATTAAATCAAGTTTGTTTGTGCATTTTTATGTGCATTTTCCCCTAATCCATCGATATTGATGGTTAAGGGATAAAGCGACTAGGAACAAAATCTGCATCTGAGAGAGAAAATTATATGCATGCAGTGCCCCCCAAGAGAACAACATTTTCCTCGCAAAAATTAGGCGAAATCATGCCATGATAACAAAAATCCACGGACCATAACCACAAATTTTCCTTTCAAACAATTCTACTAAAAACAGTTATCGTTCAAAAGTATTGAATAGACAAAAATCATTGACTATAATTACTACTTTTTTTCCCTAAAGGCAGCATGGATGAGGTGTGTTTAGATTTCAAGGTGAGTAGCTGACAAATTGTGTATGACGAAAGATTTTTTTTTTTTTTAAGTAAAAAAGGAAAAAGAAAAAATGTGCAACTAGTGCCAATTTAATGGGAAGAATTTACTATCCCCTATATAAAGAATTTACATTTTCAAAATCATCTTGCGGAGTCTTCATTCTCAAAGAGAAAACCAAGCCAAGCAAAAGAAAATGGCCCTCAAACTCAGTCCAATTCTCACTTTCGTTGAAGTTGCCTCCAATCCAAGTCCATGTCCTCCAACCAAAGTGAGTTTTCAACATTCCCTTCTTCCATTCAACTCCAGCCCCCACAATACGCACAAATGGCCAGACAAAGTCTTCTCCAGATGCAGAAAAGCCCTCAAAGAAGAAGAAAAGCGAGTCAAAATAAATAAATAAAAGAAGAATCGACCTCTTCTTATAAAAGAAGAAGAATAGCGCTTCAGAATCGACACCCCACTCTTATAAATTTTCTTCAGAGTTTTCAAAAGCAGTAGCATTGATCCTACCTTTTGTTTTTCAAACCTAACCGCTTCATTGGGCTTTGAGTCATGAAAGAGTTTCCGTCATGCCCCTTGCTTCTTTGTATTGCTCTTGCTCTATGCTTTAACCAAGTCTCCTCCACCACCAATGAAACAGACAGACTTGCACTTCTCGCATTTAAGGCCAGTATAACCGAAGATCCTTTCGGTGTGCTCAACTCATGGAACGATAGCATTGGGTTTTGCCAGTGGTATGGCATTATATGCGGCCGGAGGCACTGGAGGGTCACGGTCCTGGACTTGCAATCACAAGGACTCTCCGGATCAATCTCTTCTCATATCGGAAACCTTAGCTTTTTAAGGGAAATATTCCTCCAAAACAATAGTTTCAACCAAGAAATCCCTCCACAGCTCGGCCACTTGCGTCGCTTGCGTATCCTAGGATTGCACAACAATTCATTGGTCGGTGAAATTCCCAAAAACATATCGGCTTGCTCTAACCTTGTCACCCTCAACCTTCAAAAGAACCATATAACTGGAGAAATTCCTGCAGAGCTTGGTTCATTGCCGAAGCTACAACTTTTCGCTTTGTCTGTTAATAATCTGACCGGGAATGTGCCTTCCTCCTTTGGGAACTTGTCTTCACTGGAGGCCATTTATATAGCCGACAACAACTTGGGCGGGAGCATTCCCCAAGTTCTAGGCAACCTGACAAATTTGCAAATGATTGCCTTAGGAGCAAACAGATTGTCGGGTACAATTCCATATTCCTTACTCAATCTCTCTTCCCTAACTCTATTTAATCTTAGAAGCAATCGGATACAGGGGACTCTTCCAGCAGGCATAGGCCTCAAACTCCCACATCTTCAAATTTTTAGTGCATTCGAGAACCAACTTGAGGGGCCGATTCCTCCCTCGTTATCGAATTGCACAAAGCTAATTGTGCTTCAAATTGGAAGTAACAAATTTTCCGGA
This sequence comes from Metrosideros polymorpha var. glaberrima, assembly GCA_001662345.2. Lineage (NCBI taxonomy): Eukaryota > Viridiplantae > Streptophyta > Magnoliopsida > Myrtales > Myrtaceae > Metrosideros > Metrosideros polymorpha. Next base: position 19,646,766 of record BCNH02000006.1, on the reverse strand, counting down.
AAAGTACCATCTTTGGAAAATTTGTATAGGCTTAATCGGTTAGCAATCTATGGTAATCAGCTTGGAAGTGGTAAACCTGAAGACTTAAGCTTTCTTTGCTCGTTGACTAACAACACCAAATTATTGTACGTGACTATCAAATCGAACAAGTTTGGTGGGGTGTTACCTAAATGCCTAGGTAATTTATCCATCACTCTCACAAGATTTGATGTGAGTGAGAATCAAATATCTGGTGAGATTCCAGAAGAAGTTGGGAATCTTGTCAATTTGGAAGCATTGTCTATGAGTTTCAACCAGCTTTCAGGTGTTATCCCCCCACATTTGGGGAATTTACAAATTCTAGCGCAACTGCTATTAAGCGATAACAACTTGGGAGGGACTATCCCATCTTCTTTGGGAAATCTAACCAAGTTGATTCAATTATATCTTAGTGGGAACAAATTTCATGGGCAAATTCCTTCACATCTATCAAACTGCCGGTCTCTTGATCTACTTGATTTATCTAATAACAATCTCAGTGGTGCCATACCCCCACAGCTTATTGGTCTCTCATCATTAGCCATCATTCTGAACTTGTCTCATAACCATCTGATTGGGGTTCTACCCACAGAAGTTGGCAACTTGATAACTTTGACCCTATTGGACATCTCTGACAATTTGTTGGTAGGTGAAATTCCAAGTAGTATAGGTGATTGCACTACATTGATATCATTGAGGATGAGGGGCAACTTCTTCCATGGGTCAATTCCGCAATCGATTAGATCGTTAGGAGGTATTGAAGAACTAGATCTTTCATGCAACAATTTGTCAGGTCAAATTCCAGAATTCTTAGCGGAATTTCATTTTTTAGAACTTTTGAATTTGTCCTACAATAAGTTTGAAGGCATGCTACCACATGAAGGAGTCTTTAAGAGTGCTACCAGTACTTCTATTGTTGGGAACAATGAGCTCTGCGGCGGATTGCTAGAATTTCAACTCCCCAACTGCATTTCCAAAAGCCACAAAAGCAGAAAGATCAATACAATGATATTTTTCACTTTTGTTATTTCCGGAGTTCTTGGAATGGCTGTTATTGCAGCTTTTACATATCTTTGTTGTGCGAAGAAGAAAGTAAATGAACCGGTTTCAAGTTCAATGGATGATTCACGTCTGAATATATCTTACGGAACACTCTTAACAGCA
>BCNH02000006.1:19613911-19643667 GCA_001662345.2 Metrosideros polymorpha var. glaberrima | reverse complement strand
AGCTTCGTTGTTCAATGACAACTGAGTCAAGTTCATTTACTTCTATGCTCTACATAGTTTATATCCTTATGATTGTTTGATATATTGGGCCTTTCTCACTCCAAAAGTTAATTGAAAGGGTAAGGTTTTCCTTCATACTTACAAACAGACACTACTCTTTTCACAATCAATGTGGAATAATCCCAACAATGATCTCATTACAATACTCGAAAACCATTGGAGACGAGGAAAAATAGTGCAACTTAATGAATGGGCAACGCAGTCAAGGTCAATGATCAATGGTTGATAGTTTCTCATTCGCTGAATGATGCTCATTGTTGTGACTTGTCTGCAGAAAAATAAGAAAGAAACGCCCTTCAAAAGCTCTTCTGAAAAATCAACACCTTCTTATAAGTCTCTTCACAGTTTGCATCAGCTCTTGTCTATTCTTACCTGCCATTCATATCTACCCACTTCCGTTTGGGGTCTTGAACTTAGTAAGCAGTAGTTTTGCAGACAATATGTTATATGTATATAGAGTCTTTTCCTTACATGTTTTGAAAAAGATTTGTAATATATATGAATTCTCTTGCTAATCTATGTGATATATAAAGAGGTCATTACAAATTAATTATATATGTTGAATACTAAGTACTTACATAATTATTTATGTTAACTTATAATAAAAACTCTGAAATCTTTTGGCAAAAAAAAATGTAATTTCTTATGTATCAGTGGTTGAGCATGAATTCATGTGAGTATAGATTTCAAGGTGAGTAGCTAACCAATTGTGTATGACCAAAGAAAAATTATTTAATAAGAAAAAAAGGAGAAGGAATTAACGTGCCTCTAGTACCATTTTAATGGGAAGAATTTACATTTTCAAAATCATCTTGCGGAGTCTTCATTCTCAAAGAGAAAACCCAGCCAAGCAAAATGAGTTTTCAACATTCCCTTCTTCCATTCACACCAGCCCCCACAATACGCGTAGATGGTCAGACAAAGTCTTCTCCAGACGCAGAAAAGCCCTTCAAGAAGCTGTCCTGAAAAAATAAAACAAGAATCGACACCTTCTTATAAAAAGAAGAAGAATTGCGCTTCAAATTCGACACCCTACTCTTACAAAGATCTTCAAAGTTTCCAGTAGCACTGATCTTGCCTTTTGTTTCTCAAATCTACCCGCTTCCTGGGGCTTCCAGTCATGAAACTCGTGGGCATTAGTTTTGCAGAGTTCCCATCATGGCCCTTGCTTCTTTGTATTGCTCTTGCACTGTGCTTTAACCAAGTCTCTTCCACCACCAATGAAACAGACAAACTTGCTCTCTTCGCATTTAAGGCCGGTATAACCAGAGATCCTTTCGGCGTACTCAATTCATGGAACAATAGCATTGGGTTTTGCCAGTGGTATGGCATTATGTGTGGCCGAAGGCACAAGAGGGTCACGGTTCTGGACTTGTCATCACAAGGAATCTCCGGATCAATCTCTCCTCATATTGGGAATCTCAGCTTCTTAAGGGAATTGCGGCTCGAAAACAACAGTCTCGATCATGAAATCCCTCCGCAAGTCGGCCAGTTACGCCGCCTTCAGCTCTTAATACTAGAAAACAATTCATTGGTCGGTGAAATTCCTAGAAACATATCGGGTTGCTTGGACTTGGTCGAGCTCTGGGTTGGGTCCAATGAACTAAGCGGAGAAATTCCTAGAGAGCTTGGTTCATTGCCGAAATTACGGAGTTTCGTTTTGCAATATAATAATCTAATCGGGCGCGTGCCTTCCTCCATTGGCAATTTATCTTCCTTGGAGGCGCTTGGTTTAACCCTAAACGACTTGGTCGGGAGCATTCCCCAAGTTCTAGGCCACCTAACAAACTTGCAATTCATTGCCGTTGGATTAAACAGATTGTCAGGTACAATTCCATCTTCCTTATTCAATCTCTCTTCGCTAATTGAATTTGATGTTGGATTCAACCAGATACAGGGGACTCTTCCAGTAGGTATGGGCCTCAAACTCCCAAATCTTGAATATTTTTCTGTTGATAGCAACCAACTTGAGGGGCTGATTCCTTCCTCGATATCGAATTGTACAAAGCTAAGTGAGCTTCTAATTGGAAGTAACAGATTTTCTGGGAAAGTACCATCTTTGGAAAATTTGCATAAGCTTAGTATCATTCTAGTGTTTGAGAATCAGCTTGGAAATGGAAAACCTGAAGACTTGAGCTTCCTTTGCTCGTTAACTAACAGCACCAAATTAGAGGAGGTGGGTTTCGGCTTCAACAAGTTTGGTGGGGTGTTACCTAAATGCCTAGGTAATTTATCCACCACTCTCAAGGAATTTTCTGCAACCATGAGTCAAATATCTGGTGAGATTCCAGAAGAAATTGAGAATCTTGTCAACTTGGAGGTATTGTTTTTGAATCTCAACCACCTTTCAGGTGTTATCCCCTCAAATTTGGGGAATCTACAAAATCTAGCGATGCTGCAGTTAAGCTATAGCAACCTCAGCGGGACTATCCCATCTTCTTTGGGAAATCTAACCAAGTTGATTGAAGTAGATCTTAGTGGGAACAACTTTCATGGGCAAATTCCTTCACATCTATCAAACTGCACATCTCTTGATCTACTTGATCTATCTAATAACAACCTCAATGGTGTCATACCCCCACAGCTTACTGGTCTCTCATCATTAGCCATCATGTTGAACTTGTCCAGTAACCATTTGACTGGGGTTCTACCCACAGAAGTTGGCAACTTGAGAACTTTGACTATGTTGGACATCTCTAACAATTTATTGGTGGGTGAAATCCCAAGTACTTTAGGTGATTGCACTGCATTGACATCACTGAGGATGGGGGGCAACTTCCTCCACGGGTCGATTCCGCAATCAATCAGATCGTTAGGAGGTATTGAAGAACTAGATCTTTCACGTAACAATTTGTCAGGTCAAATTCCAAAATTCTTAGCGATATTTCGTTCCTTAAAACTTCTGAATTTGTCGTACAATAAGTTTGAAGGCATGCTACCATGTGAAGGAGTTTTTAAGAATGCTAGTGGTACTTCTATTGTTGGGAACAATGAGCTCTGCGGCGGATTGCCAGAATTTCAACTCCCCAACTGCATTTCCAAAAGCCATAAAAGCCGAAAGATTAATAGAGTGATATTTTTTGCTTCTGTTATTTCTGGAGTTCTTGTAATGGCTCTTATTGTGGCTTTTATATATCTCTATTGGGCGAAGAAGAAAGTAAATGAACCGGTTTCAAGGTTGATTGGTTCGCGTTTGAATATATCGTACGGAACACTCTTAAAAGCAACCGAAGGATTTTCTTCGGCAAATTTGATCGGTGTTGGAAGCTTTGGTTCTGTTTACAAGGGGATACTCGAGGACAATGGAACCGTTGTTGCCGTGAAGGTGCTTCATTTAGTCCGTCGTGGTGCTTTGAAGAGCTTTATAGTCGAGTGCGAGGCATTAAAGAATATCAAACATCGAAATCTTTTGAAGATATTAACCGTTTGCTCTAGTAGTGATCATCAAGGAAATGATTTTAAGGCCTTAGTCTACGAATTCATGGACAATGGAAGCTTGGAACGGTGGCTACACTCATACGCAACATCAGCTCATGGGAATGAGCTTCCCAAAAAATTGAATTTCATTTGGAGGATAAATATTGCTGTTGATGTTGCTTCTGCACTAGATTATCTTCATCACCAGTGCCACATCCCCATAGTTCATTGTGATCTAAAGCCAAGCAATATCCTCTTAGATACTGAGATGGTCGCACATGTTGGCGACTTTGGATTGGCGAAACTCCTTGAATCATCCCTTGATACTGTAGATAGTCAGTTGAGCTCCATGTGTCTTAGAGGGACAATTGGTTATGCTCCACTAGGTTCTCTCTCTCTCTCTCTCTCTCTCTCTCTCTCTCCAAGAAAGTTTATGAATCCAAAAACTATTGATCGGTCTTCCTATGTGAAGTTTGGTAGCTAATGATAACTCTTATAGTCTTATGCACATTACAGTTTGATTTGATGATCCGCACATTAATTTGATTTGCTTTATGATCAAAATGTGTGACAGAATATGCAATGGGATGCGAGGCTTCAAGAGAAGGCGATGTCTATAGTTACGGCATTCTCTTACTAGAGATATTCACAGGGTTGAGTCCCACGGACGACACTTTCAAGGACAATTTGACTCTTCATAGTTTTGTCACAGAAGCTTTGCCTGAACGGGTGCTACAAATCACAGATGACTTTTTGCTTCAAGAAAGAGAGAGCCATTTAGGTCCCTATAGTCGTCGGCGTTGGTTTTCTGAAAGCGATGACATATTTCAAGAATGCTTGGTTATGGTGTATAACATTGGAGTTGCTTGTTCGGACGAAGTGCCAGCAAGACGGATGAGCATCAGCAAAGTTGCAAATCAGCTGCGTCGGATTAGGGAAAAACTCTTTGCATTGGGTTTGCATGAACAAGATGAACCACCAACAGCTTAATTAGCTATCATACATGTAATGTCTTTATTAATTCCATTGATATAGTATTATTAACAATAACTTAACTGAGCAGAGCTCAATTTCTATCAATAAATTGAGAAGTTTGCAATTAAACATATTATGACAGTAGTCCTAACTTTCTCTTTTGAATTTTAGGGCTTGAGACCAGACTTTGATCTAATTTGGATGAACAATAGCCTTCAGAGTCACCTCGAATCTTTTCATCAATTTCCTAAATTACAGATGATTTTGATAAATTTCAAAATGCTTTTGCTTCGGCTTTGACCAAACAGGACGTAACCTGAATGTCAATTAGCTCTTCTAACGTGAAGACTGGTCATTAAGATATGATTGTCCGAAATTGGGCTTAGCCCAATCTGATCATCGGGCCCAGGATCGGCCCATCAGCCCAATTATCAGTTTCCGTCTCCCATTATGAACCGTCATAGTCGGGAGTAAGATATTTTCATTGTCGCAGCCCGTTTTTACGCACCGCCGAGAGTCACTCCCTCCGCCCCCACGCGCCACCGCCTTAACTCCGATCTCAGTCGACACCACAACGCACCGCTCACATGTGACCGTCAAGGAACACCACTCCATACTACCACCACCTAATTCCTTAAAGCCGTACCATGTCCTCGCACGAGCAAGCCATAGTCTCTCTCCTCTCCAACTTTGCCCTTTCATTCGACGGGGCCGTCCTCGGCCTGACCCTTGCTTACGCCGCCGTCCGCACGATCGTCAAGTTCACCTCCAGCTCCTCCGCTCTCCGCAAGCTCCAAGACGCCCCGTCGGTCCGAGTTTCCGACCTCCGGTCCGTGCTCTCTGTCGAAGGCGGTTCCGACTCGGAGACCGATTCGTCGAGCCGATCGGGAAGAGAGGAGCTCGTGGTCGCGCGCGGCCTCGTGGAGGCGAAATCGGCTGTCGAAGGAGGGACGTGGAAGAGCTTGAGGCAGAATGTCTTAGTCTCGCAGGACTCCGGCGATAGGGCGGTGATCGTACAGAGGACTCAAACTGTGAGTGTGTACACGCACTGTTATGGATTACTTTACTCGAGTATGTAACGTAATTGAAAGTGGTCTTTGTCTGACAATTCGTGGTAGCATTAAAACATGAAGATGTGTACAAGGGCTAAAAATGTATGTCTCGTGTTCGGATGTTTCTTCTCTTTCAATCCCGCAAGACTGCGAAAGGGTAGCAAATTGATGGTTGATGTATCGAGGAGTCCTTATGAATTTGCTGTAATTAGTTTTGGAAATGTCATAGTCGCTGCTGCTTCTTTTTCGAGTGGGGTCTCAATATAGGTGGATGTTGAGACAATGGAGGATTTCATGAATTGTAGGGAGGCTGAACCAATGACTTAGCTTAGCTACATCATCTGGTATAAGTGCATTTGCTGGTATAGTTGTGTTACTGCAATTCTTCATTTGTGATGTGAAGTAATCCTGACATTTTGAAAGTTGAGAGTTTTGAAGCTTATTGCAAATAGTCTTGGCTTAGCACACGAATTCCTTCTTCTGTAAGTGCGAAGCAATTTATGATAAAGTGGACTCTTGCATAATTTGGTCATGATGAAAGGAGTTAAAGATGAGGACTTTGACAGAGTAAGTGGTAGGAGTAGGATACATGCACTGGTGTCTTTGGGCCTTAGGAAGGATATACCAGTCCGGTTTGGGAAGACACCACCAGAAAGTTGATTTTGGTGTGGATACCTAGAGAAAAAGCTAGAAGCAAGGGAAGATCGATATTTAGAAAGTATAGAGGAAAATCTAGGATTCAGGATCCCCCTGCTGTTCTGTATCCTCTCATATTTGAGGGGCTTTTGCACGCACCAGGTGCCTGTACCCTTCTCTCCCCTAATTGTGAGTTCCAGTTGTGTGAGTCCGCATATCCTGTCATCTGCTCTGGGGATCTTACTTTAACTATACATTAATTGCTCTTTTATTTTTTACTTTCTTCATGGATCTATAATATCAATGAGAGGACAGGTCTTAGTTTGGTGAAATCCGCGTAATGGAGCAATTATAACTGCAGTTCATGCATTAAAATGTCGTAATTACTCGTGCCAATTATGGTTTTTCTGGAACGAATTTGTCCCTGTTTACCTTGGTCTTCCATGATCATTTGATAAGCTTGATCTTCTATTTTCCATTATGAAGTGCATATACAATGAGTGGAAGGGATTTTTCGGATGGACTTCAGATCTACGCGCTATCTTGTCAAGATCCTTGCGAGAACGAAAATCCTCATCACTAAGAATGGTAAGTAGAATTGTTCCAGAGGTTGGTTCTTATATTTAAGCAATTTTTTTTTGCTGGCAAACTGCTGTTAAAGCTTACATTACTTGTTCTTTGAGTGGGTTCACTTTACACAATGTTTGTCTTCAGTTAGGAACTGGTTTAAGGGGTAATATCACATTTTAATTTCCCTTGACATTGGAAATATCTGGGAGACTATGCATGCAATCGTGATTGTAGACATGTCAAAATTGGTGTTGACATGGGACATCACATGGTATTCATGTCCTGAATAACGAGATGTTGCACTATAGAGTCTGTACTTTATCCCAGATTAAAAGGCAGGGAGAGTTCTATTCTTTTAGAACAACTGAGTTTCTTGAGAGCAGGTAAAAGTTGATGTATTCTATCATGGTAGAAGGGAGGTTACCGCCTTTCTTAAATACATGTACAGTTGGTGAAGCTAAAGATATTGAGAGATATAAGACAACTTTACAAGGCTTAGCATTTTAGTCTTGAGCATTTAGTTATTATGCTTCTGTCCTTGCATTGTGCGCTGGAGATTTGAGATTTCAGAAGTCAGAGTTTCCTCCTTTTTTGCCCAACAGAACTGAAGATTTCTCAGGAAAAGTTTGCGTAGGATCATCTTATTGAGATTTCTTTATAAATAAATTTCTGTAACACTTTTTCCTTTTCTTGATGGTCTTAGCTATGTACGACGAGAAACATGGCTTTGATGTTTTAGAACAGAGCAGTCAATAATTGGCTTACTGCTGGTAAATTTACAAAGGGCTATAGTCATAGTTTAGTTGTCGGACTTGCTTATATCTGTGAGTATGACTGCAGGTTCCTTTTGTACTCATTGATGGCAGTCAGTGGCCTGCAGCAGATTATGTTGTTGTGAACATGGATGGTTCAAAGCATCATCTACCTCTTACCACAGTATATCACCAACTGCAGCCGATTAATGCTTCTCCTTACACATTCCTTCAGGCACTTTTTGGTCATGAATACCCTGTAAGTTTGCAATATATAATGACGTATACGATGTGGATGTGTTACTGCGATGTTTCTTGCACCTTGAAGATCTTTATGATAATCTAGACCTTGCCGTTCCTTCAATTTTGTACTTTTAATGCATTCGCTTTGATACAAGTATCTGACCTGATGCTCTTCTTCCTCTGTTCTGAAGGTTGGACTGCTTGATGAGGAGAAAATTCTTCCAATAGGAAAGGATGTCAGTGCTGTTGGCCTTTGCTTTTTGAAAAATGGAATTCCGGAGATAAAGTCATGCAATGATCTTCCATATTTCCTGTGAGTGTTCCTCATATGGTGATGGATGGACATTGGATTAGTCTTGATGCTTGCTTGAGGAAATTCTTTTCCCATTTGTGGACTTATTACCCATGTGCTCTATTTTCTTTTATAATAACTTGACCCATGTCTACAAATTTATTCACTCTAATTTTGGTTAACGTTTCTAGAAGGATGTGAATACGTAGTGAATTTCTTGTTTGGAAGTCTGTCTTGTTGCATTTTGCATTACATGGAGAGTTCACCAGTTGTGTGATTTCATGAATTTTCGGGTGATCTGCACAACCACCTATTATTTTAGTATTTCTCCCCTTGCCTGTCAAAAGAAATTGCGGCGCCTCTCCCTTTGATGCTCGTCATTTGTTTGAGTATGAAATGCTGTGTAAATGAACAGTCTGCTTCACGTGACAAGTTGTTAAGAATCAACCATCTCATATTTCCCTCTGAGGTAGTTGACATAATTATGCTTTAGGGTCTTTTACTTAGATTTTGCGCTGGCAGCCCTTTCTGGACAGTGTCATTTACTATTGAATTAACTGTGATTTGACATTTTTCAGTACCGAGATGACAAAAGATCAGATGGTGATTGATCTTGCCTTCCGGACAAAGATACTCTTCTGGAGTAGTATTCTTCTTGGATCTGCGTCTATTGGTATCCTTGGATTTGCTTTTGTAAGGTTGGTAGCTATCAACTGAGTAATTTGTTATCCGAATTCTATATCCTGTTGACTTCAAGATGCAATAATCTTTGACTTTATTGCACTTAATGTGAATATTCTTTCCTCAGAAATTGGAACAGATGGAAAGAGTGGAGGCAGCGTAGACGGGATGAGCAGCAGCAGCAGAGCCGGGCTGCAGTCGATGAGCCTAACACTCGCATTGCAGAGGATGAATCGGGAGATGTGCCAGATGGACAGTTATGTGTAATTTGTCTAATGAGGAGGAGGAGATCTGCTTTCGTTCCATGCGGTCATCTTGTGTGTTGTCAGCGATGTGCATTATCTGTGGAACGGGAGGTTTCACCAAAATGCCCTGTTTGTAGGCAGCCGATCTCCAATTCAGTCCGGATCTATGATTCTTGAGTATAATATTGATTCTGTTGTTGTTAGTCAAAGGGTTAGCTTTTCTTCCTTGATATATACTCAGAAAAAAGAGCATGCCCATCCTTTAATGGAGAGACTGAAGTGAACTGGTGATTTGTTGTGTAAATGAGTAACGATGCTCCGTAGGTTTCTCCTACCGAGTACGGTGTTATTCTGTAAATTGAGCCTTGTTTATTCTTTGGACATTTACCAGAAGGCAAATCAGGAGGATGCAATTCATGTTACTGACATGCATGAGGTTGATCTCATCCTCATCTCATGGAGAATTTTGCACTTAGCTCCTTCTTTCTTCTTGTTTTCCAGCGCCTTCATTTTCTTTTTCAAGGGGGAAAAACATATTGCCTTCTCGTTTTCTGCCTGTGAAGACTAAGAGCTAGATCCATCAAACTCTTGTGGCAAACAAGCTTTTGATGTTGCTAAACCCCTCGTGCAAAAGTTTCCAGCTAACTTCCATGGCTCTCGCATGGATAATCTCAGACTCTCGCTGTCTACCATGTGCAAATGGCTGAAAATGTCACTCTCACTGTCAAGAAGACTAATCCATATGTATGGATGTTGGCGTATCGCGGTGATCAGATTAAGAACGAGCTCTTACCATTCTGATTACATGTAATGTTCCCAACGAATTTTCAACCCAAATCAAGATGATGTACAACAGTACCATAATCTAGCAGAAGAATCTTGATTTGTCTCCCTCATTCATTTTCAGTTACCAGATCACGCAAAGCACCATCAAGATCTCCTCGAAGAGGGCTGGAGGATAGCTGCGCATGGTGGTTCTCCTCAGCCTTTTTCAACAAATCATTCTTACACTATTTGGCCCTCACCGCGAGCACATGGTAGGAGCCTGGCTCAGCTTTCTCCTCTGGCCAACTTAGCCAACTCTCAAGGCCCACTCACGACTCACGAGGCAACAAGAAGAAAGCGCCGAAATCCCGGTGATCATCTGATGAGTCCAGGCATTTTGGGCCCTCTTCTACCTCGGTGGTACTGACACTGTCAGGGCTTACTCCTTGGAAGACAATGACCTATGGCCGAGCTCACCAGGTTGGTGATCGCTGGTAACATGCTCTCTCTGTCCCAAAAAAGCCAGTGCTCTTGCGTCTGTTCGATTCTAGTGTTTATAGCAGGACTTGTCAAGTGTGGGGAAAGGAGTTGGGTTCTCAAGTCCTCTAACGAGATGCTTATTTCAGTTCTGAGACAAGCAACATCTTAGAAGCTTATTATTACTCGTTCATGTTCACGTACTTTCTCACCAAGATATACCCTTCTCTGTCTGCATGCCTAAGTAGAGACCTGGTCACCATGGAAGTGAAAATGTTCTGTGCACCTGAGGCTAGCAGATCTCTACCTTTTTGCGCAATATTTTCCCTCTTTTTTATACCATACGCTAAATGACTGTTTTCTCTGTTCAGCTTTAGAAATATAGCAGTTCAATGGAATGACTGCTTGAACTGCTAGTTTGCTTGGTGGAATCACCACAGGATCAGAACATTTTGAAACGACTAAAATTGGATCAAAACCTCAGCTGAATTGAGATAAAGCAATGTCTTAATTGCATTATTAAACATGAATAAACGGCTTCCACGTTAGCAACAACAAGAAAACACATCCACAACAACAAATGTCATTACACTAGAAAACAATCTGTAGCTGAGCTCGGCTTTGTTTAGCCGGTTCCACCGAGCACACCCTTGAGCTTCTTCACTTGGGCATCATCCAGGAAAGTGGTCTTCTCCACCAACGGAGACGGCAAGTTATTGGCAAACAATGCGAAATCGAGGATTTGCAGGCCAGGACTTGGGCTGCTGAAGCTGACCACAGCGATGGCCGTGGACCCGCCTGCATTCACTTGGAAATGAAGCAACCCCTGTGGGAAAACCATAACGTCACCTCTCTTCAGGGTCTTCACGTAAACATCATTGGCTGAAGAAATGAACCCTGCCAATATTTTCCCGCGAACCACGAACAGGAGCTCCGACGCACCCGGGTGGGTGTGCATTGGGACGACGCCGGCTGGCGCCAGGTCCAATCGGGCTGCTGAGATGCCGAGCCCATTGAGGCCTGGGAACTGGCCAACGAATGCAGCGGTCACGGCTGCTTTGATGATGTTGGTGGTGTTACCAGCCAATCCTAGTCCTGAAAAAACAAAGTCATGTACGGTGACCATTTTAGGGCTCTTGCAAGGGAAGCCCGCGGGGGTGTCTGGCCCTTTGAGGTCCGCAACACAGAAGTCCTGGACAGAGGCATGAGAAGAGGAGAAGAGGAGGGAAAAGAGGAAGAGAATGTGAAGCATTTTGGGTTGATGCTTTTTCTTTGCCAGGTCACAAGATGTGGTATGTGGTCACTAAGTCACATAAGGTTTATATAGGAGTTGCGAACGGATAATAGGATACAAGTTGAGCTGAGAATACTTGATCATGCAGGATTTCGCGATTATTCTACATTGCAAGAGAGCCACAACTTTTTGGGCTGTGAAGAGCCGAGGCAACTTCATTGAAAACGAAAGAGAGAGAGAAGTCGAAATGCTCAAGCCTATGCCGCGTTGGAGAGATTGGTGGTCTATAGTAGCTGCAGGATGAAAAACAGGAAGGTTCTTTTGGTAGTTAGGGATTTCGGTGCATGGACGAGCCAATTCATTCTTGAAAGTCCCCTCTCACGTCAAACAAGGAAGAAGCATAATACTAAAGGATAATCATTTTGGTGGGTCTTGTTGGATATCTTTGCTGAAATGACACTCCATTTAGGACCTAATATGCCTTCCCTCGTCTGATCTTGAACTTAGCACAAACCGAAATGAATGAAACGTATACATTGAAAGAAGAGAACCCTGTTGGCTAGAGATTAACAAAAGAAAGATGGCATGTGTCTACATCGGCGTTCGTTTGCTAATATCTCCCATCAACAGTTCAAAAACATCTGATTGCTCGACACTTTGGAGTCGGTCATTTTGAGTTCTTTTAAGTGTTTGAACCCGTCTCACTCTTTTTGTGTTTCTTTGTGATTTAGGATTAGAAAAGGATCGGAATATATCGTAGTCAACTAATTGCTAACTATCTGGATTAAAGCACATACTAAGCTGGACCTTTCATTGATAATATGTGCGGCGGAAAGGAAGATCAAATGAATCATGAGAAAAGAGATGGAATGACAGGAGAATGAGTGCCACTAAAGTAGATGAACAAAGAACTGCAAGGGGGATTGCATGGGTGGTCCAGTGTAGGCACGTGAAGAGGGAAGGCATGAGCTCGAAACAAGACATTTTTGCCAGCTCAAAGTCAATTAAAATAGAGAAGCCCCCCCTCCTCCGCCGTGTAACTATCGTTGGAAGCATCTCTTGGTTGTCATTCCTCAATGTGAACCGTGGAATTGATTTGTGGTCTTGAGTGATTCCCAATTGCCCTCCCAAGCCATATCTCAAAAACCAGATTTTATTGGATAATCTCTCTTGGACATAAGAACTCTGGGACGTAAACTGTGGAGGTATTCCCTGGGTGAACGGAAGAAAAACTATCCCCCAACTTGGGGTGCAAGGCGTGTAGGTATCGGCACGTAAAAATAAAGAATGCATCCGTTGAGCCTGTCGTCCCTGCAATGTAAACGGACAGACCACAGAGGCCCTCGCAGGGAAGCTTGCTTCCCTAGTTTGGTGAGGATCCCTTATAACCGAGCCAAGGATCTCCTTGATTTGTGGTCTTGAGTCCAAAAATCGGATTTTATAGGATACTCTCTCTCTCTCTCTCTCTGCCCCCGAGCCCAATAGACGGGGCATGGGCTTATGCCGGCCCTATATATCTCGGCCCAGATTTCTCCGTCCAAGTTAAGAAATTAGTTGGAGGTACATGGCCCAATTCTATTCTTTAAGCCGACCTGCATTGTCGAACAAAGTAAAAAATTTGATTTAGCTGCCACGTATACTTGAATATATCAAGAAAATGCATATGCGACTATAGTTGGTTGAAATAATCGATCCGGCATTGTTCGATTCAAAGGGCATCGGGCTTTTAATTAGGACTACTATCACTGAGTACATTTGGTCGAGCACGCTATTAATCCTTCGGCTTAGCTAAGTATTATTCTTTTTCGGCTTGACTGATGAAAAAATGTAATGAATTTGGGCTTAGACTGCAGAAATTCTTGGCAAAACAAAGCCGGCAATGTCGTTTCAGATGGACTCCAATCAAACAATTAGGTGGGCCGTTGGCGTTGGCACGCCCGAAATTAGCCCGGTAACATACATGCCCATGCGGTCATTGAAGGGATAGCCGAAGGGCATGAAAATCAAATTCATAGGACCAAAAATCTTACGAAAACACTTGGTCTATGTAACACTGGGGAAGAAAAATGATTTCTTATCTGGACTTGGTTGATGCAACGTAGAAGCACTGTGAGGAGAAAGCATTAGTTTCTTTTTATAATCTAGATTCATGAACACAGAGACCCGGCTATCTTAAGGCTCAAGGAATACCGGACGAGTCTTATCAACCGGTTAAGTTTATACCTTTTGCCCATAGCTGGTGATTCTGACCCAAAGCAGATTACATGCAACTTGTGTCATTCGAATGGATGACCTCCGGTTTCCAAACTAGAAAACACTCACTGCACTGGCCAATTGCACTAACCCTAGATTAAGCATTCTTCTCTAATAAAATCTTTGACCATTTTAGTTGCATATTAAGCCTTTAGACTCACATAAGTTTTCTAATCAAATTCGTGACTTCGAGTCTATTGGAGCTGATGAGGATTTTAATGTAGAAAGTTCTAGTGCTTGTTCATGTTGAGAAATCTCATTCTTCGAAATAAAATAATGGTCTTTGTCTTCGAGATTTCTTGTCTCACGCATGCAAACATGCACGTTTTGTAAAATTGAATTCATTGGTTTCACTGTCCACGTGATCAACAGAACTAATCATAATGCAAGTTATATAGAGTCAATGTTATTTTCTGGATGATTTGAAGCAGAGTTCATATTACTTTTTGTAGAGTAATCGTCTTGATTCAATGGGAGGAGTACTTATATGATTTTGTGAATTGCATGCAAGTATAAAATGTGGTATTACTCTCTTTCCTTCTTCATACACATGAGCTCGTAATTGATGCTTAATTAAACGATGCTTTTTAGAAAGGTATTTGTCTAAATGCCTACTTAATTTATGAAATGAGTTCATGCCTCCATAACTCATAAGGTCGTGGGGTATCTCTTGAATTTAGAATTTACATATTTAAGTGGCCTTTCTACCATATCTAGTCATAACAAAGAAAAACAAATCGACTAAGTTGTTATCTCATATTTCTCCTCTTTTGGCACCTTCTACTTTCAAGAAAAGTGCTTTCACTTGCAAACAAACAGAAAAGTAGACATTTCTCTATATCATTCACTTGAACTCTCCTAACATCTCATATTATTGCAAGTGTAATTAATTCATCCTCGATAAAGCATACTTAACAAGTACTCTTAACACGTTCAATAATATTAGCAGCTCGTTGTCAAAAAAATGTGGATGAGCATATCAGATTCGCTGGATAAGCAATATTATGACATGATACGCCAAAAAAGAAACACGTTAAGATATGCGTCCCAGCCACCATTGACGAAAGTATAGGTCTAAATGAGAAATCTAACCGTTAGTGTGTATTAACACCAAAAAAATGCCCAAGTCTATGACTATCCACTTGGGCTAAAAAAATTGAGCGAAATGCAATAGATACAGAACAGTGTTGAAGGCTTTCAGTCGTTAAGTATAGTTAGTCCACAAAGTGAGTGGCCTTAGCTGATGAAAGATGTAACAAGGAATAACTACGTCCTAGAGCATAGGCATTAATAAATGAAGGTTGGTTTAATTAACAAAGGGCCACGGCTAACACAACTCATGATGAGCTAGATGTAAAGTAGCTATCTAAGTGATGGAGTCGATAATCTTGGACACAATTTGCTTAGGCTCGTCGACGTAGCCATGAAGTGAAATCGACACAATCGTCAGATAGTGGATGCCTTATATCTTGGAAGCCATTGATGATAGCGGCCGAGAAATGTGGACTATGACAACTGTCAGGTAAAGGAGAATAAGGGATTTCAAAATTACCGATGATACTACATGTGAATATTGGAGAGAGAACAATTGTTGAAGTAGTAGGTGTTGATCAACCGTTTGTAAATACAAGTTGTTGAATTCTTAGGATGCAGTTGTTTTCTTTGTTGTTAATTATAAATATTAGACTTGTAATTTGTGCAAGGTACCGCCAATAAATCAATGTACAATAGTTGTTCATTTTTACCTTTAGTTTATCTTTACATTTCAGTACCCTTTTTGCATATGATTTTCTTCCATTTTCGTACTTAAATTTTCTTGTAAATTATGTTTCCTGTCCATAGCAAAGGACCCTTCACATTTTTATTTTTTTATGAATTTTCATATAGATCCATATTTCGAAAGGTTCTTCATCGACACTTTTATGCGAAACGGTATGTCAGAATATCGAATATACTATCATTCTATTCTGTCAAATTTTCTTTGACCACAAAAAAATATCTCCCTATCTAACCATAAATACGACCCACATCCCAATAATTAAATTGACCAAGCTATTGAGGAAGAGAGAGAGTTTAAAACAGAAGACTAAACTTGGGTGGCAATAAATTGTTTGGATTCACATTAATTTTTTTGGGTAAGCAATTTCTTTTCTCAATGTAAACCCTAACAGAAAAAAAAAAAATGTCATCATCCATGAGGGGCCAGGCACCTACTTCAAGGACCATGATGCGGAAACAGTACAGGAAAATACACACTTACCCCTCCCCTCAGCCTTTAATTTCTTTTGCCCCCTTCTCGTGTCCTCGACAGCAAGCACTGGTTCGTATGTCCTGTAAAATTAATATATCAGAGAGCCAAAGAAAATAGCAGTGACAGAGGAGGCAAAGAGATGCCAGAAGTAGCAGAAAATAACAGGACCCACCAAGAATTCAGAGGCTGAGAGAGAGAGAGAGAGAGAACACTGCATATAACACATATCAGGAGTGTCTCTTTCCATGATCCAAGCATAAGTTTGTGCGAACAATACTGACCGGTAATGACTGATTAGCATTTAGTCAGCATTCCTATCAAAGTGGTCAATCCCAAGAAGGGGAGGAAAAAAAGAAAGGGTCCTTCTCTCTGATTGTGTGTTGCTGAGAATTTTTAGTCAGCTGAGCCCTGAGAGGATGAGTGGGAGTGGAAGAATGATGAGCAGGTATTATCCATTCACAGATGCACAGTGGCAAGAGCTAGAGACACAAGCCCTTGTCTACAAATACATGGTGTCAGGACTCCAAGTCCCACCTGAGCTCATCTTCAGTGTTAGAAGGAGCTTGGACTCCAACTCCTCCTCACTCTCCTTTGCCCCATTCCCTCCTCAGCAAAGTAAGCTCTATCCATGTCCAAAAGCAAAACAATTGTATTATTCTCCGTTTTTATTGATATAAGTAGATGTTCTTGATGAAGGAAAAAAAGTGAGATCCTTTTTTCTTTTCTTTTTCTTTTTTTTGGGTTAGTGGGTGGGTGGGGTGAGTTCCAGGTGGGTTATGGCAGGAAAGCAGACCCTGAGCCAGGGAGGTGCAGAAGAACAGATGGTAAGAAATGGAGGTGCTCCAAGGAGGCTTACCCTGACTCCAAGTACTGTGAGAAGCACATGCACCGAGGCAAGCACCGTTCAAGAAAGCATGTGGAACCACAGCAACCGCCGCCAGCCTTGTCGATCGGCGCCACCGCTTGTCCACCAACTTCTTCATGCATTGTCTCAGCCAGCAGTGAACATGACCACCACCACCACCACCATCCAACGCTCCATCCCTTCCTGACTACTTCTTCTTCTTCTTCCTCCTCCTCCACTAGGCCTCCTCCAGATGCTGGTCCATTCCCTCATCCATATGAAATAAGCAGTCACCACCTTCCGCACAACTATGTGCTGAATCCTGGGTCATACTCTCTGAGTCATAAAGATGGCAGGTAGGCCTTGTCGGTTCCTGCTCTATTGTCAAAGCTCAAAAGTCATGAATCCGCGTCAATTCGAATCTTTGCAAAATATATGTAGTTTGATTGAGCATTCTAAAGATGTCGATTTATTATAAATTCGTGTCATTTTCGAATGATTTTGCAAAACTGTCAAGACTCCTGTTGGAAAACTGACTGGTGCGTGCAAAAAAAATATCAAATCTTTTTCTTTTGAAAGTCATTTCTCTAACTGCTGTTCGTTGAATTTCACCCCGCCTTGCAAATAGGTACTTGATGCATGGGAAGCTCAGTGAAGTGGACTATGAGAGATCTTTCTTCCCAGAAGCTTCAGGTGCCGAAACAAATTACCCTCGAGCTCATGATCAGTATCAGGGCCCGATCCAATTCTCTTCACAACCACAGGACCAGAGAGCAAGTCACTCCTTTGTTCTGGGTCCTGATTACAAATCAGCTGAGCCAATCAAGCCAGAGAAGGAAGACCAACCCCACAAGCCATTACACCACTTCTTTGGGAAATGAATGATCTTCTATCTACTTCTTCTTCTTGTTTCTTTCAATTAGACTGCTCTATGCAAGTTGCTCGAGTCTCTCAACGATGGGGGTGAGTTGGAACGGAGGAACACAACAGTAGGTGACGAATTCAATTCCTGCTGAAAAGAGGTAGGGTCCCATATCAGGAGGAGGAATTGAAGTTTTGTTCTCACATTTAAAAATTTATTTAGCTTTCATTGCACTGTCTCCTTTCCCCTGTGAGCAAAACATGTCTCAGATTTGCAAGACTTGTTTCTTTGACTGGAAGCAACATTAGAAAATGCTTCGTGAGGGAGTTGTCCGCTTTCTGTAATCAAAGCACCACCTACTTTTTTGCTCCTGCTGGTTCTCTTACGGACATCATACATGGGCCCAACAAAACCCTGAATGGCAGTGCATTATTTTGCACCATGTGTGATCAGACATGGTGCACAATAGTCATCTGGTACTGGTAGTCCCCAACCAATTGCTTGTACTACCTGGGTCCAAAATGAGGGCCATCGTGCTTTGTCCTCATCATCTTGCCTCTAAAGGCAATTTCACTTGTTCAGTTTGACTCGGTTGGGGTAAAAAAAAAGTTACGCGATCTACCTTATATTTGCCACTAAGTTTCGTGATCATAGAATCACTCATGTTCTAAGTGATGCATCGGTCATCCTATAAATGACGTCATCGGTAATATGGAACTTGTATTGATCAAACCTTACTGATTGTACTTAAAAGCCATAGGTGGCAATTTTACCACAAAAAATTCTAAACTGATATGCCTGTAACAAATTTATCAAAAATTAATTTTTTTTTATCACCAAAATCGCCAAACTTGTATACTTGTGACAAATTCACCATAAACTAATTTTTTTAACCATAAAAAATTCCAAAGTGGTACACCTGTAACAAATTTACCATCTGTTAGTTTTCATTTATTTTTTTTTGGTCGCTATCCGTTAAATTATGTTAATACCACGAAAAATTTCAAACTGACACACCTGTGATAAATAGAGAGTAAAATCCCATACTGGTACAGCCCATCAATTATTATGTGTTATCTAACTCAGTAATTTGACAGTAAAATTTGATGGAAACATACAGAGGGTAAATTTGTCACAAGTATAACAATTTGAGGATTTTTTTGCGGTAAAAAAGTTGTAGATGCGAATATTGTATACGAAATTACTCAAGTGCAGTCAGCTTTTATTGGGTACTTTATATTTTTGTCAAAGATTTCTCTTGAGTACTTGCACATGACTCATTTCTTTAAATGCCTACTTACATGTTTGTCGCCATTGTAACGTAGATTTAATTAGTTCTTTTTAACCCTAGCCATTGGCATTAGTCTCTATATATTACGGTTGGGCGAGTCTATAATTTCCGAAGAATCAGTAGAAACTTGGTGATGAGCCTTACAATCATCGCAATTAATACTCGAACTATTAATTTTACTTCCTGGAAAATACATATGAACGGGGATTAGAAAAAAAAGGCTTTGAAATTAAACTACTTGAACTAGCAAAGAGGAAGAGAGAATTCAAATTGAGAATTCAAATTTGAAGTATACTGGCTTCAAGATGAAGAGTGTTGCAAATTTGTAAGCTCGGTTTGGAACACCCCAATGATATGGAAAATGAGCATTTGTTGAAGAAATTACAGAAGGTAATAGAGACCCTACACGATGGACGTAGATGACGGTGGACTTCTTTAGGTCTTCATACAGCTCAATAAATTCTAGGGACTTTCAGCTAGTATTAGATCATTTCACATGATGTCTTCAATATGGTGAGATCTTTCTTTGACTTAATTTAAAAAAGTTAGACCGGTTTGGACCACTGAGCTTGTGCAGCTTTGATTAAAAAGTTATCTCCAAGGTATTGGTAGAGCTTAATTATTGGTCGGGACGCTATTTCAAAAGAGGTGAGATGGTCGGTTTGGTAATGGACGACAAATCAAAATCAGAGAGGATAAATGGCTTAAGAAAAGCATACTTGGGATTTAGTGAACCAAAATGTACCAAGGTTAGTGTTGGAACGAATCAATGCAAAGGAAGCACAATGGAATGTGCAAAAACTGCATACTCTATACGACAACCAAACTGTGAACAATATTATAGCAATTCCTCTCTCAAAAACATCAGCTACAGATAAACTAGTCTGGACATGCAATCAATCAGGATGCTACTTAGTCAAAAGCAACTATAACAAGCTTAAAGTTACTGAGACAAAGCACGATTCAAATCAAGCCTCATCTTTCTACCAAACTCCCTCTAGAAAAAGGTATGGAATCTAAAGATTCTACCGAAAATCATACTATTTTTATGTGAAGTGTGTACCAAAATGCCCTACCTATCGGAGAAAAACTATTTAATAGGAACATGCTACCGTCAACATGTCCTCTTTGCCAAAAGGAGCCCGAAACTGTCAAATACCTATTCCTCTAATGTCAATGGACGAAACGGGTGTGGTTAGTCCCTGAACTCAACATCCTAATCGCGAATTAAGAAGTTACTCGAATTAAAATAATGGTTGTTGAACATCAGAAACCATAACCCAACGGCCATGTCCTTTGAATTGGCCGCGGTCGCTTTCTATATAACATATAGATTGCAAGATATTCCTCACCATCTCCCGGATCCTACATCAACAGCAGCTTCCATCATGGCTATGCATCAAAACTTCTTGAAGTGTAATGGCCAAGAATCATAGTGAAGAAGGGACTCACATGACTAACCCCTGAGATGGAAACCACCGAAGCGAAAAAGTACTGAAGCTAAACATCGACAGATCTTTCTATGAAGTTGCGTTTGCTGCAACTTTGAGGGGAGATTGATTGATGGGTTGGCGCAGACAGGGAAACCTTCTTCACCGCTTTACGTCGAAACCCTTGCTTGTCTTCAAACCCTCCAGTAATTCTCAAAAAAATTCAAACGGAACTTTACTCTTGAGTAGAGGCAGCAAAATGGGTTTAGAACCCATATTTTAACTCATGTTTAAAGACAAAAAAACACCAGAAGTACCAAAACTTATGTATGACACTTACTTTACTGTTAAAACGATCACTTAAGTGCCAACTTCGACAAGCTTGGTCGGAAATCCGATGTGGTCCTTTTTATTAATATCTCAAGCCGACGTGGCTCCCCGACGCTAACGCTACTTTTTTTTATTATAAATTTTTGATAATATTTTAATTTTCTTAATTTATTTTTCCCTTTTTTTCAATTTCTTCTTCTTCTTCCTCTAGCCACCCGCTGACCATGGGCAAGGCTGACCTTGGCCATCGCTTGGCGAGGTCGGCCTCACCCAGCCATGGTGAGGACCTCGCCAAATTTGGGCGAGATCGAGCCTCGCCATGGTTGGGCAAGGCCGACCTTGTCCAGCGACGGCCAAGGCGAGGCTCGACCTCACCGACACCAACCTCGTGAGGGGAGCCCTCACTGTCGATGGTCACCCCTGGCGCATGAGCTGAAAAACCTTCATTGGATCACTTCATCGAACACCTCATGTGCAGAGACAGAAGTAGAGGGCTGGTGAGGTCGATATGCAGCGACAGAAGTGGGCCGGCAAGGTTGATGTGCAACAATAGAAGTGGGTTGGCAAGGTCGATGTCTTAAACAGGAGTAGAGGGCTGACGAGGCTCGACCTTGCCCAGAGGCGACGAGGGCCCTACAGGGTAGCGGGGTGGGGCGGCAGTGACGAGGGTTGTGCAAGCCCTCGCCGCCAGTTCTCCATCTCCATCCATCTTTTTTTAAAAGCTTATTTTTTTAATTTTAATTTAATTTTTAAAAACGTTTTAGCTTATTTTAAGTCCAAAAGTCCACATGGACTTAATTTTGTTTAAAAAATTAATTAAAAATGCCACGCAAATAATTTGGTCGGAATTTCTCCGATTTGGCACTTAAGTGAGCCGATGAAAAGTTTTGGCACTAAAGTGAGCGTTATATATAAGTTTTGACACTTCTGATGTCCTTTTGCTTATGTTTAAGGGTGTGGATAATAAATGAGTTGCCTTAAGTTTTAAAAGTAAGCTTAAGTGAGTCATAAATTGGTCAATTAACAACTTGATTGGTCTTAGGATGGTTTTAAATTGGTCATAAATGGGTTACCTACATCTTAAGTGAGTCATAAATAGGTTTTCTGATTTTTTATAATTTTCTGATTTTTTTTATATTTTATATCTTCCTTTTCTTTTTATTTCTTTTCATTTTTTCTTTTGTATGGGTTGAGAATTTTACATTGCAATAAATTGGTCAATTTAGGTTGGATCATTTATAACCTAACTCGATCCACCTGTTTGACAGATCTGCTCTTGAGTTAGACAATATAAGGATGATAGATTCTCTCGCGGACAACTCTCTTTGCTCCTAGGAAGTCCACGCGTTAATCACTGATTGCAAGACACTTCTAGCCCAATATCCACATATGAAGCTAGCCCATTATTTTGGAGAAGGAAATAAGGTTACGGATTAGGTTGTTAAGGCCCATGGATGTAAAGCTCTTCCACCAAATAGGTATTCTAATCCCCTTTTCCCTCTTTGGGACCTTATTTGCAATCAAGCCCCTTTATCATGCAATTGTGCTCTTACTTAATGGAATGGAAACTAGTTTTTCGATTATAAAAAAAAAGATCCTGAGCTCGACTCATTGAATACTCGAGCTACTTTAACTCAACTCAAACTTAAAAAGAACGCCAATAAGCACAAGTACTCTTCGAGTCTGATACCTAAAACTCCTCTGGAGCAGATCCGATTGGAACATCGTATTATTATGGATTTACAAAATATCTCCCATAGCTGGCTCTTTGGTATTACTATTTAATGTGATCAAGAATAGGAGCAAAATAATGCAACAGTAATGTATGGAATTTAATTCCACATGATGTACCCCAAGTAGTCACTTAGGAATTAAGCGTTCTTATTCCTTGCACCTCGGATAGTAATTAATGCACTTCTCCCCAAAGACAAGCAATTCATAATTTTGGCAATACATTGTTGCATGCCACATGACCATCGCCTTGGATCTCACCATCCATTCCCAAAAAGATGCACACGAGGCAAGCTATTCACGAGATTCTGGGACTGAACTCATTAAATTAACTACTTGAGCTGTGCTCAATTCTTCTCATAGTTAGAGCCAAATTCGAGTAGCTCAAATACCGAATCGAGTCGAGCTCACATAGAGCTCTATCAAGTTCAAGTCAAGTTAAGCTCGAGCGGGAAAGGAAGTGTCGTTGTTATAAAAGACCAATAGACTTAACGACGACAATTTCGATTTATATAGTCTATCCCCTGTTTCTCTTTTTGGTTTTTGGTACCAAGGTCTAACAAATTTATCAGTTGTTTTCTTTTCTGTGAGGAAACTTTATTATGTATTTCCCCCCAGATAATCATGCCGCCAATGCCGCTTTACGCGTAAGTAATTAGTTTTGACTTGGTAAACAAATTATCAAGACGTGTCTATCCACGTAGGAATTGTTTTGGAGACCAACTAGATAATGCCAAGAGAGTTAGGTCTTAGACATGGAAGACAACCACAAGATAAATCCGTCCCCATCAGAACAGTCTGTAGCTTGTTTTATTATCTATTTGTTATTATTTCTTCTCTTGAAGCCAGCCTCCAAGCTAAGATGCGATTGTTGGACAATACAAAAAGATCACACCTTTACAACGCAAACATGGCCTACAAGGGGGCAACTTCTCAAGTCAACCCAGTGCACGTACTTCATTAAACAATCAACCAATCCAATGATAGAATGCGAGCAGCAACTGCATATCCTGGGCACGCCCTCTCTGTACATTGAACTTCATTCAAGTCCAGAACAAACCCAGTATTTCTTTTGAAAGTCCCTAACGATGCTAACCATAATCAAACTCATCGCTTCCCAATTCAGCAATCACACAGCCGGTAACCAATGCCAGCAATATGTGCATTCCCGTCATACCACCCATATTCTACCGCCTACTAAGAACACAAAATCTAACGGATGACTACGCTTCGCTTCCCTACCAAAAAGAAAAATGCAGTTTACCATGTGACTAGCTGGGAGAGTCAAACAAATCCAATCACATCTTCATAACATATTGATGCCACGAAACATTTAGAAACAAGGGTGGTGCTTAAACCACTATTCCTGTTGGGAGTCTACATAGAAAGTGTGTCTCAACTCAGCAATATATCTGGCCCACAATGACAGGCAAAGGAGACAATGGGATAGGACATAAAAGAATGCTGCTGATACAGTCGATAGAGAAGTCTTGCCACACATCAAATTCCTCGCATGAGCACACACGCACACCCCGCCCAGCACCCACGCTAACACACAAATGTTGTGCTCTAACATGATCATTAAGTAGTCCATTATATGATATCCCACCAAGAATTGGAGTGCTATAGGAAATTACCCAAAAATGACATTAAAGCAGTTTGCGATGGCTCCAAAGAGTGTGTTTATGAAGGATTTCCTCTAATGGCTTATAGTATACCGAATGTTGTGCTCAGAAATATGGATAAATCCTGTATAATTGACAGCTAATAAGAAAAAGAAGTTGCATCCTTTAGAATTCAGAAACAAATCTTACGACTGAACTTCTGCAAAAGTGCAAAGGCTGTATTTCTATCGCAGTCCTATTAGGGAGGACCTATTGCTTCTATGTTTCATTCTATTCAACAATTTTCTAGATGACGCTAGCTAACTGACAATAATTAGCATAAGTTTCATGAGCAACAAGGAAGGTAACTAAGAAGGCAATATTATTTGAATTAAGATGGAGATTCAAATAAGTAATGACATCCAGCGCAAAATAATCTTGCTGCCAATTTCTCTTGTTAAATTGTCGACCGCAACTCCACAATTGAATCTCAGACAATAAGTAAATGAGAAGGAACAGCTCCATTAGGGTCAATAGATAGCAATAACATCATTGGGAATGGCAATGTGATGTTATTGTTCTTACCTCTGTAGCTTTCCCATGCAATTGATACCAGCTCTGATGATATTCAGAGTTACGAAATAAGCATTGACTACCAGGGCTAGCAACAAATCTTCAACTCTCTGCCAGTACATAATGCATGCAAGGAGAAAATGGTAGAAGATCATATGTTAAGAATGAAGATATTGAGACAAAGGATAAGAATGCGGCAATCCCCAATTACAGATACGTAACAAAAACAAAAAAATAAAAATTCAAGGACTCCGATGATTGATGTATGCTACAGTCAATTTGCAGTTGCTATATCTATCAACAACCTCTCCTCTCAATGGTTCCTCTGGCCATTCACAAATGAACTCCTCCTGTTAGTCCTCCAACAAAATAATCTCATCAATGAACCACATCTCCACTCTTGTTCTTCAATTGAACCAATGTCGAACTCTCATGAACATGTTTCATATCAATCCTTGCTTTTCATCAGCTGTTGTCTCTTAAATACCAAAAACCCCGCGACGAAAATCTGCAAAACTGAAGCTATGCCAATAAATAACAACCCCAGCTTCTTGCCTGTATTGATCTTGTCTTCACCCCGCAGCGGGGGCCTCCTGTTTCTGTTATTATGTGCACCATGCCACCGATGATCTGACGGAGGCGACCTCTTTGTGGTGTCGTTATTTCCTAAATGGTGGGGCGACGGCAGAGTGTGCGGTGGTGAAGGCGATGGAAGGGGAGGGGGAGGAGGAGTTAATGGAGACAGCAGCGGCGGTGGTGGTGTCGACGGTGGCGGTGGGGATGGAGACGGCGGCGGCGGCGGCGGCGGCGGAGGAGGAGGAGGAGGAGGAGGTGGGGGAGGGATTAAAGATGTTTGTGACTGTTGAACGTTGGGTGCATTCTGCGATTGAGACTCAACTACAATGGCCCAGATTGCAAATACAGACCCCAGAATCACAACAAAATGAGCTGATAATAACGACTCCATGGAGCAACACCAGCACAAACAACTAAAACAAAAACTTAGGGGAGATTCTCAATGCAAATGAAAATTTCTGTTCGCCTGTCTTACGCAGCGTTCTCGCGGATGGCTTTGAGAATGACCCCACTTCATCGATCTTCTCCCCTGTTCAGCTCTTGAAGCCAGGAACACAAAAATCTCACCTTTCCGTCGAACAAGACGAGATTCGGGGACGATCAAGCGAAATTAATCGACCCTTTTGCCCCGAACGCTGAAATTCCTCATTCCCGGTCTCTAATTTGGAAAAGAAGAAAACAAAAAAATACTCCCTCGATTCGGAGATTGGAAACCGGAGGATTAGGGTTTGTGACGACGGGGGCGATTCAAGAACGCTGTTCTCGGGAAGCATCAAAGAGAATGGCGTTATGGGTCGAGGTGGTAAGGTGTTTTTTGCTCGTAAATTAGGACAGATGGCGAAAAATCTCACGAGGGGAAGAGCCGATTCAAAAAAATCAGGGCTTTCGTTTTGAGATCGATCGATCCACTGCAAATCAGGGAAGATGTGAAAGGATCTTTGGAAAAATGGGGGCTCCCTGGTTCCTCTACCGATCTCCAGCCTCAATAATGGGGGTTTCACCAAAAAACCAAAAGGAAGAAAAGAAATAAAAAAGAAAGAAAGAAAGATATGTACTGTCCAATTTTGGGGGGTACAGCCTAGGAAAGGAATCTTAAAACCCTGTTTTTGTCTAGAATCCAGATGGACAGTAACAGATACAGAGAAGGGACTCATGTCAAACTCTCGAATCTTGGGAACGCGATTTGACCATCATGATCAAGGTCCACAGCTCCTTGGATTCGATTGTTTTTACAATAGACTATCCTTGTACCGCGGGGGATTCTTTTTGTAGCAATAAATCCACCGCCGCTCCATTGATCTTTACCTATGACCAGATGAGGTATCTGTTGGATCCTATAAAAACTAAGATCGTTCTTGGGATTATGGATTCATGATTTAACTTTGATTGACTTAGAGTGTGTTGAAAGACTCTTGATGTAAGTGATTCCAAGCTTATAGTCGGTTGCCAATCTTTTTGAAAATGAGTCGTTTTTATGCTAATATGAATTCGAATGGACAAGATATTTATATTTGTGCACAAAAGCATGTTCTCCAAAAGCAAACCCATAATTCCTATATAAATGTGATTGATAAGTATGCAGCATGTGATCCAATGCCCAAATTTTACATTTTTGAAAAAATATTTTATAAAAAGTTATTTTCCTAAAAAATAACAATATTTTCCGATATTTGACTGAAATATGAAAATTAACTGGAGATCATTTTTCGACATTTGGAAAGAAAAACTTGATTTTATTTTCTTAAGAATACATGACACTATTCGTATGATATAAGGGATACCTAGTCACGATTCTAATTGCAAGAGCTAGGGTTTCTTGGGCCTAGGCACTAGAAACATGAGCACAATTGTCGAGGACTTGGACCCAAGCCCACCGACCTTGATGGACTTGGGCCTAGGTTCTAGTGACTTATGTTCAGGAGCCAAGTACCTAGGTATGAGCATTGGGGTCTTGGGCCTAGCCTAGAGTGACCTAGGCCCATCATTTGAGAACTCAAGCTTGATCATCATGGAATTAGGCATGAGGGTCAATGACTTGGGCGCAGGAGCCGAGTACATGGGCATGCCTACTGAGGACCTTGGCACGGGCATGGCCACTGAGGACTCAGGCATTGGGGTCTTGGGCGTGACCTCTACGGACCAAGCCTTGGGCGACAGTGACGAGTGTGGGAGCCAAGTACCCAAACACAACCATCAGAGACCCGAGCACAAGCACTAGGGTCTCAGGCCTAGCCTCCATTGACCGTGCCTTGATGGACACAAGTCCAAGCATCAGTGACTTGGGTGTAGGAGTAGGTTATAATGGCATGGCCGTCGAGGACCTAGGTACGGGGGCACCAAGATCTCGAGCTCAGGCATCGATGACTTGGGCATGGGATTAAGGTATCTGTGCATGGCCGAAGACTTGGGCATAGGTACCAAGGTCCCTTCGAACTTTATGGACATGGGCTCGGCCTCGATGGACTCAGGCCCCGGCCTCTAAAGACTCTTTCCTAGGGTACCGGTGAATTGGGTGCAGGAACCCAGTACCCAAGGCGTAACAACTGGGGACTCGAGCACCTGGCATTGAGGTCTCGAGCTCAGCCTCCATGGACTCGTGTTTGACCTCAATGGACCCTAGGCCCGAGCGCTAGTGACTTGGGCGTAATAGTCAAGTACCCAGGCACACGAACTAGGGTCTAGGCCCAGCCTTGATAGATCGAAGCCCAAACTTTTGTGGACCCAAGCCCAGCCACCAAGGAACATGTCCCGACCTTTGTGGACTTGGGACCGAGAGCTGGGTACGAGGGCATAGTTGCCAGGGACCCAAAAACGGGTACCAAGTCTCGAACATAGTTGCTGGGGACTCGAGCATTGGGTACTAGGGCTTGGGCCTAGCCGCTAAGACCAGCACATGAGTGTCAAGATTCTCATGCCCAAGCATCGAGGCCTCTAATCGAAACGTCATTGTCTAGTCATACTTATGGAAAATAAACTCTTTTCATCTAAGGATAGAAAGTATCATTGGTTTTTCTGATTAGACTGAGTTTTATACTAATTATCATCAGAAGAGTGAAAGGAAGGAAAAAAAGGGTTGACATTATCTTGAATTTAAGCATGAGCTTTTTGTTGACAATGAAATTTTTTTCTATTGACTATTTTTTTTAGCGATCTAAGTGCCAAGAATGAATAAAATGTTTTTTAAAAAAATTGGTGAAACATATGGAGCCAAAAAAGTCAAACTCTAATCAAAATTATCCTTTCATATCCATTTGAAATCTTCTTTCAAGTTTTTTTTCAATCGAGAGATATCGCCAACACATCTGTATATGGATAAATGGATAAAAATGTTTAAACAACTATCTCATCATGATTAAATTTCAATTCCCTCTCATTTTCATCCTTTTCATTTTGATTAAAGCATTTGCTTCTTACGACTTGGCGATTTTTTCTATCTCGAAAGTGAGTTTGGCATGAGAAAGAAGAAACACGGTGTTGTAAATATAAATCGACAAAAAGTGATTCCTATACTCCTTAAAGTCATACATTCAAATTCATTAAATCTTTTATTCATTTCATTGATTCCAAAACATGTCCGATTTTAGAAGCTATTAATCTTATTTTCTTGGGTTAGTACTACGAAAAACCCTAATTTGGTACACATATAACAAATTCACCTTAAACTAATTTTTTTTACCACAAAAAACCCCATATTCGTACACCTGTGATAAATTTACCTCAAACTAATTTTTTGACCACAAAAAACCCCCAAATTGATACACTTGTGACAAATTTACTCAAAACTTAGTTTTCTTTTTAAATAATAATAACTTAGTTGGCATTTCTTCAATTAGCTCATTTTCTAGCAACATAACTTAGTTCATCTTCTCCAGCAAACCCTAAATTTTGTGGTAAATATGACACAGGTTTACCAATTGGAGTTTTTGGTGATCAAAAAATTAGTTTGAAATAAATTTGTCACATGTATATCAGCTTGAGGTAATTAAAAAATTACATTTGAAAAAAAAATTCATGTCGATTGATTACAACAAGTCTTTTGTATTGAAACTCCAAATATTGTTGCATATTTGATTATGAATCTTTTAATTTTCAAGACATTAATTACACATAATAAGAGAATAACCTTGAAAAACATTAAACACACTTTAGTTATTTATTTAACGAGTGCGCTTGAGAAGTTCATTAATAATATCCTATCACCAATAATAAGACCGGGTTCGGACATCATAAATTATGGATGACTAATTCTCTACTCCATGAAGAGTTGCCTCTATCTACCCTTGCATCCTTAAATGAAAAATTAAAACCAAATAAAAATGCTTTTTACACGTTCATGCTAGCTACCCTCCAATTACATCTCCGACTTCAAATTTCAAGTTATTTATTTTATTTTTGCATTAGTGATGTCGGCAATTCTCATGCTTATTAAATGAAAAATTTAATTTATTCATCCACGCACGATTCCATCCGCATCAGCAGAGAGCAAAAGGGCTTCAACATATTTTAGTGGATCTCACTTCCTTTCCTGCAAAGATCCACATGTATTCCTCAATTTAAAGTCAATCAGACAGCCCCATTTTCCCCTTTTGTCATTGAAGTCATATGTTTTGCG
>BCNH02000006.1:19551835-19609179 GCA_001662345.2 Metrosideros polymorpha var. glaberrima | reverse complement strand
CGCGGAATCGGAGGACTCGAGCAAGTGTATTGAGCAAGCAAACCTTGGGACATTGTCATATTGGACCATCCATAAAGACTTCCAGTCGGCAACTTTCTATTTTGGGATAGCAATTAGCAGGCACATCCAGGCCAACAGTCCCACTTCTATGTTACCTGGTTTTCCCCTTGATATTTGTATAAATCTGTCGGAGAAAATTGATATGGCGGATCTATTAAAAGAGATGTTGACAAAAATCGATGTGTGCATCAAGATCCGAAATTCAGATCACCATAAAGCGGTCGATATATAAATATATTGGAATTGTAATTCATCGAGCACTTGTTTGCCATGTATTTGCTATACCTATTCTTAATTAAAAGAAATTATTATTGTAATTGAATACTATATTACAATAAATAATATATTATTTTGTCGTACGATATAGTATCTTAATTATAAAAATTCTAAATATCACAATTAAGCAACGATTCTCATATAATCATCTGATTGTTAGATAATCACTATAATAATATAATAAATAATAGCAACAATTAGCTCATTTAGATTATACTCAAATTACAATAAGAAATTAAATATTATTAGTTTGCATAGATTTTGATCAAATTAAGTATAACCATCAGCACCTTACAATCCTTAATGATTTTATTATAATAGCTAAGTAATAGTAATGTAATTAAACCAGTGATACTTATGCTATAATACAAAATTATCCAATTTGATAATCATTGGATCTTTCAATTTTTAATAATTTTATCATTATTTAATTGTTATTTAATGATAAGGAAATCATCATGTTATATTACTGTAATTGACATAAAAGAATTATTTATAGACTGTAATATCTTTTCATTTATGATTAGTAACATAATCATAATAAAAGGAATTAGATACCGACTATCTATCATCAAAGGGTATCAGAGAATCTTTTGCTGTTCCTAACCTATTCTCTATGGTGCATTTTGGTAAACCAAACGAAAGAATAGTTATTTTATTCTGATTCCTACTCTCATCTGTTCCTAGGAATGACTATTCTATTCTTGCTTAATTCATTTTCACGAAGCAAACGTACCATACCAACGTTCAACTATTGCGTGAATATCCTTTAGGAATTTTGAGATTCTCCTTGTTACTTGTTATTCCACACGAAGAGAGCCACCTATATTCCGATTTTCTATTTTCCTAGATTAAGAGGGGAAGGATTTTCAAGTTTTGAACGGAAAGGAAGAGTTACATGCTTTGAAGAATTTAGGAAAAGAGCCACTAAAAATTCTAAACTCTGTCTACTGTGACACATTTATCATAATTTATTTCTTTTCTGTAACACAAAAATCATGAACTTGTACATGTGAGATACATTACCTTTCATTAATGAACACATATAAAATCTGTCTACGTGAATGACGAAAGGCAAACAATGTTGACATGGCACCCATACGGCTTAAATGAAATAAAAACGGCATCATTTTGGCTAAAAAATCATCTGATTGAATCTTGACGGAGGGTAAATGTGTTGCAAAAATTGTTTAAAAAGTCATAAACCTATTGCACTTTTGCCAATTCAGTCATAAACCTTTTGATTTTGCTAATTGAGTCATAAATCATA
This sequence comes from Metrosideros polymorpha var. glaberrima, assembly GCA_001662345.2. NCBI lineage: Eukaryota > Viridiplantae > Streptophyta > Magnoliopsida > Myrtales > Myrtaceae > Metrosideros > Metrosideros polymorpha. Next base: position 19,607,573 of record BCNH02000006.1, on the reverse strand, counting down.
CTTAGCCAATTGAGTCCTTCCAACTAATTTTGGTCAAAATTTGCTGACATGGGTGTTAGCCATCCTATGTGGCACGGCTAACACTGACTTGGATAATTTTTAATAATATTTTAATATTTTTTTGAATTTTTGAATTTTTTTTTTCTTTATTCTTTCTTTGCCAATGGCCAGCCACCAACCAAAGGCGATGGTCAAGCTGGTTGGCCTCGCCTGGGCAAGGGGCGCCGTTCCATGCCAGAAGCGAGGCCCCCTAGCCTGGGCAAGGGTGAGCCCTGGCGCCGAGGCCAAATTTGACAAGGGGAGCCCTCGCCCCTAGCGGGCGACGATGGCCCTTGCCCAGGCGAGGACAGGCCGGTCATGGCCAATGGCTGGCGATCGGCCATCAGCAAAGGGAAGAGAAAGGAAAAAAAAGAAAAAAAGAAAAATATATTTTTAAAAAATTAAAAATATGATTAAAAATCATCTACATCAGTGCCGACCGTGCCACGTAAGACGAATGATATCCACGTCTGCGAATTCTAATCAAAATTGGCTGGATAGACTCAATTGGCAAAGTCCAAAAATATTTAGGGTTCAATTGGCAAAATCGAAAAATTTAATACTGAATTGGTAAAAGTGTAATAGGTACATAACTTTTTAGATAATTTTCTCTAAATGTGTCATATGGGTACAAATTGAGAAACTATTTATATTATTTTTCCTTTATTAAAAAAATAAGCTCGAACCAATAACTTAGATAATCTTCAATGATCATATACAAAGTTTCAGTACACTTTTTGGTAATCATGATGATAATATTGATACGCATTGAATTCCATTTCCTCTCTAATCTTCACTTTATGAAAAAAAAAATCTTTGAAAAATCGACAAGGACAAAACTTATCGTGTCGCTGTGTTTGTCGTTTTTGGTAGAAGGAGCGTCCATGAGAAATGACTACAAGCAGCAAACATAAAGATGGTACGGCTCCGAGGGCACGCAATTTAAGGCACATCTTCAGCAACAGCAGTACCCACTGACTATTACTACTCCTCTCGATCTCGAGCTCCACATTTATGACAGGCGCCTATCTTTCCATTTGATGAAACTGTTTGCGAAAAATTCTCCCTAGATCGACGAAGCATGCCCTATTTAATTTAATATTTCAAATATTATTTTGTCCAGAAAACATCACCTAGACACCTGATTAATCCCGGTTAAATGTTGAAATCGTAGTGTCCTGATGGTCACACAGCAAGAGCGAGCAAATACCATCTCCAATTCAAATGTTATATCAGGTCAACGCCCACAGCTTTTTCTACACTCAAGTACAAGCCAATGAATATTAGTAGCCGTGCATGCCCGAGTTGGAAAAATGTCGTTTATCTCGTGATGGCTATAAGTGCACGAGACGTTGTCCTGAGGAAATTCATTTAAAGACCGTCGGGACAAACGCGCGAATCCACTATAGATGCATGCACGTATAAATCTTGCACATCATCGTTGCCCATTTTGATGTATAAATTATCATTTGGCCAAGTCAAGGTATGCTGTCGGCCAAATTCGATATTCGACACGAGACAGGTGAATGCGGCTATGTAGATAGCATGAAATTCTTGACCATCAAAAGTCAAACCTACTAATGGAAACAAACAGTTTTTTGGACGTTCTCTACCTTCCAGCCTCCACCAAGCCCTTTGATTTGAATCAAGATTACTTTTCCACGAACTAAAATCTTTTATGAGCCCCCCCCCATTACTCATTCCACAATGCAAACATTGGAACTTGATGAACCAGGCTCAAGTTTCCCAACCTATTGTCCCCGTTATGATCACTCCCATTGCTTCCATCTTCATATTTCTGATCCTGCATCGAGAGATAAGCATGAGGGTAATCTTCGCCGCCTCCACATCCAAAATCACCGGAGCTTCCGTACGAACACTTGTGCCTGACCACCGCGCTGGGAGGTTCTTGATGATTGCTCGAGTCCACGATCAAGGCATCGCCGTTGGTAGCGTTTGTGATCGTTGCAGGATCTTGACTTTCGGGCATGTTGGAGCTCCACACCATGTTGGTAAAGTCCTCTGATGTCTCGCCATTGGTCATCGCGAGAAGTGCTGGAGGGGACGAGGAGGAGGCGCATGAGTTGTAGTCGTGATTGAGAAGGGCCGGGGCAGCCTCTTTTGGGGAGCGTTTAGCGAGATCGCTTGCTATTAGAGTGGAGCTCGAGCAAATTCTCTTCACGTCGTAACGGCTAATATCGAAGTTGGTGACCGCGTTCGTTCCCCTAAATTTGATGGCTGCAATGTCGTAGGCCTCAGCTGCTTCCTCTTGGGTACCTAAATAAAAAAAAAAAGAGCCACGTAAATAATTGAGGATGCTTGTACTAGGTACGATACAAAATTATCAATCAAAAGGACAGGCTTGCATAATTTCGACATGTCGGATCCTCCTCATGCATTGAACATATTGGGCACACAAACTCAAATAATCGAGTGAACGGATGGGAAATGTACATGGTATAAACTCCAGTAGTAACTAACACATTGCCTATCTGATGCAGTTAAAACTTGTGACAAATAGAGCCAGATGACACTTTCTAATTCTTGAGTGGGTAAGTATAGACAACGACATAAAAGCTCTTGTTAAATGAATTTCGTATAGGGTGACTTACATCTCCTTTTCGGTCCAAACATCAAAAGCGATTGGAGTGCGATAAATTCATACCTTCATAGAAAAAGATAACTAAACATGCAAAGAGCATCGACCCCGAGTTGGCATCAAGAAAAGCCTAACCATTAAAAGAACATACAAGTAACTTCTGTGCTTTTTCAACAAGAATTCCACGTTGAGATAAGAAAATCAGGAAGGAAGGTGGGAACTTAACTGAATGTGCCGAGGTACAAGTCCTTGTTACCAGCAACTCTTCCGATTCTGGCTTGCCACCGTCCATGCTGATGGTGTCTGACGGTCAAGAAAGACAACTTTAGACAGATAAGAGGAAAGGGAAAAAAGAAAGAGAGATCGTTTGATAGATTGATGAGACCCTCTTCAATAATGGCACCAATCGACTCATGTCATATGGCAAATTGCGCCCTTTATGTTTTGCCTATTATTGCAAAAGATAACTTATAAAAAAAAGAAGAAAAGAAAAGAAAAGAAATGAAGATCCTGTAAAGTGCAGTAAATAACATGCACTTTATAAATCCTACCACCATACCTGGTCACTCCTCTGTATACAGATGCTCCTCTTGAAAATCCACTGCTTTTCCTGTCAAAATAAATGACTACAAGTATTATATATAACCCCACACTAATCAATCATTTATCTAATTACTTTGGCCGAAGTAAGATATACCTAAAGCTATTATTACCTTCTTAAGTGGGCGACAAATTCTTGCCGGGTCATGTTCTTCATTTCCTCAAGTTCTTTCTCATAAGTGCCCAGCTGAGCAATTCACAAAATGAGAAGGAAGGTTTAATGCACATCAATACCTTTCCTTCCCTAGTTTTTACAGATACGGAAGAGTGCTTTCCTAGGGATTACCCAACAAAAACTGACCGGGAAGTTTATGTGGGTAGTTGGACCCCAATACTTCAGTGCAGCCAAATCATAAGCCCTCGCTGCCTTTTCTTCCTTATCGTACCCACCTGATAAACATCCACGCGATTAATGAAATTCTAATAAAGACCAATCATACTTCCTTCTTAAGAGTTCAACCAGAGTTGCAAATTTTTTAACTGAAACTCTTCATAAAGGAGACGGCACTCGGCCGTCGGTTCAAGAGTTAATACCCACATTTTGTATGCATTATTAACGAAAATTTGTCATATTATTCTTTAGAAAAAACATATCTTAGTAATTTTCTCTAATTACACGAGCCAAGCATGAAAATAAGAGCAATGGGTCAGGAGCATTTACCTAGATACACTGCCAAGTTGGTTCAGTGAAAGGAGAATCGCCCCAAGCAAAAAAGCACAGTCAAGAAAAATACATTGACAACACCATCATCATTAGAAAATTCTTCAAGAAGCAGAAACCTTGGGAAAGAAAAGACTAATAAGAATGTGAAATGATTACTCCTATTGATTTTTTCTCTTACCTTGCCTCCCTTTCCTGGTTTGCCCTTCTTTCCTGCAACTGTTATCCCACAGATGAGCCTCATATCTCCCCGTCCACCTATGTCTGCTTAAACATTTACACAAACCCAAAAATGGAAAAAAAAACTCGAATGTTCGATTAATTCAATAACTGGAATGCAAAATGCAGATGCATAAAACAAATAAATTAAAAAGCAATTGTAAAAGTTATCTTTTGGGGAAAAAAAGAGCAAAATTGGCATCAGCAGTGCTAAAAATGAAGAAAGACTACTTCTTTTTTAAAATTTCGTAGCTTACCTAGTGACACCTCGATACTGAGAGGTTCTTTGCCCAAAAGTGTCAATGGACTTACGAGGAACGACACACTTGTTGTTGTTGTTGCTCGCAGATGATGCCCTCTTGGCGATGCTACCGTCACCAACCGGTGGTGCCTGAGAAATCGGTGCTCCAACACCCACATTGCTGTTGATGTTGTTGTTGTTGTCACTTTGAGAGCTAGGGCTCATCATGGTGAGAGAGAGACTGCCACTGCTACTTGTAGCAGTCCCATTCGCTTGACGCAACCATGACTTGAACCCAGAAACTGAACATGTTGTTGCACTCGCACCGCCATCAAACGGGACATGCTCTTGGTGGTGGTACATGCGATCATAGACATCGCATCTGTGGTTGCTGCTGCTATGGTGAGCAGATGGAACTATAAGGGCTTGCGAGTTCTCAATGTAACATTGATGGTGATGATGATCTGGGAGGTTGCCGTTGTTGAAGCAGCTCGGAGCTACGTTCACATTGATCCCCGCACAAGCTGAGCTTGTGGCTTGGTGGTTCTGGTTTTGGGGGTCATCATCGCCATGAGGAGAGCCTGAGTAGCAACTGCCCAGGAAGTCTTCGAGCTTCGGGCCTCGATGATCTTCTCCATCACTGGCGTTCTCATAGCTCCATTCTAAACAAACAAACAAGCCCATGAATAAGCAAGGAAGACTGAAACAACCACCATAAAATGTCAACTTCGCCAGTTATGTTAGCAGGAAAATGGATACAAGAGATTCTCGTGGAAATTGGCCAAACAGTTGGAAAGCACGACATGACATGCGTAGAGATTCGGTTCCTATTTCTTTTTTATTTTTTCGGGACAAATATCAGTGAGAACATATATATTTATTTCCCCTATAAAGGGTTTTGGAGATCAGTGGGAAATGAGACATGCAAATAGATTAGATGACCTTCACTGCCATGAGGACGCCTGAAATGAGGACCAAGAACACAGAGGGAGCCATCGGAGCGCAGTGGCATAACGGTAATATCAGGAGGAAAGCCACCGCCATCGCCAGCCCCACCACCTCCTCCTCCTGCTCGGCCTTCTCTGCGGTTTTCTTCGTTGATTTTCAGGTGCGGAGTCAGAGAGAACCCCAGCCAATTGCTCATTTTTTCTCTTCTGTCTTTTTCTCTCGGAAAATCCACGAAGAAAAAAAAAAGTTAGTCTCTCTCTCTCTCTCTCTCTCTCTCTCTCTCTCTCTAAAAACCAGGGAAAATCTTCTCTCTTTCTAGTTTCTTGTAACTTGGGATCTTTGAAGGGATCCTAAGCTCGAACTTCGAAGTGGGGTTCGTGTTTTTTCTTCCTTTTCTCTTGAAAAGGAGAGAATTCAAACTTCTTGCACAGGGAAGGACTACTGGAGAGAAAAACTTTCAGAGTCATCAAGAAACCCTGTTTTGTCTGTTGTGCGAACTGGGAAGAAGAAGGGAAAGAAAGAGAGGGAGGATGGAGGGGATTTACGAGCGTTTTTATTTTTCTCCACCCTCTCTCTCATCTCTCTTCGTCTTTATATTCTCAGCTCTGAGAGTGTCCTGCGTCGTCTGTTCTGTACAATGACTCCTCGGTTTTTGTGCCCATCCTTTAATTTCTTTCTCAGATTTCTCTGCAGAGTTGGCCACAACACTTTCCCAACAAATCATATTGCTACAGGAAATTTTAAAATAATCGGGATGCGCCAAAGGAAAATAAAAGGTATATTGTAAGGGTGAGCATGATTCATGTGGACAGTTCTCACCGTAGAATTGGGAATTACCCATTAACCACTAAGGACTAATTTCGAAAAATTGAAATCGGAAATCGCTCTTTGGCTTAATGGATTCACTCGGGAATCATCCAGTCTAGTTCCCGTGTGGGTTTATGGAACTAGTAGATGGTCGTCACTAATTTTGGCATCACTTCAACGAATATAGAGTATGTTTCCATTGCTTGAGATTCTTTGAACATTTATCTCAAGTTCTTTGTAAACACACCAGGGAAGGAAGAGAATACAAACATAAGATTCTCAAAAGCTGCTAAACAATCCCCTCATCAAAAGACAAAATTGTGCAGAAACAATTTTTAGCTTGGAACAGATTGTTATGGTTTACCTCCATAGCTACATAAAACATTTAACGAAGTGCTTACTACAAAAATAAGCATCTAGTACACCACCTGTGTGTGTGTTTATATCAGTTTGGTTTGGGTGGGTAGGTTGGTGGTTCCACACTTAGAATTGGGAACCGGACCGATTCCCTTAGGAACTATCGATTCTTGGGTGGTTTGGTCCAGCTCTTGAGCGGGCAAATGGTTCCCGATTCTTTTGCACACTCCTAGTACATTATCCATCTTTATTTATACTTTTTTTTTAAGTCCACTTTGAAAGGAAGTAAAAAACAATAGATGCTGCGAAAAAGTTTTGAATATTTCACATACAAATTGAAAGAAAAAATCGAAAAAAAAAACTTTCATAAATCACCACCATTAGCTCTAAAAATTTAAGTTGTTTGATAAAAACGCGGTTCAATAAGTAAACATTCTAATAATGGCCCTGGTCTGACCAAAAAAAAAATAATTGCCTTGGCCTCATGGTACGAGTGGACTTTCGCAAGTACAAGGCCACTATGTTCTAACAAACTCATAGCGACAATGCATGTATCTAACTTTGATTGATAGCAAATGGACCTCTAGCACTGTAATAGGAAGATGGGTGCGTTTGATTTAACTTTCTCAAGGGCATTTCGGCCTCCTAAACCCCTTGGAGAAATACTTGGATATTTGACAAGTCTTCTCAATGGGCTTTTAACCAAATACTGGCATTGAGAAAGCTAAAAGCCCAGAGATCAATTTTGGGCTTTCAACATTTGATCGAATGCTGAAACTATTTTTTTCTTCCAAAACTATCCTCATCAATTCTTTAGTTTTCTAATGTTGCCCTTCGTTGTTAGTGTTCATCTTCTTAGCACTAAGGTGGTTGATGAGGCCAGATCTAACCGGTGAAGGGCTGGCAAGGTTGTGCGACCCAAGTGACCATCACTTGGGGCGCACAATTGCCTAGGCGACAGTCACCTAGGTCCTATGATCCCAGGCCTCGTCGCCTGGGGTCGGGCCCTTGCCAACAGTTTGAGGGTTTGATTTTTTAAATGAAAAAGAAATATTGCACCCAAAGCCCTTTGCAAAAAAAAAATAAAAATTGCCAAACACTTACTTAGACCCAAAGTGGCTTTACAAAGGGATATTTTTTTACCAAACACAATTTATATTTTGCCAAGGCTCATTTCCAAAATCAAATCAAACGCGCGTGCCCCAGTTGAACGGGTCGCCCATTAGTCTTACGAGCAAGTGATGCTGAACGGCGATCTCTCCGTGGTTATTTTCTCCGCTCCGGTTTATCAAAATAAAATAAAATGAAAAGAGGTACCGACCGAGCAGTGTGGTCGGAATATTAGGAAAAAAGTAAGACAGTGTTTGTTTAGTATGAATTGGTCCAAGATGCGTGGGCTTAACAAGTGAACACCGGTAGGCCTCGACCACCCGTATTGATCTTTCGAGAGGATGAGGCCTAACCCCAAGCTCAAGAAGAATGATCTATTGCCTTGGTCTCTTTCTTTATTTACAAAAAACACACACACACACTCACACACACACACACACAAACGGATTTAATTATGTAATTAGTTGTTAAATAAGGCAAATTTTGTTTATGTCGAGATTCTTTTATTAAATGATAAGTCAATGTCCCTAATAAGGATGAGTTTCCCAAGCTTAAGTTAGAATACTATTCTAGTTAGTGGGTTCCTATTACAAAGAAAGTACACTCATCAAAATTACAGTCTCACACCTTTAGTTCCAATTGATTTATGCCAGATATGTGATGCTTTTTTTTATTATGTTATAAGATCAAACGATGTATTTCCCGAACATTTTATTCTTTCATTATTTTAGACAATTAATTTAATGTGTTGGTATCATGGGGTGCATTGGTGTAACAAAACCTGTTGCCTTAGCCCAATCAAGAACAACAGTTCCGTTGAAGATCATGGGCTGTCCATATGAAAAATTGAAGGCCGAGACAAACCCACATTCGGATAATCTCATATTACACTTTTACAATTTTTTTCTACACCGATTAATCTTTCTCGAATGATCTACACGATTCTAGCATAAACTAGTGCAAATTTTGAGTAAATTCTCGTGTACCTCCTCGGACTCCCTGACCAACTATGCTACGAATCAAATCTGCCCCCATCACAAATTTCTTGAAGCGGTAAAATAGCTAGATATATATATTACAAAGCCCATCATAACGTGGTAGCATTTATCTTCTGCTCTCTTAATCTTGAATTCGTCGAACCAATGAGCTAATGAAGAGAGGTCCCATGATTCAGCTTCTCTCCATTTGGGGCGCAACTGAAGAAAGCAAATTGTAAATGCTTTCGAACATGTTCGATCTTCATCGTCAACCCACATGATGTGTAGCAACTTGTCTTCTTTCTATCATTAAGGTGCTTGTCTTTTACGACAAAAGGAACCCATTTACAATGGAGATGAACACGATTTACGGGTGTTGATGAGGCCCAGGTTTTGCTAACGGGCCTTATATAAGGCCTCGGCCTGCAATTTGAATGGGAAACTACGTCAAATTCTTTTCCTAAAGCTGATATGATTGGGTTTTAATCCCCCGTCGTAGAGAAAGAGAAGTACCGTAATTACACGTTTTTACATTACTCAAATCGAACACTTTTTAGGGAACAGAATATTTGGAAAAACGAACAAAAAATTGTTTTTCTTTTTCGATTTTAGAACAAATATCATACTTTAATCATGATACATTAAAATATTTTGATTCGGCCCGGGGGAGAGGTGAGGCAATGATAATGCTAATTAGTTGAGAAATAAATACTAAGGCGAGAGAAAAATAAAATAAAAAGAAGAAAAGGGGAAGACAGAGATAAATAAATACAAAGTAGAAAGGATAAAAGTTGCGGAGAGGACAAAAAACGCATCCTTTAATCCCGTGGCCCTACTTAAATCTGAGATGGGGCACCTCATTAGTTGATTCGAATCAAGTATTAGATTTGATATACGTGACAGTTAGCACGTCTCCGCCAATGCTTTTCAATAGCCCGAATGAATCTTAGATCTAACTTTAAATAAAAAATACATATATATTATATAGGGTCGATCCAATTTAATAAATTTTAGTTAACATACACTTTCCCTCGCAAATAGGCTTTTGATGCAAGTGGAGAATTTTATGCATCTTTTTTTAAAGAGGGTTTGTTTATCTAAGCCCCATAGGCAGAATTTGGTATTGACCGGTCGGACGACCTAAAAGGATCATCTTGATTTGGCTTTTACGTTTAGCCAAAGACAAACAAAAGAATTCGGGGCAATGTCACGACGCTCTGGCCCCAGACTGAATTTTTACTTCCTTGGAAATAGGCTGGAGAACAATTTCCTGTTGGATGCTGCATGCTGCACCATAAGTTACTTTGAAAGTTTCTCCAGTCATTCACAAACCCTACTTCATTTTGATTTTCTTTATGAGTTACGTCGTGCATTCCTCCGGTTGACATGGACAATGTCGAAAGGAAAAGGTATCTCATTGCTATTTGATTCAATAAAGTAACCATTCAATTGCTCGATTTCGAAGATCCATTCGTAAAAAATGTCGACGTCGTGATATATACTCGATATATATTTCAAACCTCGATAATATGTTTGATATCTTCCAAGATCAACTTTTAGGAATATATTTGGAAGAAGGCATCATAAGATATCTTAAATAATAAAATAGGGATGTGATTTCGGCTGTCTTTGCAAGTACGATTTTCCTTTCTAAACATCCTCGCGGGTCCTTACAAATAGGGATGCTCATTCATAATAGAGAATACACGTTCCAAAGAAATTCCAAGAAGCATCTAAGCTCTCCACATATACAAAAGCTCTTCGACTTTCAAAAGGCAAGAATGAAATCTTGGAGCTTCAAGAACATGGAGATCGGGAAACATGAAGAGCAACGAAGTCCCGTCAGAACAAGCTTCACCCCTTCGTCATCGTCAACACATATCGAAGTTTCGTCGGATCAAGCTTCCCAGCCCAAGCATATGTCGAAGTTTCGTTGGATCACGCTTCTAATGCCTTCTCATCCCCGTCGTAATATACCAAAGTCTCAACGGATCACACTGCCGAACCTCATCGCCTTCATCGACATATATTGAAGTTTGGTCAGATTACGCTCTCGTGCCCTGTCTTACGGTCAACATCTACCAAATTTTGAGCTTCAAAGCCCCCGAAGAGTTTTGAGAAATCAAATTTTAATGTTTGTGCGAAAGAAAAGATCCGAGTAACTTGTAAAGAAAGTAAAAAATTAGAGATTGTACTCACTTCTATGATATTCAATAAATTTGGCACCAATTTTCTCTTTTGGATTTTTCAACTCGAAATTTATCCGTGTATGTATGTCTTATCCATAGCAATAGTTTCCTACTATTTCACCGTAACAAGGACAGTGAGAATAATCACCCTCATAAATCAGAAGTACAATTTCGAGCACTCATCTCTTGATTGAAACTAAACAATTCCTGCATCATTCATATGGTTCTCACTTTATCTCACAGAATTGTCCCTTGTGCATAAAAACAACACACCCTCTCTTGATTTTGATTTTTGTGCTTAGTATACAGACCTCATATCTCTTGCTGGGTCCTCACTAGATATCACAGTGTCGCTCTCACCTTTCTTTTTACATGGACGTGGGTCATGATCAGGAAGAGGTCCTCTTTGATCCCTTTCAAGACCTAAAGAAAAGCTGATCCTCCCATGTAATCATGCACAACTTTTTAGCGAAACAGCAAACAGCAATAGCATCGTTTCAAAATTCCCCCCCAATGCCATCGCTATGGTCCATAAAGTCGATGTGCTACTAGAGTTATCTACGCCTAGGTTCGTGACTTTAATGCTTTTTTTTTTTCATATATAAGAAAAAAATGGGGGAAGAAAAGGTTCATATTATATATGTTTCACACGTCTACTTCGGCACCAATGCAAGTGGGGAGAGCCCTTTGCAAAAAGCTGCGTACTATATATAATTTAAGATCTTTGGCTTTCTTTGTTTGTCCTTTGACATCTTGTCCTTAAACTTTGTCCTCTTATCAAATTCCTTTTGTTAATTACTCCACTAAATCATTCCTTCCCGCTTTCCCTTTGTACCCAACCCATGCATGCATATTTGCATGTGATTCAGTGAATTGTTCTTATCGGAAAGAGAGTGACATTTTATCAGCGAACTAATTAAGATTATCTTATTCAGTGCAGGGAGATCCTACATGCCGTGCCATTACAAAGCAGTGAATCCACGAGGAATGGGATTGTTGAGGCCACGTAGCAAATTCTCTTTAGCCTGTCAAGTTTGAATGTTTTCCTGGTCTTCGTTTCAGAGAATGCAGAACTCTTTTCACCTAACCCTTTATTAAATCTTGATTTATGACCTAAGCTCCCATTCAGCTTTCACCCTTTGTTCCTTGCACGTGATTCGTCAACCAACACATGTTTATTGGACAATAGAAAATTAATGAAAAAGGTCGGAATGATTAATTTGCTGGTCGCATATACATTATTAGTCACTTGCAATCACGCATTGGAAAATTTGAGTAATGTTCTAGAATGATTAGGCGGAAACCCATCATCAATGCTTTTGCCTGAACAAAATCACTGTGTGGAAACTCTATATCTTTCCTTCCGCAATGATCACTCAGCTTTGAAACCATTTTACAATGAAAGCTTCATGTCACTTAGATTCACAGGCAAGACATCGTTCGTTGGCATCAAGAGAGAGAGAGAGAGAGAGTGTGTGTGTGTGTGTGACTAATGGTGTAATTAATACCCAGCAGAAATAAAACAAGATAAACATCCTTAATTTTCTCAAGTATATATAAGGTGGAGGAATTTATTGTAATTAGGGCTGCAGGGGAAAAAGAATTCGCTGATTTGTAATTACCAAATAACACGATATTTTGAATACGCGAGAATTTATTGAGTCATTTCAAAGTATTAAGTGTATTGTTACTCTCGTACTAATATAGTGATTAGTCAGCTGAACAACACGGGATTAACTTAATTATATCGGTGTAGAAATACGTGACCAACTATTATTCTTATTGCCTTTGTTAGACTCTGGCTTCACAGTTTTTGCTAAAAGAAACTAGAATGCATTATCCCGAGGTGGGCACTAAAAATTAGGAAAATGCTTCTTTATAAAGCAGCCTTCCATAACGTGCCTTCATTGCTCAATCATAGAGCCCATGAAAACGGCCTCTTTATAATAGAGAATTCGACATAGCCAAAAATCACTTCATCATTGGAAGATTACTCAGGCTTTTTACCCTCTCTCTCTCTGTCTCTCTCTCTCGGAAATGGAGGGTGGGATTAAGAAGATCAACAAGGAAGCATGGACTGCGGAGGAAGACAGAAAATTAGCTGAGGTCATTGCAGTAACCGGAGCTAGAAGATGGAAGGCCATTGCAGCTAAAGCTGGTAACTCTCTCTATTTCTCTCTCTCTCTCTCTCAACATGATATTGAGAAAAGCTTGCCATCTTCTTCAGGCTTGAATAGGAGTGGCAAGAGTTGCAGACTAAGATGGATGAATTATCTGAGGCCCAACATAAAGAGAGGCAACATTTCAGACCAAGAAGAGGATTTGATACTCAGGCTTCACAAGCTCCTCGGAAATAGGTTTAGTTTTCTTTTTCCCCACCTTTTTTCTTTATTACGAAAAGGAACTTGCTCATGATAACTTAAATTCGCTTTGTCTTGCATGTATAGGTGGTCTTTGATTGCAGGGAGATTGCCGGGTCGGACAGATAACGAGATCAAGAACTATTGGAATTCTCATTTGAGCAAGAAAATTAATAACCGAAAGGAGAAACAAATTAGTCAAGCTTCAAGCGAAAGGGACGAGATTCAGCAAGCAAGAGAATTAGAAGAGAAGAAATCATCAGAGAGTAGTGAAGACCACTTAGAAGCTATCGCCAGCTTCGATGTGGATGATCTCTTCGATTTCTCCATGAGAACCCCTCTTAATCTCAGCTGGACAAGCGAGTTTCTTCTATTGGAGGACGGCAATGGTTCGAAAGGATTAAGCTTATGAATCCACAATTTGTTGACCACAAAACTCTTCATGAATTTAATAAACAACAACTGTTTATTTCCATACACTTAATCTACTGTTGTTTGAAGTCGAGTGCGGATCAAAAATTGTTGATCTGTGATGTTTAATCGGGTGGTGCCTTGACCAGCAAACAGTGCCCACTTTCTCATTCCTTTTCCAACTATTTTCTGCACGATTGACCTCTGCCCGTTCTTAGAAATCTGGTCCAGAAAGAACAAAAAAAGAGAGAGAAATTTGTAGATACTGATAAATGGCATTCTAATAAAGGCAGAGAGAAGAGAACAAAAGATTTTCCGGGCCGTGACGTTTTGATATCGCAGGCAATCAGGCGTAGAGATGAAAAAAGGGAGAAGGAGAGGGATGATGATTAAAGTGCAAAAAGGACTCTTGTCTGCATGATAATGTGCAGAAGACTTGAGACGCGCACACATGATGAGACATACGGCCATTCAAAGACTTTCTTTTCGCAGATCGATTCAAGCTCGGCCGATGAAAGACGTCGAATCTTTTGTCCTTTGATGCTGTGAGAATGCGTTGCCCAATTCTCAGAAATTAAAACATGCGACAACAGTAGACCTCCTCAACAAGTTAATGCACGTTCGAGTACTAGGAAAATGCATTATATCTGCCCAAAATTTAACATTAATCTTTAGCAGTTATCTTCTTTTTAATCAGTTTTCATATAGTACCTTATTTCGCCGAAGCTAATTGGAACGACATGTGCAAGAATTTATGAAGGGGCTAGATACTCATGAAATGTCAGACTTCTATAGGTTTAGGAATGCGGGACAATTGTTTTCTTAGCTCATTGATGTGTAAAATCTCTTTTGGGAAACTTTAGTTGATAATGATTCATAAAGTGTTTTGGCTTAAAAGAGGGAGGGCCACCGCCGGTCTCTTGATTTTGCCAGTGCTAGAAAACCACATGAATATATTGGAGTCCCTGTGAGAGTTTTGGGGGCGTCACAGGAGACCATTGCCGTTCCAAACCACATGAATGTAGTGCACGATAAAGGTGAGCCTGTAACTTTTGACCTTTTAGGTTAATCGCATGGAGACTAATAGAATATCAAGCTCGTAGAAATGAATCAAATCTCCCCAAGTGAGATTTGAACTTACTATTAGTTAGTTAACAACCGACCGCTTTATCACTGAGCTATTGAGGAACAACAGGAGATTTGATCTCATAGAGTTCAATTCCCATTCTCAACTCATACCCAATATGAGCTCGAAGTTTCCTTCGTAACTCCGGAATTTCTTCATAGTGGCTTTGTTCCATATCTCATTTCATAGGGAACCTCAAAGTGGCTCTATTTCATAATATTCCATCCATTTGACAATTCCCTTCACTTAATATGCGTTTGGTGTCATTGACATAGGAAATGTCATTCTTAGTCTATATCTTTCTAATTCTACATATGGAAAGTTAAAAAACCATCATATAGTAATCCAAAATTGGAAATAAAAAAGATAAAAAAGAAGAAGAAAGGTTTGTAATGATTTTGAAAATTTTCTAATAGGTAATCTAATATCCTTATGCATGAAGATAATAAATTCGGTTGTTATGGTTGGACTCCATTATTTGACCACATTTTCCATAGGGCCCTCTTAAAAGAAAAAAAGAAATTATTTTAAAATGTCTATGTTAGCGCCGATCACGCCATATAGGATGGCTGACGTCCATATTAGTGATTTTCAATTAAAATTGGCTAAATGAATTGAATTGGTATCAATGTGAAAATGTTTAAGACTAAATTGGTCCAATTGAAATGTTTATGACTAAATTGGTACAAATGCAATATGTTTAGAACTTTTTTGGTACTTTTCCCTACAATAATTATCCTACTCTACCATATCTTTTATTTTTTACTATTCTATTAGTAAAGCGCACTCACTCTAATGGTGTACCTTTTGCATGATGGGTCAGTGAGGAAATGGGAACAGCGGCTCAGGCCATTAGGTTTAGGCGCTTTCCAGAGGTGGAATCTTCTAGTTCTTCCTATTTGACCCAAAACCGACTGATCTAGCCATGAGCAGGTTGAAGAGAGCTCTAACAAGCCTTGGAGGACCGAATTCACGAATGTGGCAAAATACATGGATGACTTGTGGCTAGGGGTGAAAGGCCAACCAATATTGGATATAGCTGGTTCTCAAACAATCGTAAACATTTTTTTTTTTATTGTGGATCTATTAGTAGAAATTCAATGCATAATCTTAGCATTCAAAGTGCATTACTGAATAATCTCATTTTTCAATTACCCCTTGATGAATATAAAATATACATCGGAAGTAATTAATTTATCAAAATTGAGATATGTATAAGTGCCAATACTTCATCCCTTTTTGTATAATAAGGAAAAATAGCTTACGAACATCGAAATTGTTACGATGCATGCAGAATTATTTGGAAATAAGTAGAGGTAGCAAAGCATATTTTGTAGATAACCAACAACAAACACAAAGCACGGACACAATCATTTTGTGTTTTGTCTAATGCTTTGATATCAAATAATTACGAAGTCAACGAGTAATGTTGTTTTTCACTTTTGCCCCTGAGGATTTCTCATGTGCCAATCACATCACTGAATTACAACCACAAATTAGGGGTGGAAACACGAATAAAGTCATGCAACTTAACTAGTACGGAAATTAAAAATGAGACAAAATATAATCATGAGAGAGAGACAGCAAAAGTATATCTCAGTGCTTTTTAGCTTTATCTTCATTTTTTAAATATATATCAAATGCATCAAAAGGAGAGCTGTGGGACAATATATCTCAGTATAATTCATTAGTCAATCGCCATATAATTTTTTTTTTGTCGTGGCTATGCAATATGGTTTGTAAATTGAGACGATGTCCAGTGGGAGCCACATGTCTGTAGCTCAAATGGGTAAATTTTAAGTGGTGGTAAAAAAATCTTCACGGGATTTTTTATTTGATCAATAAGTTTCAATTTCAAACGATCGATTTCATTTGTTTGCAATCAATACACTTTAACCAAATCTAGGCACTTTTCTAGTAAAATCACTGCCTTGGTGGACACATGCTGCTAACATGTTATCTAACTACGCACCAAGTTAACCCTAACTAAAAAGAATTTTAAAGTTTTTCAAAATTTAAATAAATGCAAACTGATTTAAGGAACAAAAGAAAAGAAAGGAATGGACTTTTCTTTTCTTAGTGTCACAGTCAATTCAATAACCCTAACTTCAAGGAAACTTACCCCGTAATTCTGGTTAGTTTCCATAGTCTCTCGAAGAACCGATGCACCGTCTTAAAGCGTCATAATATGATCCATTTTGTCATAACTCGCACACAAAAAGTCGTATCTCACAAATACATGAAGATTTTTCAATGGACGATCGAGATATGTTCTTTTGTGATCCAACGGTTATTGATTTTCGAGGATCGGATACTCAAAAATTTGCAAGAGTGCCCATAATTATGAGGACTTTTTCCATCGAAACTTGTCTTGTTTCTCAATATATCTCTTTATTAGAATGCTCACTTTCAGATTTAAATGCTTTCCAACTAACTAGAAGCTGAACCCATTGAAGGGTTCTATTCAGAATCATGTTTGCCCGCACACGAAACTACGACGCAAGTGAAGAAAGGCTCGAATTGCAGATGCCAAATTGGGGGTGAGAAGATCCGGTTGTTGCAGAGGCAAGAATATCTTCACCTTTCCATGGAGGTTCTCAATGCTAATACGATTTTGTTTAAGATCCCTACACATTTCTAGCTAAGGTACTTACGTCAAAATCTTGTACAGGCAATATTTTTCAGAGATTTTAATTTCACAACAGTTAATGTTATCTCATGGAACAAATTTCCATCATCAATTGGATAAATTCATTATCGAGTCTCTTTGCATTTGTAATTAGGAATTGGTGGATCCACCGTAGATGTATGCTGTTCAGACATTGACTTTCGTTGTGGTTCCGGTTTGTCCCACAATCATGTCAAAAGACTTTGATAAAGTGCCCCGACCCACACGAGTCATGCTTCATTATTCCCTCTTCGAAAGTTAATTAACCTACCAAGCATTATTCCGTACGTACATGGTTCCGATACCACATAAAATATTATATGCAAATTAAATCTTATCCACATGTGCACGTAATTGTGTTGAAAAAGTTTAATTCCCACGAACTGTCGTTACTACATCATTCTGCGTGGGTTTGAATTCAAAAGTACCGATGTTGATTTACAAAATAATTCTCAACAAACAAACAAATGTAACCCCAAAATAGTAAGTGTAAACTGAATGTGTTTTCAACTCTTGCACTGCATACAAAATTGGCAAAAGAGAGAGACAATTTGATATCACGTATATACATGTCCACGTTACTTCAGGGAAAATCAAACATCTATAAATATTATATGTTTTATGTCCATCACGCATCGTTAACATGTTCGAATTAGTATTGATTAACATCAAATTGCGACTTTCTTCTTCATTTTCGTCATGATGTGCGAGACCAAAATAATAAGTGTAAACTGAATGTGTTTTCAAATCACGCGCTGCATACAAAATCTGAAAAAGAGAGACAATTTGACTGGTCACTTTTGGGAGAATATCATGTATATACACGTCCACGTTACTTTAGGGAAAAACGAACATCTATAAATATTATATGTTTTATGTCCATCACGCATCGTTAACATGTTCGAACAGGTATTAATTAACATGGACTTTCTTCTTCATTTTCGTCATCATGTGCGAACCAATCAGTCATACAACCTTTGTCCTTCTCTCTTTCATCTTTTGCTATTTCAACACATCAACGTTAGGGACAACCACTTTGCTCCGCCCGTTTCTCACGTCTCTCTTTCGTTGTGAAAAAAATTCAATCCCAAAACTAAATTTTGTCAAATGACGTCTTGACTAAGTTTGCTATTTCTCACTAGGGTTTTTTTTTTCTAAGCGCAATAAAATAAGAACCGTATCGAATTTTTACTTCAAAATAATAATTTCGTTTGATACGCGGCATTCATGATCGAAAGGATTGTCTTACTTTGACAATGTCTATGAACAAACGATTGGAAGGATTTATGCTTTAAAAAATTGATTAGGTGATCCCTCCAATTCTTTAGACTAGGCACTCCAAAGAAAATGCAATCTTGGAACAACTACATCGGCGATTTCGTAAGTTAGTTTGTCTTTGCTTTCCTCGGTCGAAGAGCGGTACTTTCCCTGTTCTCACCTAATGCTTCATTTATTTTAGACAAGTCTCTGGCTTTATTGCCACTTTCTAATTAACGACTTCTACCCCCAAGTTTAATCCACAAAATCGAAGACAAAATACGCTCCACAACGAATTGTTCGCATAAGGGTCCATAGACCGATGAGCCGCTGTCACTGACAGCGAGGTGTAGTATAATAGGAAGCTGATAATTACAACTTTGTCTCTTAATTTAAGCAAATACACGGTCCAAATTCTATCTAATTATTTGAATTAAATATATGAAATGTACTGATCTAGAAGAGCGTCACGTGGTCCGAGTCTATTGCTATGTAGACGTGCCAGATGCCTCAAGCGAGTCACTGAACAAGGAAGAAAATCTTTCCACCAATGATAGAAATTCTTCATGCCTATTCACCAAGTGGAAAATATTTTTAATTGTTTGTTTTTCGGGGCTCTGACAAGCTCTTATAATTATGTAAGGCTGTTGCAGTGTTGCCAGCAGAATCTGATATATATTATTTTCACTATTATATGTGTGCATGCCCTTTGTTATAACCCCTTTTAGCATGATATTTCGAGCCCGGAATATTGATAATAAATTGTACATGCAAAAGGAAAATATTCATGGTCATAAACTTTGACCTCTATGTAAATCCGTAGACTCTCTTAAAGGCAAACCTCAAAGGTAATGACTTTTTCCCATGTGATGTCTATACTTTTGCCCTCCGTTACGCGTTTGTCATTTTCTACTTTTCTTTCCTTTCATGATTGATCTTTTCCCGAATAAATATCATGTAAACTTGTCCTACTTGATCAAACCAATCACATATCAAGAATCCGTGAAACCCGAACTTAATTTTAGAATAATTAAATATTAAACTATGCATTCATCTAATATTTTAAGCTTTTTAAACAGTTGATGATAGTTCCACAAAATCTCATATGGTATCAAAATTGAAGGTCATGAGTTCGAATTTTTCTAGGCCCCAATTGCCTCTCCAATTAAATATGCCCACGCTTGTATTAGACAAAAAGACCAGACTAAGCGTGAATGAGAGTGTTAGAGTGATTAACTATTAAACCACGCATTTATCTAACAGTTTAAGCTTTTAAAATAGTTACCAGTGGTTCTACAAAATTTTACACTAAGTTTCACTAAAATCCACCATGTCCCTTCAAGATTTTGTAGATTTTGCACTATATTGATTTTGTTCAATTTTCCACAAAATGGTCTATAGATATATGATTTTTATAAAATTTATACATACATATATATATTTCTTTTTGGCATGTAATTGAAAGCATGGTACCCGCACTCAATGATTAAAAATAATTTCTTTTCCTTTTAGCAGCCTTTGGATTAGCATGTATCTGGTGGCAGTAGTAGTAGGGTTCAAACTTTATAGCACCTTGATTGCCCAATCATAAAGTCCCGTAAATATTAAAACTTTTCTTTTTGCAGTATCTATATGATGTGTTCTATGCGCGTATATATACAAGTGGTACTTGATTATTTTTCTATTCCACCAAGAAGGGTAGGCGACACAGGGACCCAATAACACAAGACCCACTTAGATATAGAGAGATCACCCTCAAGTAACAATTCAGAACACCCATCCTTTCTCCAAGGCCTCTGAACACACACACTCTCTCTCTCTCTCTCACATGGAGAACTCATCAGCTGCAAAGGAATATAGTAAAGGAGCATGGACACCTGAAGAAGATAGAAAGCTTGCAGGGGTTATTGCAGTTCACGGTGCAAAAAGGTGGAAGACAATTGCAGCTAAAGCAGGTGATCTTTTTTTATACTTTTATCCATGTTTTTCAGCTGGCTTTGAGAAAATAAAAAGGACATTTTGAAGCTTAGTATATTCTGTGCACATCTTAAAAAAAATGGTTCCGTTCTTTTTCTTTTTTTTTCTTTTCCAGGTCTCAGTAGATGCGGGAAGAGTTGCAGGTTGAGATGGTTGAATTATCTAAGACCCAACATCAAGAGAGGCAATATCACTGACCAGGAGGAGGACTTGATACTAAGGCTTCACAAACTACTAGGGAACAGGTTCACATTTAGCATATGCTAATTGCTTTCTTGATAAACCGTTCATTTTGTTTCACAATTTGCCTAGCATGGGTGGTCTGATTTTTTTTCCCCCCTTTTTTGGGTTGAAAAAATTCAGGTGGTCTTTGATTGCTGGACGATTACCCGGTCGAACAGATAATGAGATAAAGAATTACTGGAACTCTCATTTGAGCAAGAAAATAAAGCAGAAGGAGAAGCAAAGCGAAGGCCCTAAAAGAGAAGGCGAGGAAGCACAGAGAAGGAGGGAAACAGAAAGGGTGAGTGTGGAAGCGAGAGAGGAGAGCTCTTCTAACGGAGGCGAAGAGTCGAAGACGAGCGTCGATTTCGACGTGGATGAGTTCTTCGATTTCTCTAACGAGAGTCCCTTGAATTTGGCGTGGGTCAGCAGATTTCTTGAATCAGATAAAGGCATTTGTGAGAAATCATGAGAGCTCAATGATATGACAATTATATGTTATGTTATGTTATGTTCTTCAGCTTGTGTGCGTGATTCCGGAGAAAAGGTAGTGAACTTTGTCATCTGCTAATTAAAAACTTTCATTTGCGTGTGTGGGTGAAACTTCGAGCCAAGATAGCTACTTAAATATATTTTGGTCATGATGAGCAAAAGAAATGTAAACCACTCTGCTTGGCATGCGTCACGTTTTGTCTTTCTTATTATTTTCTGGGTGTTATTTAAATCATATATTGCAGGAGGGTAATTGGAACATCAAAGGTATATTTTGGCAACGAAGAAAGAAGTGGAAAGATGAACAATGTTGTTCAAAAGCACTCCAGTTTTGGCTTGTAGCTGGTCATTGGGTTTCTCAAGATCCTCGAGAAAAGAGAAGTGCAAAGTTATTTTAGCAAAGAGGGATGGTTTTTAAAGCAAGAAAACCTGTCTGCAATGCTGTGGAAAATTGGTTGACTAAAAGGGTATTTAATCATGTTGTGTGAAAAGAGATCTTTGCAAAAGATGCCCCTCTATCATCATCCTCATAATTATTTAGATTAGAACCACATGAAGATAAAACGTACTGTGGTTAATTAACTTTGTTAAGTTTGAGGTAAACTTATTTAGTTTACCTGTCTACTTCCATAGTATGTCTACATAGTTGTCACTTCTCATTGTGTCACTTCGAGAACTACCCATTGAATAAAAACAATAGAGAAATGGTGTTGTATTTGTAACTTCCAAGCATGGAAGTATTATTGAAACTGAGCAAGTCCTTAAAAGGCTCAAGAATGACCAGGGAGATACCTTTTTTAGGGGAAACCCCGGTAAGCATCATCCGTATTCCCTCTCTTTGGGGAAGAAAAACTTCGGAGGGAATTAAGGAATGTAGGCCGTGCGAGCACCAACCTGTTAAAATAAGGAACGCATTCTCGTAGCCCGCTGCCACTGCATGCAAATGGACAAGCGGAGGAGGCCCCTATAGGAGTGAAAGCTCCCTTTCTTTAGTGAGGTTACCCTATAACCAGACACCAATGATCCACAGGATGTCCCCTGATTACCTCCATAGTATGTCTACATAGTTGTCACTTCTCATTGTGTCACTTCGAGAACTACCCATTGAATAAAAACAATAAAGAAATGGTGTTGTATTTGTCACTTCCAAGCATGGAAGTATTATTGAAACTGAGCAAGTCCTTAAAAGGCTTAAGGATGACTAGGGAGATACCTCTTTTAGGGGAAACCTCGGTAAGCATCATTTGCATTCCCTCTCTTCGGGGAAGAAAAACTTCGGAGGGAATACAGGCCGTGCGGGCACTGACCCTTTAAAATAAGGAACGCATTCTCGCAGCCCGTCGCCACTGCATGCAAATGGACAAGCGGAGGAGGCCTCTATAGGAGTGAAAGCTCCCTTTCTGTGGTGAGGTTACCTTATAACCAGACACCAATGATCCACATGATTACTTCCATAGTACTTCTACGTAGTTGTCACCTCTCATTGTGTCACTATGAGAACTACCCTTTGAATAAAAACAAAGAGAAATGGTGTTGTATTTGTCACTTCCAAGCATGGAAGTATTAGGTCAGCGAGCACCCATTTTTAGGTCAAGTCTCAATTCTAGTCTGAACTTTTTTTTGTCTCATAAAATAGCTCTAACTTTAGGTTGGATTTCAATTCTTCCCCAAATTTTTGTTGGTCTCATAGAAAAGCACCAATTTCATGCTGGGTCCCAATTTTGATTAGAACTTTTTTTGTCTTATGCACCAACTTTTATTTGGTATTCAAATATGACCTCCATCAAGTTTCCGTTCAATGATACCGCTAAAGATATGATGTGTCATTCCCCGTGTAGAGAGAGAGAGAGAGAGAGAGAGAGAGAGAGAGAGAGAGAGAGAGATTGGATCTTTGATAACATCATCAAATGGAACTTGACGGGGTTCAGAATTGGATAGCAATAGAAATTTGGTGCTTTGTTATGACACAAAAAGTTCAGGTCAAAATTGGGATATGACCTAAACTTAATTCTTTTTTATGAGTAAAAAAGAGTCCGGGATAAAATTAAAATCCAACCTAAAGTTGTTTTTTTATGTGACAAAAAACAAGTTCACATCAAAACTGGAATCCAACCTAAAGTTGGTGTTTTCTAGGGAATTGAGCCTCAAGTCCATGTATGCTTACGTTAATTTGCCGCATTTAGCTTTCCATCACTTTTTTACTTAATGGTTGAAGGAGCAGTCCGAGATTGCTTTTTTCTTTGATCTAGTTTTGTCTTATTCTATTTCTATTATATAAGCTACTGTGTATGCTATGTGCTGTGCGCATGTTGTGAAATCCTGCTCTCTCACTCACGCATTCCCACCCTCAGTTCTTCTAAGAAAGTGGAGAATCAAACTCCCCACCTCTTGACTGAGATCACTTTGAAAGTACAAAGGTCGGATCGGAATTTCTGGGAAGTTCAACGGCTTGATTGAAATAGTTTTTGGAATTGTTTGACTATGCCATTTACGTAAAATCGGTTGAGGGGAAAGTTGCCACATGATGCTTGCGAACGCATTGGACTGAAATGACAACCGTCTTTGTATCGTGTGAAGCATAGAAACCACCTGCTTTAAGAACACCATACACAATGACTATTGAAGCAAAAACTAACAGCATTGTTGTATGCTCGTTAATTTATTTTGTGTGAAATATTCTATTCATTAAGAAGTTTGATTTTGAAAACCAACGAGAGTCATCAGGTGGTTTAATCGTGTGCCGTCCACAGAACTGTCTCCTCCGCCAGCAGTCTCCGCTCTATGCTTTCTCCTATGGCTTAGTTTCTTTGTTCTCATGGCGAAGCCGGCACTAACCACAATTGACCCGGTGGCTCTATTGTCTTTCGTCTTCAATGAAGGCCAATCGATGCCAGCTCGAAGCGAGCACCATCAAAGAGCGAGCCTGATCTGGCTCGTCCGAAGAGTGGTGGAGACCGAGCGAGCTACATTTGCCTTTGTCATCTCGAACGGAGAGAGAGAGGGGGGCGTCTCATGGTGGCAATCTTGATCGGCGGCGGCAGTGCGACTGGGACTATTATAATTATGATGCGATGATTATACATACCTAACACTTAAGAGATACTTACCAAATACCAAAAAAAGTAAAAAAGAAAAAGCGCTTAGAGGAACAACAATCAGTGGAATACAAGTAGGTTATATCAAATTTTAATACACCCATCTAACTCCAAAAATAGTAGTGAATGCTCAAGACCAAGAGGGGGCGCATCAGATGTTATTGCGCCACCTACCCCCACGCAATCAAGCCGTGAGATAGGCTCCGGTTGAACTCTTTAGGGAATACAAATTAAATCGATATCGATGCAGGACCCAATATCGACTTTATTAAACCACGCTTCCAACTTCATTTCACTGGTCCCTTTTCACATTTAACACGGTACTCGAGGCGAAACACATGCATTTGATCGTTGACGTGTCTCAAAGCCGATAAAAAGACCCTTTACCCTAGGACGACAAACATTTTCGAATACACATGAAGAAGATATCTGGGTATTTAAGCACAATGAAACCATACTTTTGTCGACCCAGTTGAGCTAAAAAAATGTATAAATAAGTTGGTAGCGAACTCACGTAACATATCGCAGAACCAACCTAACACATTCCTAAAGGAACAATCTCCAGCTTTTACTGAAGATTTCTAATCTCTCCCTGGTTAGTTATAAAAGCTTTGAAATGGACTATTCATCGCACTGTACCGCTGTGATAACATCTCCAGATTAAGTTTCACAGAACAGAACCTTTTGCCTCTCCTACTTCCCTGTAATTGAAACTGGTACAGTAAAAGCTAAAAAGGTGTCTCACAGTGTGAATTCAGTGTCTGGCCTTAAAGTTCCATAAGGTGATAAAGCTAAACAAAAAGAAAAAAAAAAAAGTAGGAATGATGACCTTTTGCCTCCACATCAACACGAAATCAAAAGTAAGAGGCCAGCTGACATGAGTAACATCAATGCCAAAATCATGTGACCCGGTCCAACTCCTGTCAAACTCCAATCACATTATTTGTCGGAATCCTCGGCTGAAAATATTCCCCCCCCCCCCCCCCCCTTGCTCTGTTTGTCAGCCAAATGATGAGAAACAGATGAAAACATGTAAGAAACGCGCGGGTGCGGGTTCCTCAATGCGAATCCTTAGTCAAACAGCAGATGGCGTCTTCCTGAGGGCAATGAAGTGAGAAATTTGAATTTCTGCGAAAAAGGACAAATTTGAGTGAGTGAAGATGAACAACTGGCCTTCAACTAGTCCAGGTCATTATCCAAACACATGGTTCAATGAATACGCAAGTTGAATCTCATCCTAAAAAAAGTTCAAGTGCATTACCCAGCGGAGATGACAAATGCTTTAAGAGGTCGAAGGTAAAATTTTCAACGTGGCGGCGAATGTCCATTGAATTCCTCTAATAGAAAAGCCATCAACAAATTGACAGCTCTTGATTTGCAATTTGTTAGAATTGTAATGAGGAAACCTTGACATTAAAAAATGATATCATTTCAATAGCCAACAGATTTGTCACCACCAAAAGCATATATTATGTGACTCAAAAGTTTCGCCGTGTCAAAGGTTTGCCATGACCCTGCTAAACTTCTGTGCATTATGAAACGGGCAATGCTAATCAGCTAAATCAGCACGAGAGTAAGGGAACATATAATTATCATTATATTATTGGTGTTTTTATCTTCTACACAGTTATTATGTGAAGGAGAAAGGACTATCACATGCTATGAAGAAGTTACTTACATGTACAGATACATCGGCAGATGTTACTGATATTTAGCGCTATGCCATAGAACAACAATCATAATTAACAACGAGCTTACCATCAAAGCCATTCTGCAACATTAATATTGCCACAAATCAGGTGAGAAATACAGTCAAAAGTTTTTCTCATTTAAAATGACAGTATATCCATGTATCAGTGTAAGTATGTGAAGCCTTTGAAACAAAAGACTGATACCAGTCAGCCATAACTTAATTTTGTTGGTGTAAAGAAAGTAAAAAAAAGAAAAATCACTTCAGAGAAACAACAGTCAATGGAATAGGAGTAGGATTTGGGAAGGTACCGGCTACTTTAATTCTCTAAAATTTGACAGTTTCTGTCAAAGATTGCCGAGAAAGTTCGATCTTGACCAAACGCCTCTTATTGAGCACATTCCTTCCAGAAAAAGGCAATTCAGATTCTAATCCAAATATAAATACTTCCCTATTTCTTGGGTAGGTTCTATCGAATTCTAATGCACCATCTAACTTCAATAATAATAGTGAATGCTCGAGACCAAGAGGGTGCATCAGATGTCACACCACCTAACCCATGCAATCAAGCCTTGATAATTATTTTAAGGAGAAGTAGGCTCTACTTGAACTATAAATCATACCATTATTTTAGGAAAAAGAAAAAGAATTTAAAATCACGCTTCCAACTTCACCAGCCACTTCTCACATTTAACATGGTATGCGAGGCGAAACGTATGCATTTGATCGTTGACCTGTGTAAGAGCCAATTAAAAAGGTGCCTGATTTAGGCCTAGGACGTCAGACATTTTGAATACACATGAAGAAGATATCACAGTATTCAAGTACAATAAAACCATACTTTCGTTGACCTAGTTGAGCTTATAAATGTATAAATGAGTTGGTAGAGATCTCACGCAACTTATCGCAGAGCCAATCAATCATGCATGCTCGTGATGTTCTTCGCTCAAACTCAACACATTCCTGAAGGAACAATCTCGAGCTTTTACTGAAGATTGCTTGTTTTCTCAGTGAAGTTTTTTCAACTGAAATTTACTCTACAATGTGTCTGTGGAGGACTATAGGTGACTGGCTCGCGTGACTTACATATTTAGCAGATAGATGCGATTCGTTGTGAATCATAGGATGAAACCAACTGAAGAACCATGTTCACTAGTTCACGCTTTCTTAAGAAGGGGAAGGACTGATCAAGAGTCTACATACATTTACTGCAGGGTCTATTGAAAGTGACGACTCACAGCTTTACATTCATGTTTGTCTACATTTCCGTCTAAAGCTTTACTTCTGCAGTAGACATACTCATTTCAGAACCCAATACTTCCAAGGTCTTTAATCCATTCCATTTGTAGGAGATTTAGCTATCAATTGGCTAGACAATTAGTATTCAGCGACCCGAAGGATACCAATCTATTTCCAATACTCTTTATCAAATGTTACTCAGTAATCGTCATGAAAAGAATTCGAGCAGAAGATTATCATAATTGCATTGGTCTCTTTATAAAATGACTGAAGGACCGTGCAATGATGCGGTTTGGGCATGAAGCATGGCAATGTCACTGCAAATTATGTACTGTCAAGCAAACAGAAGGATCCATCTTTAAATGCCGACATGTAACTTGACTGCGCTACAGTAGCAGAGCACAAAAGTTCCCTGGCAAGCACGGACGCTTTGCAGTTTATTCGTTTTCTCCTCGTGTATCATCCTTTACTTCAAAACTTGCAAAAAGAATTGCTTCAGACAGCACTTACATGAAAATTTGCCCTTGGCAATGTTTGGCAAACAGAAACCAGGAAGGGAAGGGGGAGAAAAAATTGGAAACTTGAAAAGCAGCCTGTGAGATGCAAAATTCCCTGAAGACGACAGCAAAAAGGAATGCAGAGTGGATCAAAATAAGTAACTCAATACCCAGAAGAAACACATATAAGGATCAAGATTTTGCACCTTCCATGTACAAAGAAAGCAACCACTCAATTGTACCATTACCAGTAGAGACGCTTGAGAAAAACCAATTCTAAATGTATGCCAATGGGACATCGCCATATACCAAAGAACTGATGAAAACTAAGGCGTCAAGCCATACACCCAGTTGTTGTTGATCCTGTTGGTGTCACACCCCGAAATCAACAAGAATAGGGGATGACACGACTGTCCTTCTTCCTAAAGGACGCAGCCTTAACAGACAATCAAAAAGTTTTCTTCAAAAGACCATACCTAAAAACCAACTTTAGAAAGACCTCGTCGATGTCACTCTCGCTATAAAGGTCGCTAACTGAGGAACCTGAAAAGATTTGTAAGATGAGAATGAGCAACCACCGTCCAGTGAGTAATACATATCTTCTAAGCAGATCGAGCAGCCATTATGCATATATATATATAAAGCAATACCATCAACTCATAATCCAACATGTTCAGATAACATATATATCAAATAAAATATAAGTTATTTCATTTCAACTAAGCTTTATTATACATATCAAGATATTTATTAAACCAAAATCTCAATTCAAATTTCAATGGTCAAGTCCATTTATTAATCTCATTCGTAACAACGTCAATGGTCCATCCATTAACCAATCTCAAATCACACGTTAATGGTCTATCCATTGATAAATCTCATATTATACATCGATGGTTCATTCCATTGACTAATTTTGTGTCAAATCACATGTCGATGGTTCATTCCATCAATCCATCGACTGCATAATTTCAACCATGGTCACGCATAATGCCTCGTGACAAAGCGACTAAGCTCTCCCCCTTAGTGAGATCTCTACCTATATTGCCAGTAGTTGGCTCACAAGGATATCCTAACTAGTATGCGCATACCCACAAGCCCCTGAATAGGCTCACAGCGATATTGAGCATCACATCAACATCCCACAATACCGAAACTCAAATCCATAATCACTATCACCAATTGATTTCACAAAACAAAACACATAATCTTTCTCAAGTCCATTCTTCAAGCACAATACATTTCACAAAGCATCTCTCAAACAATTTCAGAACTCATTTCATAAACCAAGGTCACAAAGCATTACATATGTGTAAACTTTCACGACACACTTTATAACGCGTTTTTCAATCCATTCTCAAATAATCAAAGGGTAGTAAATGCTTGATCTAGATTTTTATGCAATAAAAATGCTATAATAACTTGTATGATACCCAAATCTTCATCGCTTTTAAGACGTGAGTTTCCAAAACCAAAGAAGATATAGTACCACTCACCTGGAAAATGCATACGACCAAACAATAATAATTACTCGAACCGTCGAACTCGCAATCCTATAAATTAAACGAGAAACAACGTCAAAATCTAGTAAAACGCTACCTCAATTACGACTCGGCTATACTAAGCTTAGACGTTGATAAAACGACTCACATGCACCGACAAATCGCACACCCAAAGTGATTATCTAAGCCGTTTGCAATGCGACGCTTGCACGCGTAATGCAAAAATTCTCATTTTGTCCAAATCGATACTTTAAAACGACTCCCGTCAAACCCCCAGCTTCACAACAACATAATCTATCATTTTCATGAAAACCCATAGCTTGGATAACCCAAAACGAGCCAAAAACTGAGAAAATCGACATGGAAGCCTGCTGGTCGCTACTGTTCACTGCGCGCGCACAACTTCAAAAATTCGTTTCTTGCAAACCGTGAGTCTAAATCAAGTTCCGTAAAGTCCTACTAATCCACAACACCCTAAACTATCATTCTCTCAAAATTCCTTAACTTAACGACTTCAAAATCTGACTTCGCGGCTTAAATTTTACATAATTCCAAATTTCTGATCTAAATCCAAAAACTACTCTAATCGGACGAACGAGGAGCGCAAGCACATACCTGGCGTTGCGATATGTTGTAAATCCAACTCAGCGAGGCTCCCACGGCGTATAGGCGGAACCTCTCTCTTTTCTTCTTCTTCTTCTTTTCCTTATTTTCCCTTTTTCTTTCTCTCCTCTGTTTCTTTCTTGCACGAGCAGCTCCCGGGTTCACTTTAAAGAACCGAGCGCCCCTTTTCTGCTTTTATCTCTTCCCTTCTTCTTTTTCTTTTTTTTGCGTGTGGGCCCCACACAAGACTTTTTGACTTAAAAACCCATATTTTACGGTTGGTTATAACAGTTGCAGGGGAGTGTAAACTACAGCTTGTCCTCGTTCACGGAGAGAGGGGTCATCTGCTCTTCCAAGCCCTTCCCTCTTGCGGATGTCAGAAACAAGCTGTGCAGCCCGAGACCCAGCTTCCATTGGATCTGAAGTCCCCAGTGGTCGAACCCGCACCGTTGGAAAAGCTTGTCCCGAGGTTGCAGACCTGAGGGTGCCGCAGGATCCAAACGACTCATACGACAGGTAGATAAGCCTTTGATGTTACAGAGTGGAGTTCCGGGCCTTCGCATCTCTTTCAGACGCATGACCACGCATCTGGTTAAGAACGCTGTAGATCCCCCCCAGAGTTTGTTCAGGAGCTTGAATCTCAACCGAGTAAACTGGCCTCTAGGAGCCTGTTCTGGCCCAACCCCATTTGCTTCAGCCCACAACACAAGTGGAATCCACCTCCAAGAAAGAGAGAGAGACAGAGAGAAGAGAAGAACAAGAACACCGACCCAAATCGAGATATTCCATAGCACATCTGCATCACTAAACTTCGCCGCATATCAATGAATGCAGAACTAGAATGTAATGTTCAGGCAGAACAGAACACACGATTCGAGAGTGGTCACTTTGAGCGCCATCACACGTGAAAAATGTAAAAAGAAAGGGACACAGAGACTAAGGGCTCGCATGAAAATCATTCTTGCCAGAATCAATTCTAACAGAGAATGAGAAATAATATTTACCAAATGTACCCTTATTCTATTTCTGCTTTTGGCAAGTTTACTAAACAGTATTCGGGGATCAGCGGTCGGCAATTAGCGTCCGGCGAAGGGTGACGGGCGTTCAGTGACGGCATCCGGTGGCCAGCAACCGACGACTAGTGGCTGGCAACCGGCGGCGGCCATGTGGCGGTCGGCATTCGGCGATCAACAACTAGCGTTTGGCGATCAGGGCCGGGGATGGCAGGGGGTGACCAGCGTCGGCGATCGGCGGAGGGGGGTGGTGGCAGGCGACGACGGGTGGCCTATGAGCGTGAAAAGGAAAATGAGAAATGAAAATAGAAAAGAATCACTTTTTGTAAGAATTGATTCTAGCCCTAGAGAATTACTTCTTTACCAAATTCAAATATTATTCAAAAGTAGAAAACTGTTCCAGAAGTCATTCTTTACCAAACGTATTTCTGCTCCGAAATTACTTCTGGCGCAGAATTAAAAATTCTGACATATTATCAAACACATCCTAAGTCATCCCCCTGGAAGCTCTCAACGAAAACTTTCTTCCGAGTGATTGATGACGATGATTTGCATTATGTCGCTTGTGTTCATTAGAAATTCTGGATTCAGTGCCGGTCTAAATTGGTGGGGCTTTGGAAACGTCCAAATAAATTATATGAAGTGCGGACGCCGTCAGGTTTGCCTTTACGGTACCATTTGAAAAGATAATGATGTTTGTGGATATGAAAAACATGCTGTGAGTTTTCTTCACCGTGAAAAAGCGTACGATGTTGTGTAATCTATCCGTATAGTCAAACTAATCATTTTGGTAATTATAAAAAGACCGTAAGAAGAGGACAGAGATTGATTGACTTCTAATTTCCCTAATCCTAATCCTTGAGAAAGCTATTAATTAAGGATTTTATGTTGCGTCTTCGGCTAGCTAATCCTTTTGCTCCTCACTAATGGAAGCTCCTTCCTTTTCCTCACTAGTGAAAGCTATTGCCAACCCATTTTTCTACCACTAATTTATAAACTAATTTTGCATTAATAACTAGACAACCCATATATTTTTTTTGTTTTTCTATGTACCTCTGTCACCAATACCTTAAATTTTACCGACCACTATATGAAATTACCGACCTTATATTTCAGTGACTTAACAGCTTTTTTTAGATTAAGCAACCCAATTTGAAAAGTCAGTGAAATAAAAAAAAATCAAGTATATATTGATAACTTACTAAAATGAGAGTTGATAACTTAATTGAAGAAAATTTGATAAATAACTTAAATTCAAGTAAGTAATTTTGTATAAGAGGCGGTAAATATAAGGTGTTATTAAGAAAAGTAAATAAAAAGGGCAAAAGATTAAAAAAATAAAGGAAAAGAAACATGGTAATTTCCAAAAAGAATTAGTAAATTAAGCATTACAAAGAGATGCAAATAACATTCATAAACGATAAGAAAAGTTTCGAAATTTTAAAAAAAAAACACACACAAATAGATGTTGATACGTAACTCAAATAAAAGTTGGTAAAAAAGTTTATGAGTAACACTAATTTAGGTGGCAACGTTTGAAAAGAGTTAGTAAATATGATGGATTGCTAACCAAATAAGTAAAAGTTGATCACTCAATAGAAAAAGTTGCTAACTTAGAAAGAACAATTAAACTTTTGTAATCAAATCAAATGAGAGTTGTCAACCCAAAACTAGTCCATAATCTAACATGACAAAAGTTGATAAGTCACTCTAATTTGGGTTGGTAATTTCATTTAAGAGTATGTAAATAAAATGCATTTATAAGTTACCCAAATGGAATTCGGTAAGTCACTATAAAAATTGATAATTTTTACAAACTATAAGAAAACATCAGTAATTTCACAAAAGCGTTGGGTAAGTTACCAAGAAGTTACTAGAACAAAAATCACCGATCATATTTCTTTTACCATTTTTGTTACAATTACCAACCTTTATTGAAATTCATCGGCATGGAAAAAGAATGGAATTGTTCTCTACGACTTTAACAGGCATGGGAATTTGTTTTCTTAAGAAAATGGGGACGTTTCAGCTGGCATTATTGACGAAAAGATCCACCTCGAAGATCCAACACCTCAATAAAGTCTCCACCAGATATCTGTCATGTCTAAAGGAAAGAATAATCCCACAAATATAATTATCACACTTCCGTCTTCCAATTTGGAGTTGGCGGGGTCTTCGCATCTTATTAAAGCCTATTTAGTGAGCATCAGTCACTCGTATTGATGTTATATGTCTCTAGAAAAGATAGCTCGAAACGTTTCATCTCTAAAATAACACCCAAAAAAAAAAAAAAGTAATTTAACGAGCTAAAATCATTCTCGTAAATTAGTGCAATGGCGTGCTCTTTCATATTATTGACTAGAATATTGTCACGGATGAAAAGATTTCGCAATGAAATTTGTTCCGATCGGTATAAATCACGTGATAGATCTTGATCGAATATTTTATTAGGGTGGCTATTGAATAATGTTGTCTGTGCAAAGTATTGCTCTCCACCAAAGAATTTGATTTCTAAGTTTGATGATACTAAAGTATTTCAATCGTGCTATGGCTTGTTAGGAACTCTAGTATTTACTGTGACGAGAACTTGTATACACATTCAGAGAGGAATTAATTATCTTTTTCTTATATGTGTTTTCTTCCACCTCTAATAATCGAAACAAAATCTACTTTGGTTAAAAATCTAAACATCACTCGTGCTGTTTTTAGTTCTATTTGCATATGGATGATGTCCGTGTTTATAATCCACCAAAGAAACGAATGCCCTCCCTTTTTTTTTAATATATAGAGCACTGTTTCGCAAAGCAATTATACCCATACCCAGGTTTACAACAAACTTGCCCAGTACATAGATTTTCCGGGCAAGTTCAATATCTAAGTGCTGTTGTTTTGATGAACATGGATCACATCAAGATGTTAAAGTCATGGATGTACACACCCCATTGAAATCACATCACTTCCTCTCTAATCTCCCGATGGCAATGACCTTTGATCTTAGAGAGTACGTGATTCGTCGTGACTCCACTTGGATGCAAAAAGAAGCATCAACAGCAACAAAAGATCATTCTAGGGTCTCTTCCTGCTCTTTTGTTCTCCATCTCTAGGGTTCTGTCTTCGTGAGGACGAGAACTTAGCTTCCAATACTCAAGCTCCGTTCGTTTTTGCGGAAAATGAATGATTTGGAAAATATTTTTCGAAAAACGGTTGCTTGTATCACTTAGGAAAATGAATTAATGCAAAAAAATTTCATTGTCTACGAAAATGTTTAGACATAAATTGTTGTCGATAATGAAATTTTTTTCCATTGACTAATTATTTCAAACGATAAAAGCGATCATTTTCGGGAAAATATTTTCCAAATCGTTTATTTTTCGCGAACCAAACGGAGCCTTAATCGAAGAGATTCCGTCAGAAGTCCTTGAATCCTAAAAAAAACAGGATTGAGCAAGTGAAATGGTATTGCAGGCAATACATATAGATTGAGAAGAATCGTAATCTACCAAATCGTATAAACTTCAACCGATGCAAATGTCATCGAGTGAAAGGCAAGATATATTTTTACTATGCTCCCTATAAGTCAAACCGAGCGATGACCTCAAAGGCTCAAGAGTCATGCTTCTTTTTGTCGAAACCTCTTCCTGCGAAAGAGACTGAATTTCGACAATTTTGCGAAATGATAATATATGGGTACCATTCTAATCTATCATATCCAATGCTTTTGCTTTTGTCGCTTTCTGACAAACGTTATCGGAGCCATCATCCATGCGTTTGTCAATCCGGAAAAAGTGGTCTCCAATGTTAAATACGGCATAATCTTCAACCACTCATTTCTTAATTTACTCTCTCCTCCCCAAGCCTCTTGTCACACGCATTACATATTATCTACGTCAAAGGTGGATCCACCAATTATTTTGAATGCGTAGCATTGAAATCTTCCTATCTACATCTTATCACGCTAATTATCGCTTTTTCCAGAAGTCATTTCGGAATCATAGCTCGGAGGTCACACTGCATGCTTTTCACAGTTGATGAATTAAGAGAAGAGTTGCTCCAGATAAGTACACCCGCACGTGCAAGTTGCAAACATACGATGTTCTTCATCCCCCTACGACTAATCAACTAGCTAGTTTTGTGGTGCCCCCAGATGTAGCAACTTCATCACCAAGTTGTTATGATTAAGAAAATTATACATTCATAACCAAACTTGTACCAAACGCTTTGAAAGAAGTCCGGTTTTTTTGTCGCACTTTGAAAGAAATTGATTAGTTATCTATGCTGATTTATAAACTAATGAGGACCTCCTACTTTTTAGGGATCTCAACTATTTTTCTTTCTTCCTCTAATATCCTCTAATACTTATTTTATAAGTATTGTGCCCATGGACAATGCGTAAGTTAATAATCTATCAATCTCTTGCATGCTTGCTTCAGTATTAAAGTTTGAATCTTTTTATTTATTTATTTATAACAACATTCCTAAGGAAAATCAAATCTTGACATTTTCTTATCTCTCCATATATTAAATTTCTTTGGATAGTGTTGCTTTACCAATAATTTGTGTCCACGTTAATTTTTTAGGCATTTCATTAAAAAATGATTCGTCTAATTCTGCAAATATCAATTTTCCACACGCTAATACCACGTATGCACATTTGCTAGTTTGTAATAGTTAAAGTCAGTCGGGGTCCCCGCGGCACTCCTGGGCCCAAGTGGAAATAAGTGAGTTTGAGTAAATTGAAAAATAAAGAACTTGCATCGATCGTGATTTATGAACCATATGCAATTGCAATAGGCTTTTTTTCTAAGACACGTATTGATTTTTAAGGACCCATGTAAGTCCCCCGTGATGAAAGATCGTGGTTGACCCCGTCATGTTAACTTAAAACCAAGGATGTCTAGCATGAGTAAAGAGCATCTGCAACAGCTCGACCTAATTCACATAAGCGAAGCCCCAAAAAGGAGCATCTAGGTGGTACCCATTTAAGCCTTTAAGGTGGATCTTTGCCTATAGATAAATCAAATCCCAAGACTCTTCCCATCTAATATGGGTCGACTAAGAGTGTGTCAAACTTCTTCACTTAAAGTATAGACATCCTCATTAGTGTTTAACTCATTAAAGCCCAATAGAACTCCTCTTGTAAAATGTGTAATTTGGATAATTTTGAATTTCATTCACAACTATCGACGAGTCACAACTTGTCTGAGCTCTTGTCGACATTCTATCGTTATCCATTGGTATGTACTTAGTCCATCGTCGAACCACACCTCTATTATTGAAAATCACTTGGCCTTTCTAAAAGGAAATATTCGAATAGTGATTATTTAGGGTGAGTCTTTAGTTATAAATCACTCGATTGGTCATCTTTCATATAATATGGGACTTGAGGTGATATCCAACCTTCCTAGACCAACCGGACATGTCTCCCTAGGTGTTTACTTTCCATCCAAATCTTCGTTCGCAGGATTTCTGATCAAAGTTCTTCTGTGACTACCTAGACATGTCTCCTTATTCTTTTGGCCCCCAACAAAATACAAGAGGTACGAATTGTAATTAACCAATCATGTACTTGACGATGATATGCACGATAAAGACAAGATGGAACCTTGTACGTATTAAAGAGCTTCGACAGGCATTGCAGTTGATTGGTTACTCATGATTCGACGGATTTACTAGGCAACCTATTAACCTATAAAATATTCGAATACCGTATCCCATGGAATCTCATGTTACACGAACCAACACTTCTTTGACCAAATAAAAAATGGAAAAATTCCTATTAATCGATGTCCTACCCAAAGCTTCGTATACATATTGTCGATAATGCGCTCGAGATGATGAATATTGTAATATACTGAAAGTAAAGTCAAGGAAAAGATTATCTCCAATGGTGCTACGTGCCCACAAATATCAAATCAACTCTTTATCAATGAGATCAGCAATGAGTTGCATCGGATAGCTTTTAGAAATATTGTCCACCAATTAAAGTCTCGGTTAATGTACCGCATATTAAATTTTCGTTTTGATTCGAAAGTCTTGTCGTGCAAATCTTGTCTCAACAATCATTTTCTACGAATAAATGATTAATTAAACATTTGCGTTACTAACTCTTGTTTGAATTACTTACCGATGCTTTTTTTTTTTTGATTTATCAACTTATCTTATCTCCGACAAAAAGAAACTTATCTTATTCCTTCTAACTTTCTTTTATTTCTTACTAAACTATAAAATTTACTAACTATTATACGAAATTACCAACCTTAATTTGATGACGAAACAATTTTGTTCCCAATTATGAAATCCAATAAATTTTTGTTAGATAAAGAAAAATCAAATAAACATCAGTAACTAACTCAAATGAGAGTTGGTAAATCCATGACTAGTTAATAATATGATAGAAAGAGAGTTAATAAATCACTTAAATTTTAAGTTAATAAGTAATTTATATGAGACCCGGTAAATTTAGGGTGTCATTATAAGAGATAAACAAAAGTTGGTAAAATATAAGAAAAGTTGGTAAGTTAACAAAAGAAAATGGTGAGTAACTCAAATGAGAGTTGGTAATTTCAAACTAGCCGGTAACTTAACTAGAGAAAAAGTTGGTAAGTCACTCTAATTAAGACCGGTAGATAGTGTTTGAAAAAAGTAGGTAAATTTAAGCCATATGATAAGAAATGCCAATAAAAAATTTGTAAACGATAAGAAATGTTGGCAATAAAAAAAATCAAATAAACGTCGGTAAGTAACTCAAATGAGTGTTAGTAATTTAGTACTGTGAGAAAAGTTGGTAAGTCGCCTTAATTTAAATCGGTAAAATCTAAAAAGAGTTTGTAAACATAAGTGTTGCTTCCAAGGCATATAGAAATCAGCAACTTAATAGAAAAGTTGGTAAATCAGAGATAACAATATAAATGTTAATACGCAAATTAAATGAGAAATTGATAACCCAATATGAGTTGGTATTGATCTTGCAAAAATTCATAAGTCGCTCTACTTTAGGTTGGAGACTTAGTAAATTCAAAGTTTCGATAAGTAATCATTACAAGAAAAACACCCTAGCACACATGACAAACTATTGGCGACAAAAAATTTTGTTGCCTTAGCCCCTTTTTTTTTTGGATAAGTTGGTAGCTGCCAATTTGCAAACTATATAAAAAAAAAAAATTAGCTAATTTCGTAAAAGTGTTGGCAAGCTACTGGCTAGTTATATAAAAAAGAAATGATTGGTCATTTTCTTTATCAAAAGTGGAAAGTCAACAACATTTATTTGAATATACATGGAGAAAAGAACAAAATTCATATCCTTGGGGCACGAAATAAAAGATTTGGGCCCGCTCAAAATGAACAAAGGTGCCAAGTATAACTGACTTTCTCTTTTCTCTCGTAGAACAGGTAAAATCTTTAAGGTTGATGTACAGAAATACTCGTTATACTAAAGTCTCTTTCAACTTTAATTCTTTTTCCAAAGAGAAAACGAAAAAGGACAAAGGGAAAGAAAATACGATACATGGACGTGGGTCCACATGATCTTAAAGAAAAATGATGTTTGGTGCCCCAGCAAAATCTAGGGTTTTTTCTTTAGTAGGACCCTCCAAAGATATGCTGTCACACTTCAAATTTTCTTTGCTCTATAAAAGAAACCATCAGCAAAACCCTCGTTTCCCCCTCTTCTGCTACTTTCTTCTTCCTTTTCTCCTCCTGTCTCAGTTCATACATCTTTAAGCTCGCATTAGCACCATAGTTTGGTTGCTATTATAATTATTAGCTAATTGGCTAAATTTCCTAAAAGAACAAGAAGAGAGAGAGAGAGAGAGAGAGAGAGAGAGAGAGAGAGAGAGCCATGAAAGAGAGTGGAAGAAAACAAGGAGCGCTGTCGCCGTGTGCGGCGTGCAAGCTGCTCAGGAGGAGGTGCGCTCAGGACTGCGTATTCGCTCCTTATTTCCCAGCTGATCAGCCCCAGAAATTCGCCATCGTTCACAAGGTCTTCGGTGCGAGCAATGTCAACAAGATGTTACAGGTTCAACTAATCGTATTCCCCCTCTTCTCTGGCTTTTGCATGCATGACCCTCCTCCCTAATATTCTTCCACACTTTAAGGATAGCCTCCAATCTAAAAAACAAACCCATATCACACTATGTGGAGGAGAACTACATGAATTTCTATGAAAATCATCATCAAAACTCTGTCTGCGAGCGACTTGCTGGATAACTTCAGCATGCATACTTGTCTAGAAATGAATATAATCACGACTCATGAGAAACTACGAAATTGGTTCTTCGTCGATTTCCCTCTTTGCTGCATGGATGCACTCCCCTGTTGGTAAGTGGTGGTTATCCCTTTTTGTTCATTTGACAAAATCAGTTGTTAGGGAGATAAGAAATTCGATATTACTACTGACCAAATCCATTTCTTATGTCAGTTATTGTGGTTAATTTCTGTTGGGCAAAAGCTGAGGAGACCCCACCCATTAACGAGGTTTCTCGGTCTTACTTTATTCAAAAGGCGACTTTTTGACCAATTCCATTTAGCACATGGGATGACGAGGATTTAATTGCTTTATAAGATATCCATATCCTCAAGTATAGTAGTGCTACGTGCATAATAAAGGTTCCTTAATAAAATTTCCTTTTTTATGTTACCTCTTTTTTATTGGTGAAGAAGCTCAAATTTGTAGAAAAAATTTGGACAAAATAATGAAATAACCCTTAAACATCTCGACCCACGTAAGAAGCTCTAGAGAGGAGGAAAAAGAAGAAGGAAAAAGTTAATCTCCGCCAGAGATGGAAAAACAAAACAATCGAAATGATTTGTATGAGATTTGCACCGGTGTTGTATATTTCTTCTGCAATCAATTATGCAATGGAAAATTTTATGTGGATACGTTCGCCAAATTAGCGACTGCATACATCTTAACACTTGATCCCACTTACAAAATGATTTTATTTTCACGCTGTATGTGTACTAAATGTTAAAGTCGATAGATAAATCAGGCATAGTAATTCTAAGAAAAGGAAGGAATTAGGTGTGACCATCAAGGATTTGAAAGAGAAAAAGTAGAGGGGATGCCTGCTTTTCGCGACCATGAAGTGTGGCGCTAGTCTTTTTCTTTTGGTCATGTCTGCTTAATTTCCATCTTTAGAATGTAAAAGTAGTGTGGAGAGTCGTTCTTGTCATTTTGCTTTTGAAGTACATGATTTTACGGAGATAAGGACGGGAAGCCACACGAAATTTTGCTCCTAAAGTGAGTCGTCATCTGCTTGTTGGCAGCATAAAGAGCAATATTACCATGAAGGAATCTAAGCCAAAAAAGTCGGTCATGTATGGCGCAATCATGACGCGACCATGACGACCTAAGTTATTGGTTCATTGATGAAGAAGAATTTCTCATACCATTAGGAAAATTTTCAGCCATTTCTTAATCGCTTGTGCTAATGTAAACTACCTACGAATTATGCATGCCAATTTTTGAAAAATTTGAAAGGTTTTGGAGCATTTTGGTTTTAATAAGTTTGAATATTTCTAACGCTGCTAATGTTACATTTATATTCTCAGGAGTTACCAGAGCACCAGAGGAGCGATGCGGTGAGCTCGATGGTGTACGAAGCAAACGCAAGGGTGCGAGACCCTGTATACGGCTGCGTCGGGGCCATATCATCGCTTCAGCAACAAGTTGACGTGCTTCAGAACCAGCTCGCGCTCACGCAGGCTGAAGTCGTCCACATGCGCATGCAACCGCATCAGTTCCCTTCGACCTCGAGCTCAGCCGTCGCTGCCACCGACGACGGCAACTCGCGGGGGGACAACTTGCATTCCAGGCGGTCATATTTTCCCTTGAACGAGGTTGATCGAGCCGACGTTGAGGACTCTTTGTGGTCATGACACGAGTTACTTCTGATGCTGCCTACACTTTTCTTATCCATTGTATGCAGATCTTCTAATTTTCTCACTAGCTAGCTCTGAAGTCGTGGTTCTCATGCGTGCAATCTCTCTCATCCCCTAGGATTTCTACCTGGCATCACGGAGCATGACTGTTCATCAGAATGTACAGCATTAGAGAGACTTTCTAAGGGTGTTAAACCTCTCCATGATCATGTGTAAAGTATCACTTAAAGTTTCAGAATGGCTTCATTTCTCCATCTTATTTCACCAGGGTGTGCTGTTAACGAGCTGTGATCGACTATGAGGTGAATGGAGCCGATAAAACATCTCCGATCTCCAGAAATGTTAAAAGGTGCCGAGAAGCCTTACGAAAACTTATTTATCAAATGACACGACAAATTTCAATTGAACGTTGAAATAAGTGCACGAACACTGAATCCAACGATGAGCTTGTGTTTCAAGCATTTAATGTAAAATTGCTATGTTTGTCACTAAGTTAGATAGTCTTAGTGAGATTTCTCAGCCATAGAACACCCAGTGTTGCTCGTCTTCTCTCTGCTTTTGCCGCTCTAACACTTGAATATTAGTAAGCTCAATCTTGAGATTAGGTGAAAAAGAGTCCCAATCGGCATTCGAGTGCGTGCATATAAGCTAATGATTAAGTTGCATGCATGTGGGTTTTGATGTTTGTCCAATGCCAAAGGTAGTTCAACCGGCCATTGTTGTCCCAAAGGCTATATAATATGTAAAAGCGAGACAACACCACCACACCCAATCCAATCATGATCTCTAAGCTTATGCAATTTATTAGGAGATGTAAGGTTCGAGGGTCACCTGCGCTAGCAACTGGGGTCGAACGGATCTAGATAGTGCTTAGGAATCCATTTCTTACTAGGCAATATTTCCCTCCCTCTCTGACTTTTGATGATTCGAAAACATGGGTCGGAAACATCCTAACAAAACTACCATTAGATCCCCGCCTCTCTCTCTCTCTCTCTCTCTCTCTGTTTTCCCTCTTTCCTCCGCTGCCATTAGCCGCCTCGCTAGCCCATCGTTGCTCCATAGCGCGACGCCCGCACCTGCTCTCAGCTCCTTCTCTCTCTAGTGTGGTGGCAGCTTGGCGACTAAGGTGGTGGTGCTATGTGGTGGTTTGTTCAGCAGAAAACGAGAGAAGATAACGAGGGAGGGAGGGGGTGGTTGAGTAGTCGCACAGCTGGGATAAAGGTGTGGTGGCTTTGTAATCTGAAAGAGATTAGTTTGTTTTGTTAGGGATTTGATGTACATGGGTACCAATCGCCCAGATGCCCATCACCAATCACATGGAGATGGAGGGGGAGACGAGCTTTTCTTGAATCAGGCATGTAGGAAAACAAGACACTTTCTTACTTCTCGCAAATGGATACGAGCATGAATGATCAAGCTCCATTATGAAATGGACCATATTGATGTTGCGTATGGCCTTAATGTCAAAAAAGTCCTAAACCTATTGTAATTGTGTCAATTCGGTTATAGACATTTTCTTTTGTCAATTCAGTTTTAAAACCTTTTTTATTTGTGTCAATTCAATCCATTTGATCGGCCGATACTGACGTTGACTATTTTTAATAATATTTAATTATTTTTCGAATTATTTTTATTATTTGTCTCCTTTTTTCTTTTCATTTTTTCATTTTTTTTTCATTTCTGCAAGCTAGGGTCGTCGGGGCAAGGGTTGCCGATGAGCCACAATGAAAAAACATAAAAAAACAAAAGAGAAAAAAAAAATTGAAAAATTGAAAAATATTATTAAAAATTGTCCACGTCAGCATTAATCAACCAAATTGACTGAATTAGCATAAATGCAAAAGATTTAGGACTATATTGGCAAAAAAAAAGTTTAAAATTGAATTGACATAATTATAATAAATTTAAGACTTTTTTGGTAATTTTTTTCCCTTAGTGGATGTAGCCATTAAACAGATCACACCTTCACTAGGGGTGGCTGGGGGACCAGAGCGTGAGACCCACACACAAGCTCATGGTCTTCCTCCATAACACGCTGGTATCATTGAATCATAGGGTATCCCATTTTTCCCTCGTTTTCACTCTAACCTCTCCTTTTCACTTCACATAGACACCGATCAACTTAGGCATCCGGTGGGGTTTTTGAAACGGGCGGTGCTCAGGCTTCCTTTCTTTGCGGTGCGGATGCCAGTGAGCTCGAGACCCATTATCGACGAGTCGAGGACCCATCGGATGTGCGCACCAACTTATGAATCTACTCATTCCTTCACCTATTTATCTGTCCTCCTTCCATAGCGAGGCGAGTAAACTTAAGGCTCATGACAATGCATGCGCATAATCTCATCCAATAAAGATTCGCTCAAACGTAAAGATGGTTTGCAAGTAAAGAGTGGCCCATTACACGCCTTTTCTCGATATTGGGCTCTTGTGGGCTCCGGCCCAAAGAAAGCCCGTCGATGAATTGGACAACAACAAGCAGGCGCTCGGCCCAGACGTGCGGCCCGAACCGAGAATCCATTAGATCGTTAGGGTAAACCAGACAGGCGACAGGGTTTTAGTAAATGCTATTGCGCTGCTGGCCAGTAGAATCAAGAATCCGGAGACAACCCAAACCTCATTTTCACGCTTGCAGTCTCCCCCCGAAGGAATCTCTCTTCCTCGTGCTTCCATCTTCTCTCCTTCATCCCACGGAGCCGTCGACATGGTACGTTCGGTCCCGTCGTCGCTCGTTGTGGCGTGTTTTGGATGGGTTGAATCCCACTTTTGGCTTGCGATTTGTAGTAATCTGATGTGGGCAATGGTGTTTTTTTTTTTCTCTTTGTCGACGAAATGCGTTTGATCGTGCAGTCTCAGCCGGATAACAAGCCGGAGACCGGGGAAGACCTGGAGAGAAAGAAGAAGAAGGAAGAGAAGGTCTCCTCTTTTTTGCTCCTTTTGCGAATTCTGTTCCTCAACTGTTCTTTCTTCCCCTCCTTTGTTTTACGCATCGGACGAATAATGATTGAGCGCGGGAATAGAAACCGAAAGAGTTCGATCTTGTTTTGCTCGCAACGGGAGTGGCGAATTGCGTTTCGCTTCGCTCTTCGTTGCTTATCCCACCGTTTGTATAGTG
Organism: Metrosideros polymorpha var. glaberrima; assembly: GCA_001662345.2. Taxonomy (NCBI): domain Eukaryota; kingdom Viridiplantae; phylum Streptophyta; class Magnoliopsida; order Myrtales; family Myrtaceae; genus Metrosideros; species Metrosideros polymorpha. The sequence continues at coordinate 19,563,683 of BCNH02000006.1, read as the reverse complement.
CATGAATCTTATTGGTCGGAAATGAGCGGCTAAAATCAAGCGGCAATGACCTTGTTCGTCCGAACGTTCTTGTCCATTTGACCCTTCAGCTTTGCCAAATTGGGAGTGCTGTCCATTTGCTTAAGTGACAATAATCTCTTTTAATATACGGTGCATTTTGATTTGTCTGTGAAGGCAAGAGAGAAGGAATTGAAGAAACTCAAGGCTGCTGAAAAAGCAGAACTGGCTAAACTCAAGGTATCTATTATTGTCTAACAGACTTCTTGCTTATAATATTATCGATTGTTCGTAGTTGCTCTCATGCACGATTGTTCTCAGTCTGGTAGTGAGTTTTCAGTATTGGGTGTTGATCATTTGTCTGTTATATCATATGGGGTCTTGTTAATGCCATACGCACTCTTCAAACTGGGGTTGATATAATTTTCTCTTGTTATTCTTTGAAGGCTCAACAAGGTGCCAATGCCCCTAAAAAGAGTGCAAAGAAGAATATAAAGCGAGATACAGGTGAAGATAATCCAGAGGATTATGTTGACCCAGAGACTCCTTTTGGTGAGAAGAAAAGGCTATCCAGCCAAATGGCGAAGCAGTATAACCCAAGTGCCGTTGAGAATTCGTAAGAATTTAATTTCTTTGTTGTTTACTCTAGATTTGACTTATTGTTGTGTCTTAGATCTATCCTCAGACCAACTTCGTGTTGATTTAGATGGTACACATGGTGGGAGAAATCAGGCTTCTTTGTGGCAGATGCCCACAGCCCAAAACCACCATTTGTAATTGTGAGTATGTTTTACTGCTGGATACTTTTTTTACAGCATAATTGGGATTCTATTCTATCTTATTGCTTGCAACTTGATATGAGTGACTGATTGAGGATCTTACTCGGGTTTTCTAAGATTGAATGCAGTGAGTTTCTGTTTACTAGTTTGGCTTTTACTGCAGAATTTATTAATGCAATCGCTAATAGTAGACTTCGCTTTTCCAATGTGCATTCCGATTATTTCAAGGTTTAGGATGGGTGGTTATCTATTATTGCAACCTTATGTATTTAACGCCATGGACCTTTATAAATGCCTAAGTGGTGGAGGAATAGCTTTAGCATGGAGGCAATGTCACTAGTAAATGGTACTCAGGATAGGTAGATAGTAAAGCTACAATGGAAAAGGCAGAAGGTGAAAATTAGAAAGAAACCATGTATAGTTGTGTCTTGAAGGTCTTTTAGGTGTGTGAATTTTATGTTCCAACCGACTTTTCTGGCTTGTTCTAGTGAAAGTATCATTCTTCCTTCCTGTTACTGCTAAAATATGTAGATGATCTCGAATTGAAGTGAATAATTACTTGCTTGTATACTTCTTTTTGGTTGATTATTTGTCGATATTTCTATCTTCTTGTGAATGTGGCTTAAAGTGAATGAATTGGGCTACTAGATTCAGGGATGTAAAACTGTCATCCTATCTTTATTAAAGTGCTTTTACGGGGAGTTGTCCTGCATTTTCAATTTTTCCCACAGGGAAAATTGTTTTGTAGATTGGAAAAGTATCAGCCTACAATCTCATTATATTAATCTTTTTCCTAAGTTTTGTTTTGTAATATGCTTCTCATCATGCAGGTCCTTCCCCCTCCAAATGTGACAGGGGCCCTACACATTGGGCATGCCCTTACCTCTGCTATACAGGTTGCGTCACTGTTTCTGCATTCTCCTCTTGCGCTATCATGAAGACTAAGTACATCCTTCATGTGCACATTATAAACATGTGCAGGACACTATTATCCGTTGGAAGAGAATGTCTGGATATAATACCTTGTGGGTGCCTGGAATGGATCATGCTGGGATTGCAACACAGGTGATGTTGCTATCGTCTTCTACTTTTTTAATGTTTGGATGGGACATTGTGGTTACTGTGGCAGGTTGCCTGTTCAATCCTTACCTATTGCAAGAACTTTGGTTGTCAATAGCTCAATGTAAAAAAGCCAAAACTGTCGTCAAGACCTCATCTTTTTATGTATATTTTTTCAGTCACAGTACATAACCTTGATAATTCTTTCTTCCTTTGCCCTAGAGTTTAGGGCTTTTACCCTGTCCTTTTCCATGAGTATCTCAAGCTTGATTATCATTTGGTTGGATTGGAGTGGACATTCTGAAGCAATTGAGATCTTCAGTAATTTCATTTAGTAGTTAAATGAAGAGACTACTAATATGGCCTTAGTCTAATCATGTGTGTGGTTGGACTATTGTATTAGCATTAGTTGATTAGATGTGCTTGCTGATAGTGGACACACTGCACATGAGGTTGCAACCGTGTCGATATTGGGGAGGAAAATTGTCATGATGGGACCCTAATTAAAACGTTTATACCAATTATGTTGGTAGTTGTCATTGGGGTAGGGTCTGATCAGTTCAAAGTCCTATCCTTTTACTGCTATGCTAGCATTCATTTAAACATTTCAATTGAGCGATTCATGTTTAGCCAAAGTTTAGTCAATTGTGCTAAATATTGCAAGATTTCATGAAGTGAGATCCATGTTTTCCCAGGATGTGGTCATTTTGGTGGTCATTTTGGCAAGTACAGGATCTGACGACATTCTCATTTTTCCCCATTATACAGATTTTCTAGTTTCATAGATCTGGTATGTAGGAGACATGATATTTGGAATTCCTGCCATTTACCCAGTAAATTCATCATATACCCACAATTACCAGCAGTATATCGTGGCAATATCATTGAGGTGACAATGCTGCATCTTAACATGTACCCCTTGAGGCAATAGAGTTGGTTATCTTTCCTATTGGCATGTACCGTCTTAATATATACCACTTTCAATTGCTTTTATCTAAATAAGAAACTACGTCAAATTTGGTCAGTTATGTGGTTGTGGTTGAATCTGAAGGTTATTCACTAAGCTGGGAAGGTTTTGATGCAATTTTTGCAGGTTGTTGTGGAGAAGAAGCTAATGCGCGAACGTCGTTTGACAAGGCATGACTTCGGTCGAGAGAAATTTGTGTCTGAGGTGAAATTCTCCTTGCTAAATGGACCTTCAGTGGTTGTACTTCACTGTCCACGCGGAAGTCATTGTGCTTCATTAATCTATTTGTGTCTGGTTGTGACTAGGTATGGAAGTGGAAGGATGAGTATGGTGGCACTATATTAAGGCAGCAACGTCGTTTGGGCGCATCACTTGATTGGTCCCGTGAGGTGACTTTTTCAAGTTCATGAATTTTATAATGAAGTTTTTTGAATTGGAATAGATTGTGTGCTCAAGTTTGAAGCTGATGAATACATTACTGTCAATATCTCAGTTTATCTCTGGGGTGATTTATTGACCAGAAGCTTATAATTTCCCCTGAGATATCTCTTGCTCTTTTTTTTTCTAAGTGCTTTACAATGGATGAGAGAAGATCAAGGGCTGTTACTGAAGCATTTGTTCGACTGTACAGAGATGGTCTTATCTATAGGTATTTGAGAAATAACATTCTTTTTCCAGCCTCTTTTCTTCTCCTGTTTTTCTCTGCTTTTTTCCACTTATCGACACATTGTCTGCTTTTATTTTTGATACAATTATGTCAAAAAAGTAACAGGTTTCTTATTGGAACTAGTCAACTGCACAAACATTCTATGATTCTAATGGTTGACTGTCATCAATTGGATATATAGCTATATTGTTGAAACATATTTACTGGGAGATGTTCGGTGTGACTCTTTTTTATGTACCTTTTGCTTTTCTTGAATATTGCGGCTTAGCTCTTTGATTTTATAATGATTAATAATTACAAGTATTGGCGAGTGGATTTTCATATATAAGTTCTCGTATTTTATTAAAACATTTTTTATTATTATTATCAAATTTCAGAAAGTAGTAAAATTTGCATATGTGCTCAAATCTTAGGTGGTATGTTTTACATTTACATGCTCATTGTGTGAGGTAGAATACTCCTCATGTTTAATTGAAAATTTTGTCAGGGATATCCGCCTAGTGAATTGGGATTGCATCTTAAGGACCGCGATATCTGATATTGAGGCAGGTGCTGCCTTATGGCTGCATAGTCATTCAGTGCTTTTTTCCATTGCTTAGCTGGATAAATCTGTTTGTAGGTAGATTATGTAGATATCAAGGAGAGAACACTTCTAAAAGTTCCGGGCTATGAAAATCCAGTGGAATTTGGAGTTTTAACATCCTTTGCCTACCCACTGGAGGGAGGTCTGGGAGAAATTGTTGTTGCCACGACAAGGGTGGAGACAATGCTAGGTGACACTGCTATTGCAATTCACCCTGATGATAAAAGGTATACTCATCTGCATGGAAAATATGCAATTCATCCCTTCAATGGAAGAAGACTTCCCATTGTCTGTGATGCAATCCTTGTTGATCCAAGTTTTGGTACTGGTGCTGTTAAGGTACAAATATTGACCAATTGCCACTGTAAGCCTTATTTGTCTTTTCCTATGTTAGCTTTTATACCCTGTTCCATCGTTTTCAGATCACTCCAGCACATGATCCAAATGATTTTGAGGTTGGAAAGCGTCATAGTCTTGAATTTATAAACATTTTTACTGATGATGGGAAAATAAATAGCAATGGCGGTTCGGAGTTTCTTGGGATGCCACGTTTTAAGGCCCGTCAAGCTATTGCTGAGGCACTGCAGCAAAAGGTACGATAATATGCACTGCTCTATAGATGTTTCCAGTTATTTTGTAGGTTCTCGTGGTGTATGTGACTTTAGATTTTGTAGTGAATCTTAGTTTATTTGGACTTATATGATTTGTTCGACTTCATATCACTTGTTGGATGTGGTTAATTCCTGGGTAATTGTATTGGAAGAGGCAAATTTAATTGAATCTTTGAAGCCCCCAAAGAGTCAGGTATTGTTGATGTCAACATTTCCGGGTCTGCAGCCTGATTTTTCTGAACAAACTGAATGGAATTAATAGTATTACATATGCACATCAGTTGCCAAAGTTTGTAGAGGGCAAAATCCATTATAAATATCCTTCCCTTAATACACATGCATATGTAGCTTATATAGACTCCATTAGTTTTCTCTCATAAGTCACTTAGAACTAACAAACATTGAAAGTCACATGAGTCAAAAGTCCATCACAGCTCCTCCCCTACACAAGAATGGAGTATGTACTAGATGATGGGGCAGTTCCATCAAACCCACGCAATGTATAAGAACGGACCTGTTTCTTGCATCATTTATTGAACTGCTGGGCCCGTCATCAGACATCCTTCCTACATTACCATGCCCCCAAATCCTACTTGATGATGTCTTGCTCAGCTGAAACTCCTATATTGGTTAGCAAAATGGGTGTAATGAGGGAGATGCCTACTGGGCTTCCTTCTAGAAAACATGGATCACCTTCTTGGTGCTGATTAGTTTTGCCTCAGCTGTTCTTATGTAGTTCTGTTCAGAAGTTTGACTGTGGCTTAGGGCTGTAAGCTGAAAGACTTGCATATTCAAACTGAAGAGATTGACAATCTCCTAACTTGACAGAGGCTTGAACAATAGACATGTTATTCGACTTTACATGCACTACATCTTTAAATTCTTTTAGTGGATGATATGGTTGACTACATGATGAAGGACAATTATTCCTGACAAAGAATAAATGTTTAGGCTTCACACCCAAAGCTTCCTAAGCGTCACACCTGAGAGAAGAATTGCATCACACAATCCTAAAGCATAGAATTGCCAAATTCAAATAATCATCAACTCTATTCAAAAGAAAGAATTACAACCACATATATAGACTCTCTAAAGTACTATGTTAAGTCAAAATAGGAAACCTGATATATTCTAATAAAACTAGGAAACACATATCCACTACCAACCAGGAGAAGGAAACATTAAACCCTATTCCAACTAGGAAAAGGAAACTTATTAAGATCCTAATAGACTCCAATCACGTAAGAAGATTCCTGATTAATCAAAGAGAATAAACAGCACACTTCATTTGGCGCGCCTTTTGTAAGTCTTCAAAGGCTATTGCGAGTGTCCTCCATCCCTACAGTCAGCTTTCAATTTGGTTGGAGAATGCACTGACTGTTTAGGTTGAACTCACATTCTCAATATCCTATTGATGTTGGTGTATGGTTAATGCACTTTGTCATATAAGACAACTACTTCTACTAAACCTGAATCTTTTACTTTTTCTCTGCTTTGCTGATGTGGATGCTTAGCTTATTCTCTTTTACAAATACCTTCTTAGTCTCTGTAGCATGTCCAGTTGTTGAGCTATTTAATTGGCATGCTTTTAGGGACTATATAGAGGCTCTAAAAACAATGAGATGAGGCTTGGCCTTTGTTCAAGGAGCAATGATGTTGTGGAGCCATTAATAAAGCCCCAGTGGTATGTGGATTGTAACGGCATGGCGAAGCAAGCTCTTGATGTGGTGATGGACGCTGAGGATAGAAAGCTTGAAATCATTCCTAAACAGTATGCTGCTGATTGGAAAAGGTGCTGTCATCTCCTCTACGAAATCGGGAACCGCGTCTATGAAGTGCTTGCTGTTTATTTTTTCACCCAATATATTACTCTGATGTGCTTGCTGTTGTGATGGGCTAAGCATGAAACCATGTTTCCTCTGATAATTTGGTCCTTTGATTGGCTCCCTTTAATTTGTATAGATGCAGGCTATTTTATTGGGTAAAAACTGGTTTCTAATGTTTGGACGGTGTGGTTTTCGTCTGATGTCAATATGTATAATGTATTTCAATTGTGTCTGTAAGTATTTTTTATGAAGTTATAGTCAGTATTTTTGAACTAAATAAATGTTTCAACATTCCAGATGGCTTGAGAATATACGTGATTGGTGCATTTCGAGGCAGCTGTGGTGGGGTCACCGGATCCCAGCATGGTATGTCACGCTGGAAGATGATGAACTGAAGGAACTTGGTGCATATAATGATCACTGGATAGTTGCTAAAGATGAGAGTGAAGCTCGCAAGGAAGCCGGCAAGAAGTATGCAGGGAGGAAATTTGATTTGTGCCAAGATCCTGACGTGCTCGACACCTGGTTTTCAGCTGGCCTTTTTCCATTGTCTGTTCTTGGATGGCCAGATGATACAGAAGATTTGAAGGCATTTTATCCTACTTCTGTCCTTGAGACTGGTCACGATATTCTCTTTTTCTGGGTTGCCCGAATGGTGATGTTGGGAATTAAACTGGGAGGAGATGTACCTTTTAGGAAGGTAAGTAAAATCTTCTTCTGGCACATATGACTAACTATGATCAAATGAAGGTATGATGCTAAACTTATGATAATTGCTCTTTTAGGAAAATTCCTGGAATGAGCTCCTCGCTAAATACGATAGAAATGCGAATTGTCTATAGTTGACGTTTAGTTTGATTCTTCGGGAATATGCTTTTTTGAGTTCTTGGTTGAGACTTGCCTAAAACTGGGTTTGTAACCCAAGTTACCAGATTAACTTCCCCTAAAGGATCTGGAATAACTTGAACTGCATAAGGATTGCAAGTGATATCAATTTATAGTATGAATGCTTGAAAGCAACGAGTTTGTTTTTTATGGTCATATGTACTCAGAATATTTGTCTTCATATTAATATGTAGCATAGAGGGATTTTTTCTGTCAAATGTCAGTGTGACTCTTGCTTTTGCGATTAAATTATTGAATGCCCGTTGTCTGCATCTAAATAGTTCTAGTCGGTACAGTAAAGAGTCAACACTCAGTCTCATTGTTGTGTGATTAATTTTTTTTTTTTGAGCTGCGACAGCTTGGGAAATGAAGAGAGTTTTTGTCTGTCTACTCGTATAATTCTTTTCTGCTATAAATGGGTTTGATCCATGATTTATCTTTGCAGGTTTATCTGCATCCCATGATTCGTGATGCACACGGACGAAAGATGTCGAAGTCTTTAGGAAATGTCATTGATCCACTTGAAGTAATTAATGGCATAAGCCTTGAAGGTCTTCAGAAGAGATTGGAGGAGGGCAATTTGGACCCTAATGAACTGGCTGTTGCAAAAGCAGGACAAGTCAAAGACTTCCCCAGTGGTATTGCTGAATGTGGTGCAGATGCTCTCCGATTTGCACTTGTCTCTTACACGGCTCAGGTTTGTGCTTTTTGCCTGCTTATTTGACCATATTATAGTACTTGTGATCTATGGGACTTAATGTCATTTTACAACTGTTAAGTTGCAATTTCAGTAAAATTTCTATTGTATTTCTGTGTTAACAATTTTCCCCCTCTTTTCTAGTCTGATAAAATAAATCTGGATATTCAAAGAGTTGTTGGCTATCGTCAATGGTGCAACAAATTGTGGAATGCCGTTCGATTTGCTATGAGCAAACTTGGAGATGATTATGTTCCTCCCGTGGAAGTACATCCAGAAACTATGCCATTTAGCTGCAAATGGATAATATCTGTGATGAACAGGGCTATATCGAAAACCGTATCGTCACTAGATTCGTATGAATTTTCAGATGCAGCCACTGCAGTGTACTCATGGTGGCAGTATCAGTTCTGTGATGTTTTTATTGAAGCAATCAAGCCTTACTTTGCTGGCGAGGACCCAACCTTTTCCTCTGAAAGGAATTCTGCACGAGAAGCTTTGTGGCTGTGCTTGGAAACTGGGTTACGGCTGCTCCATCCTTTCATGCCTTTTGTTACTGAAGAATTGTGGCAGCGGCTGCCTTCATCACAGGGAAATCAGAGAAAAGAGTCAATAATGATATGTGATTACCCATCCTATGCGGAGGTAAATCTAGGTTGATAATCAAATGAAAGTTAGTCTGTGACAGTATGGCATTTATATATAATTATATATTTTAACTGGGACTGACCACATTTGTAGTTCTATCAATAAATCTATGAATCTAAGGATTTGGTTTAAAATTCAATGGGTGGATTACGTCCTTATCACTGTGGTTTGCTTTTTTTTTTTTTTGGTAGTGCTGGACAAATCAAAGGGTGGAGCTTGAGATGGATCTTGTTGAGTCCATGGTAAAATCTCTTCGGTCACTACGGTCAGAGGTGCTTGCAAAGCACAAAAATAAAAGGTATGAGTTCACCTCACCATTTTGTTTGCTGTGTATTTGCTATTACCTGATACCATCATTCATTTGCTAGTGCTGATGCCATACTTGGTAATCCTAATAGTAAAGGTCCACTAAGTTTGTTGATTTATTTGTCCAGCTTTTGATTTGGGGTTTTTGTTTTGTTTTCCTGTATCTTCTCTCCCCTGGAGAAATTAAGATAACAAGCTTCCCTCCTGGGAATCTTATAACTGTTAAAGGTGCTGCTTGAAGTTTGCAGTGCTTTCTTACCATGCACTGCAACATTGGGGAATCCCATCATTAAAGCACCAACGTGTGCTTAGATGAGCATGTGGTGATGGAAATTTTTAAGTAGTCAAGAGGGTCTCAGTTGAAATGGACACATATCTGACCTTTTACCTGGGGGACTTTCCTGATCAGTATAAAATCCTCAGTGATATTCTGAGTTAGGATCCAATGTGAGGTTTCCCATAATTCATTATTTAATATGCTGGGTCGTTTAGCTATCTCAATTCTCGTGTATTTTCTTTGGGACCTATGTTATAGTAGTCCAGGTCTGTGGGGTAAAAGATCTCAAAATCAGATCAACTGAGTTTACACTTCATGATTCATATGTTATATCGTTTTCTTTGTTGATTACCTTTTTCCTCAGGTTACCTGCTTATGCATATTGCCAAAATGAGGAAGTTGCAGGCATCATTAAAAGCCATGAATTGGAGATTGTAACTCTTGCTACTTTATCATCATTAGAGGTACGGTGCATTTACATTTTCAACTTGTGCGTGCGTTAACTTCTAAATTTGGTTCACCATTTCATCTTAAGTTTAGTTTGTTGTCAGAAAAATAAGTTGGCAGTCTTTCTTTTTGGGGTCCAAAGGATGACTTACTGCTTATCTTTATTGTTCTTGAATGTTGTTTAGCTGCACATCGGGGATGATAATCTAGTCAATATGATGATCTGTACCTTGACGATACTTTTAGTCCTACCATACCAAACTCACCAGGGTTTTACTGCTCAATCTTTTTGGTCAAAATGCTTTTATAGTAGTCGTTCAATTTGTAACATGCCTCTTTTCACTTCAAGTGATGACTTCACTGTTAATTTGCAGGTTTTGCTGGGTGAAAGAGATGTTGCTCCAGCGAGATGTGCTTTTGAGAATGTTAATGAAAATCTCAAAGTGTATCTTAAGGTTCAAGGAAATCTCAATGCGGAGGCAGAACGTGAAAAGATCAAGAATAAGATGGAAGAGATTCAAAAGTGAGTCCATTGAAAATAGAGGCATCCACATCTTTCTCTGTGTGTTGCGCGCGTGACGCGCACGTGTTTGAATGTGTGCAGTGCGCCCATCTGCATGCTTGAATCTAAACAGCACTTGGCTTGAAAAGTTACTATTAGCAGCTCAGAAGTATTAGCATACATCACCATGTCTCCAGATAGCTTATCAGAACTAATGTACATGTTCCTTTGTGCCTCAAAGGAACATATTAGTTGGAAAAAAAGTGTTCATTTAAAAGAATCTAGTTATGTCCTATGATAACTTTTATGAGAGCTGGTATGTCCTCCCCCTGTTATTTCTGTAAGTATCATTTCTAGGAGAAGTCCCATGGTGTTTCACTTGTCCTTGACCTCGTCTATCCACCTGATATCATCGATTGTTATGGTGATTCGTGTTATTTTTTATTTTTCTTAGTGAACCGGAGCAACTTTTGGCAGATTTTCATCTAAGAAACATTTCATTACCTTGGTTCTCTAGAATTTTCTTGGACATTGAAAACATGGCTTGAATCTAATAACTTCGTGTGACTTGTCTACTTATACAGGCAGCAAGAGAAACTTAAGAAGACCATGAATGCATCTGGCTATGAACAGAAGGTCCCAGTTCATATCCAGGAAGAGAATGCTGCAAAGCTGGCTAAGCTCATCCAGGAATTTGATTTTTTCCAGAAGGAGAATTCAAGATTAGATGCTGAATTGATGGATAACAATTAAACGACAGGTTTTCTCATTCTTTACTGGTCCGAGACCCGCTTGATGGCAACATGAAGTTTGATGCAACAAAAAGCAGTAAAGGATTTTCTGAGGCTTACATGCTTGAACCCCCAGCTAAGACTAGGAAATGTTGTTCCAAGTGATTTATTTGGTTGTTCCCGGGGAATTCTTTGTGATGATATACTATCCTTGGGGCTTATAGCTATATAATGATTTCTTGTTTCCATGATAAGAATTCATCTCGGGTATTCGTTCATTCTCAAGGGAGGAAAGTGCATTTGGAGGCGTACAACTTGATCTTTCCAAATTGGAGAGAGAATGCGCCTGCGGTTGGATCCTTACAAATGTGAATGAGAATGCACGCAAACTCGGCTTCACTGCAAGTTTTCCGAGGTGTATGACAAAACAGGCATGCAGGCAAGAGTGCATTTGCATTCAATCCGACTTCAGCATGGCTGCTTGGAATGATCTTCTGAGCCAGTTCTTACCTCATAAATGAGTATTGGACTGCCAAAATTCCACGATGGATATACTCGATTACCTTCATATCAATGTAGCAATGAGCAATCGTCTCATAACTTTGCTTACAATTTTACCATTCAAATAAGTGCATTTGGGAACTTTGGTTCTCAATAAACACAATTGTCTTGGTGATCCCACAAAATACTATTGGTCGATTGTATACTTGATTATGGTTGGTGTGAGGCCAATCATTGGTGTAGAAACCCTAGGTCAAGTCCCATTGTGAAAAATGTCAAAATTAATTGGCCCTAAAGCTAAGTAGCATCGTCACACGACACGCCGATATGTCATTCTAAAAAAATAGAGATCTTCGATATGTTGG
>BCNH02000006.1:19535252-19551697 GCA_001662345.2 Metrosideros polymorpha var. glaberrima | reverse complement strand
TATAGATAAATGAAGAAAATGTCGATTTGGGGAGATTCAAAATTAACTCATGATATGACTTCACCTTTTCAACTTCTCCATCACTACCCAATCTTTGACATCTCTATCTCCCCCACTAGATATCTCTCTCTCCATTCCGCTTCATTGTCCCTTCATTTTGGAAACCCTAGCTCTCTACCTGAGCAGTGGGATTGGGTGTGCTTGGAGGGGACCTCGAGGGGTCGTTGATCAATCATGATGACGGTGCTTGGAGCTATGAGCATGGCAGTGCTGAGCGATTGCAAGGTTGTGATGTTCCAGAGCTTCAACGAACTCAAGTCCTCAAGCTCAGTTCCTCTTGTGAGACAGTTGAACACGTTATTGCTCTCTGCAAGCTCCTCCTCTTCTTTGAGCACGTCGGAATGGCATCCTACCATACTCATGTGTGGTTGCGTGTCGAGAGTGTTGACCGTGTGTCGGATTTCCGACACCTATTGACCACATGTCGAAGTGTGTCAGATGCATGTCAATGTGGAGGCCACCAAAACGCGTCGGTGCTTCATAGTCCTAAAGCCACCCCGTCAAAAAGGGAGTTTGACTGCTTTCCACTTAGCAAACTAAAGCTGTACACCACCTCGGTTGAAATTTAGCCACAGCAAGCTCTATCCTAAGATGACTTGGCTAAATTTTCATTTAGGAGCTAAGAGAACATTCAGTTAATCAGGCATATTTGATCGCAATTCCCTCACCATTAGCCAGCACTTTTTGTTAATCCCAGGGCCTAAGGGACAAGCAGTCAAGCACTCTGCCCTAATGCTGGCTGAAGAAATATGTTTATTCATACGTCCCAAACGATTCATGGTACAAACGTTCATGCACATTAGCAGAGTGAATCTACTGATTATGAGTATATATGATAACTTTCCAGCTTTGATGTACCTCAGTATTGTCCTTGTTTCCTTCAGCGACTGAAATCCATAAATCACAGATGATATTGTAATCAATTATGTAAAGATATTGAACCCCATTATTTGTAGCTTAAAAAAAAAAAACCCCTCGAAAGAGATGCTTTCCATGAATACTTCTTTCTTCAAAGTAGACTTGTCATCCATATAATGTAAATAAACTCATCGTTTGTCCCAGGGGGATAGGGGCAACTTTTGCAATGAGACTTGCAGTAAACATTCCTCCCCACATTGCACACTCTACAAGTTTACTGCCTGAGATGGCATTGCACAAGCAAACTACGATGTACACAGATAACAGCAAACTACGGAAAGCAGTGATAGCAAAATTGGCCTTCCTCTAGCTTGCCTAACCATACTTGAAATAATAGTGAGATGCAGACAAAGTACAGTCCAGTGAATATAGGCAACAGTTGATGATGAGCGATCCACAGTATGACTGATCGATATAAATCAGCTCCTGCAGAGTATGGATATATTGTGTAAATGGCATTAATTGAACTCCAAACAGGGACATGTTGTGAACTTTTTGTTATGGGATAGCAAAAAGAATCATAAAACCGATTATCTTTTGTAAGAAAATATAACTTTTGGGGAATTGATAATTCAATTGTTCCCATCAACACACAAACTTCGGAAAAAGATGGATTTACACACCAAAAGCATGCTTTAATAAAATCCAAACATCAAATCACTGTATGGAATGATGGAATTTTTTGCTAACAGAAAATTCACTTCATAATAGGTCGGTCAAAAACTTGCTGAAAAGATGGGGCAACAGCACCCAGGGCAATTAGGAAAGACAGAGCAGCAATGCTAAGGATGATTTTATATGCTTTGCAGAGTGCTATCATGTATAAATTCATTAAATGCGTTGGTAAAACAATATATATGACATCAATTTGGAATTCCTATTTACATCAAATATAACTTGATATAAATTCCTCCAAATTTTGGGTTCATCGCTAGTCCAACATGCATGTTAAAGACTAAATTTGACAGGCTGGAGTGAACTTGGTTGCAGTTAGGTAGAGAAGCAAAAATACCTTCTATTATGTCCAGTATAGATTTGCTCATCACCTAGTTAACATTGCGGTTAAGCAATCCCTGGAACGACAAATACAGATCTTTGTTGTCAGTCCCAAATATTTCCTCTGCTTTTCTCAAAGTTTCCTGGAAAGAAGAGTATAAACCACCTCAGTTCATAATAATCTGAAAGCACGCAAGCCATTTTCAATGATTAAAGAGATTTTTTTCTCTAAGCATGTCACCTCTCGAGTTTGCTTTTGAGCATTAAGCTCCTTAATGTTTGCCAAAAAAGCACTGAATTGCTCATACGATAGACGAGTCCTGCATTAACCCAATACCGAGCAGAGCATAGCCTCATCAGAAATGTCCCAATACTATAGGTCTCTAACTCAAATCAAAATTGCAATGGAGGTGGTGCAAATGTACCTGGCTTGTCGAAAAAATTCTTTTCCATCAATTCGAGGAGTGCGCCCTACAGTAATTTTTTAATGAAAAAAGAAAGGAAGAGGCACTCAGTTGTCCACCAAAGGAACACGATATTCTATAGCTAGTATAATCTACACTGGTGTTGGCTTATACAAGAGACAAAACACCATCAAAGTGTTGGAAAGAGAATATGGCTCAACAAAAGTATACAGCAGAAAACAAACACAGTCAACAAGCAGGTCTAAAGTTCAAAATTATGAAAACAAACAGTTTTAAAATGGAATAGCAATCACTCTTTGTTACGAACCTGGCAACGAACGTCCACGAGGAGGTGAGTTTGCAGCTGATGACTGCTGACTTGATGGGTACCACATAGAGAGTGCATACTGGGTTTTTGTAGGAGTTGTCGCACCTGAAGTTTTCTGGGGTGATCCAGCAGCAGAATATCCTCTAGGAGAGCCATTTGTAGAAGTAATTTTTGGAGTCCCGGTCGGAGTAAGTTTCGGTGTAATATATGGAGTTATTGAATATCTTTGCGTAGCATGCCGTGAAACTGTGAAGAAATCAAAGAAGTGCTTAAAAATGTTTTTTCTACTTTTATAAAGTAGAGGTAGATAACATGGTGTGATTTCAATCTGCAGTATGCCAATCGCATTCAATTGACACATCATTAGGAAAGTTCCAGAGGATCCCAAATAAAGTTAAGACGTCTCAAAAAGAAGAAAGAACATGTAAAGTGACAGCATGCACACCCCAGTTATATGCTTCACATGCTTTGATATACACCACCTTAAATTTGTGCACCTAGAGTACACCATCCCAAGCACTCATTTAACTCTCAGCAGTGTGTAAAATAGTTGGAGAACCCCTGTTGTTCTGATTGATATTTCAAATGATTGAGGACCAATTTTAAAAGTGGCGATCAGGTTGCATATTAGCCCCTTGGTTCTGCCTCCCAGCTTATAGTTTTTGGTTCATTTCCTATTTGTCATCACAATTCAAGCAAATCACATGCCTGCCACCTCCACCTGATGTCTTTGGCTTATACCTTCTGATGCAATTGGTTGTTTGCCATAAAAAACCCAACCAATGAAATATATATGCAGAAACCAGAAGCAAAATAAACTGTAGCTGAGATTCAGCCTGTGCTTTTAGCATCAATAGAGAAATGTAAACATAAAAGAAGAATTACCCTTTAAAGTGTTTAGAGAAGAATTATAATATGCTTTGCCTATGCCTTCAGTATTTCTAGACTATAAAATACAAAGCAAAGTTCCAAAAGTTGAATCTCACATTCAACTTCAGAACTAAAATCACAAAGTAAAAAGTCTAAGCCACCCCAAACAAGATCCAACATATGCAGCTATGGTGTCATATTTAAATCAATGTTCCTGACACAGTATTTAACGTACTCAGATTAAATGAACTCCTATAACAATGCATTCCATTTATCATAATGTTAGTCAAATTTACCAAATGGCTTATAATGCCTTTAAGTCCTTGATCATTCATTAAGAAGTATGCCTAGGACATAGTTAACCACATGATATCTATCAAAGAGAAACAAATGGCTAAACTATAGAATAAACAGAAACAGTTAGAGAATGCTTAAATGAAAGTGCTTCCCTCATTATCTACTAGTACTTAAAAGCCTCGAAATTGCCGGAGTGCTCTTTCATGCAATAGTCGAATAAATACCTTCATCCATGTTGTTGCCCATGTTAGCAGAGCCACTGTAGCCATTTGCATCTACATCTACAAGTCAGGCATTGTGAGTCAATTCCAAAATAGTGGGTAAATGCAGAAAAACAGAAAAACTCGGTCATGGAAATCGACGGACGAAAATTTGATGAACATGAACAGCCTTTCATTTATACAATGACAAGCTTCCTCAAAGCACATTTCTCATACCCTTGGAACGATAGGAGTTTGAGTTTGACTGATCACAGGTCCCAATATCAACAGTTTCAGCAGGCTGTAAAAAGTTAAATCTCCTCAATAAAATTGAAGTAGTAACAGAAGAAAATCACAAGCACGAAATATTTCACACCAGAAAAAAGTGATGAAAACCACGGGTAATATAAATGGAAGCTGAATATCGGAATCTTACCGATGCATTGTCGTCATTCAGCGACTGCATCAGTTGTCTTTTAAAAGTTTCTAGCTGTCAATAGGAGATCAACATCAATATTGAAAATTCTGTGATAATAGGAAAACACATAACATGCAGGTTTCAGCACTTTTGATTGATAGCAGCAGCAATTAACATGCCTGATGGCAAGGGCAAACTCATTAAGAACAACGAAGATATTTTGACTTAAGGAAAATCCATGACAGACATCAAGTATAGTGTATAAGGCTGCACTGACTGACTTTACTGTGAAAATAATAGTCCTACTCGATAACTGTATTCCTTGCTGTAAAAATATATACTGGGAAAAACAGTGTGTTTGATTCACCAAAAATTCAACAATTTGAAAAATGTTATCGTGAAAATGATCGCTTCTATCACTTACACGATTAGTCAATAGAAATTGTTTTTTACTATCATCAACAATTAATGCCTAAATACTTTTGTTAACAATGAAAATAGTATTTGTCAATACATTTTTGTAAGGGATACGAATAACCATTTTTAAGATTATATTTCGTAAACCATCGATTGTCCACTAAACAAACACACCCAAAATAGATTAATCTTTCCAAGCCTTTAATCAGAAAGAAGCTGACAGACATTAACATTGGAGCTTGCTCAGAAGTAAAGCGATATTACCTTTGCCAGATCACGACTGAGCTTCTTGACAGTCACAGACAAGGAATCCCGTTCTTTTGAGAGCCTCATCTTCAGCAACAGACAAGACAAACAAAACCATCAGCTCCAATTGCTTCGACAGGATATGAAAGAGCCACGTTTTTCCAGCAGGTGAAAGCTTTTCATACAATCTCGTACGCACACAAACCATATTACTCAGCGCTACCACTAAACAGATGACTTCATAATTCTCCGACAGAATCAAGTTCCCAAGAATCCAAATTGTCAATTCCGACATAAATAACAAGCTTGAGCACATAAACTCCACATCAACGAAACGGGAAAATAAGAAGAAGAAGAAGAAGAAGCAACAACCGTTCCATCGTTAGAAAAAGGGTAAAGGAAACTGGAAAAAAAAAAAAAAAAACAAGAATGACAACCTACATTATCATCGAGGACAATCTTCAGACGCGAGTCGGCCTCCTGGTAGGAGCGTTGGAGGTGAAGGACTTTCTCCTCGAGCTCGAAGATGATCCTGTCCTTGTCGTAGAGCTTCTGCTTGGAGCGGGCGACGTCGGACTCGAGCTTGGAGACGCGGGAGGCGATGGCCATGGAGGTGATCTTGCGGGCCAGATCGAGCTGGTCGTAAGGGTCGGCGGGCATCACCGCAAGTATCTCCTCGGCGAGGTCAAAGTCGGGACCGCCATTGCCGACGCTGCTCTGCGACATACCCAATTCCAATTCCAATTCCAATTCCAATTCCAATTCCAGACCCCCTTCTCAACCAACGCAAACCCAAGAATGCGATCGCGAGAAGGAGGAAGTGGGAGGGCGTCGACAGCGTTGCTCGGCGTTCGAGGCGGCGGGGAGGATCAAAGAGACAGAGAGACTGACTTCGGACAAATCGATGTCGATGAGGGAAGGAGGGAGAGAGAGAGAGAGAGAGAGAGGGGGGGGAGGGGAGGGAGGAGGGTGTTAGGGTTTGGTGAGAATGGCTTGTAATGCGGTGGGGGGGTTTGCCTTTTCCGTATTTTGAAAATTGCGGATTCTCCCTCCAAAATGGAAAGTCTTTTTCAGAAAAAGAGACGAGCACAGGCCCTGATTGTGATATTTTATTCTTGAAAATTATGAAAAGTTTTCGCTCCATCTCTGAAAAATGCCAAAGCTTTTTATTTATTTATTTATAGTAAATGGGTTTGTTAAATGAAATGAATTAGTAGATCCACTTAAATTCCCAACAGTAACAAAGCTGTCACATCATTTAGTAAATTCTTTTTATATGCGAATCTTGATATTTCTAGCTTAATTCATACTTTTTAGGATTAAAGTTACATTTCGGTAGAGTTGAAGACTTAAACATGAAAGTAGCTTATAAAAAGGCGTAGGTTACTCTAAACAAACTTGCGATTTCTGATTTCGGTCTAGTGACCAGAAAAGCAAAAAGGAAAGAGCGGGGGTCCCCCTTGCATAGTTTTAGAATTGGAGTCTAATGCTATCAAAGGGCAACATGAACAATAAAACACATGCCGTCCAATTGAATCAATGCAAAATCGAAGATTCCAGTTAGCAGAGCGAGAGCGACACTTAAATTCTAGAACTTTACAATCAATAGAATTGAGACACATCATATTAGTTGGTTCAAGTTGATCGATAGTCCTTCCTATCTTCCAAATGCATCAGAATATGGTCCTTATCTAGTAGTCTCTGGCCAAAGAAGAACCTATCCAACAGTCAAAACCACACAAGTGAGAGGTGGTTCCGCTTCGTGCGTTGCCAAGAATCTGAACAAGAAAGTTGCTTCATTTGTGTATGAATTCAGGTACTTAATTACATGAAACGCTTCAGGAGCTTTGATCAAATGAATAAACAAGTTTCTGATAATTCAACATCCAGCTAATCAAAGTCAACACCAGGCAGCATCTCAATCAATCACACTACAATAAGCAAACTCCCCCTTATTTCCTGTACATGAGCTGTACTGTGTAAGACCATCAAAACAGAGCTGAGAGAACCTGGTGCAATCTCCATTTTCTATACCATGGGAATCATCATGAATATTGCGCACATCGCTCAAAGGGACTGAAATTGGGAAAAACTCTTTTTTCTTAATAAAGTCACCTGATCTGCACAGCTTTGACTTAATAACCTTTTTCCCATGAAAAATGTAGGGATCAGATGTGTCTTTGAGTAAATGGGAAATTATTTCACTGGACGGACACCGACTGTTCTTACACGGAAGCGATACTGACACTCTTCGTCATCTTCGTCATCATCATCTTCACTCGAATTATCTTCAACTCTATCCCAACGAGCATAGTCCAGCGTTGAGTGCCCCTTTGGTTTAGGGATCGCTTGCCATCCTTTAGAGTCATCCTTAGTGCCTTGGGCATTAGGGACATCGACTTCTGTGGCGGGAATAGTCTCGACGCAGTCAGCCTTCTCATCATCTCTTTGTTCAAACGATTCCTTCTCAGGCTGTACTTCACTAGAGACAGACTGAGCAAGATTTGTCACGTCAGACTCATTTTCCTGATCTGTTCCTTGAGCTGCGCCAGCTGCATTAAGTCCTACATCCTGACATATTTCTGCTTCATCTCCTTCCATACCTTCTTCTTCATCTTCTTCTAGCTCTGCCTCAGATTCAGGTATTGGAGCCAATGACTTTCCTTAAAACAGGAGGTAAAAAACATTTTTCAGCGACAAAAGGAAGATGACATGAAACCGACAGTGACTATTAGGACAAAAGAAATAGCTCACATGATATGTATACTCAAATTTGCAAGCAGACAGTTGGATCCTCTAGTAGAAGGCTTCCTTCACTGATAAAAAAACAGAGATATCTGGGCAAACCTAGGCTTTCGCATCCTCCACAGAGGGAAAGAAGCGTGGAATTAGGCTTACCTAATGGATTATCACCTTATCTAGACGCTGCATCAATTCTGACCACTCTAAACAGATAAAAAAATTAATGCTACTGAGAGCAAGAAACAGAAAGTATATGTCTACCAGTTGGGTCCTCAAACGAGATTCAAGGTTCCTGTACACCTCCGATGAAGGATCCAACTCAATGAGTCTGTTCACATCAAAGAGCGCCGAGTGATACTCCTTCAAGGTAACCAGGGTCTGTGCCCGTAGCATCAGTGCTCCTGTATGTTTGTGATCAAGCTCAAGCACAGAAGTGCACTCCTCAGCCGCCTAAACAATGAAGCTAATGTCAAATATTCTGAGAAGCCAAAAGACGAAAGAGAGAGCCAACAGTATCCATGGAAATGACAGCAGCAAAGAATTGAGACAATATGAAGCAACATTCCAAAATTAAAGCTTTGTGAGCCATGCTGCTTTTAGTACATCGACCTGCTAGAAGAACCAAGTAAATGTATGAGATGCTCTAACGCCCTATCATATACAAAGAACCTGGTATCATGGTCTTGTTTCTCCTTCATAAGTTGCAGAAATAGCAAGATCATGTATACTATGGGAGAAAATTTTCCTTTATCAGCACTGAGATTTTTAGCACCAGCTCCAAATAGCTATACAAACCAAATATCTCCAATCATATTATTAGCGATAGTAACATTGAATAGAAAACAAATATCTCGGATCATGTTGCTAAATGCGAAATTCTGAAAACCCTTGAGCTGGATGGACCAGATTTGATTGTAATCTTCAAGGGGTCGTGTTAATTTTTTTCAAATGCACGAGCGGCTCTTGTTATTCTGTTAGTAACTATGTAAGCGCGTCAGTAGACACATATACTTGATTTCAAAAGGATCCAGATTGTTGATATTCGCACTAGACTAGAGCATTTCAGATGGGGAGAGAAGCACAGCAAGCTCCTTTGAAGAGAGCTGTTTACAATATTTATTCAAAAGAACCAGAAACGAAGATCCATCGAATACAGGTTGCAAAGAACTAAACATTCCCGTGAGACAAAAAGGCAACTGACTACTGTATCAACTGGGCTTCCACACAACATTATCCACCTTCCGGAATCACTCGCACTCCCGGAGCTCTACATCCTCAGCAGTGAATCACGCGAGAGGTCATAATCCTAAATCATCATGCTGATCGGGAGTCACCATGAGTGCACTGGACTCGCCTCGAGAAGAGAGAATATCGAGACAGTTTGGAATCACCAGCAACTTTCTATCATTGATCAGTGAGATTTTATTCACTCGCACAAGTCGTGCATCACTTAAAACACGAAATAGCAGATCCCAGAGGACCTCAAATATATCCATACAAACGACAGGAACAAGTTTCTGCGTCAGCAGCAGAGATAAGTGGATCAGGACAGAGGAAAACGAAGGAGGCTGTAGAGAGAGGAGATAAGAGATGCGGACCCGCTTGAAGTCGTGCAGTTTGAGATAGCAAGCGGCTCTGTTGCTGTGCAAAGCGATCCTCTGAGGCTTCGTCTTGGCCATGGCGAGAGCTTCCGTGTAGTAGCCGAGCGCGGCCTCGTATCGCCCGTCGCGATACATCTGGTGGGCTCGCTCGATCAAGTTCAACGTCCCCGACGACGCCATGGCCTGGATCGCACAGCCTCAAAGGACCGAAGGCGCAAATAGCAGCCGCCGGAGGAAGGAATCGGATTCTTTGGAGCCGATTAGTCAAATCCACACGAATGGAGGAGGAATCTGCGGACGTCGTGGGAGGAGGGAGGGGAGAAGAAGATGGGGGGTGGGAAGTGTGGCTGTGATTTTTCATTTTAGGTTATGGGACCTATAATTTGACATTGACATCGTAATTTGCCAGATTTGGAGCCAAATAATTGGTGGGATTAAATTTAAAAAAATCATTTTTTTTGGCCAACTTTTATGGTGACGGCACATAAATCACATTCGTTGCCAAAAGAAACGTTACAAAAAAAAAACAATTATAATTTCTAGATATGAACATCAAATTCGAAAAGTCCGACTCTGCTTCCTTCATTTGGTTCTACAA
Source organism: Metrosideros polymorpha var. glaberrima (assembly GCA_001662345.2). NCBI lineage: Eukaryota > Viridiplantae > Streptophyta > Magnoliopsida > Myrtales > Myrtaceae > Metrosideros > Metrosideros polymorpha. Next base: position 19,541,602 of record BCNH02000006.1, on the reverse strand, counting down.
GAAAGTGGGAATGTAAAGTGTTTTTTTTTTTGAGGAGAAAGTTGATGTGCAGTTATCATATGCTCATCCAGACACGATCTATCTAATCCGTCATATCTTTCTCGCGAAACATCGTACTACAACTACTTTCTCTTTGGCCAAAGCAGTTCGCTTCTTTGTCGGACAACAACGTGCTAAAAAACCTCGAAAGACCCTTTTTTTTCTTCCAATCAATTGATTCATGGCAGCTACATCTAAATGTAACAGACTCACCCTCCTAATTAGCATTCTCTTATGCCCCCCAGTGTCTTTTGCCTTTCAAAGGCTACGAGGATATCTGTCTTTCCATGTTTAGAAAAAACAAAAAAAAGAAGGGGTTCGTCACTTGGTGCGGTCTCAAATTAGAAACATTAAACCAAATGCAACCAAAATCATCATGTGATTTCATTACGTTCCCTTTCCAAATACGAAGAAATCCAATAAAGAACACCGAGGGTCAGAACGCCTAATGAAGGTATTGGCTAATCTCAAGACTAAGGAATTGAATCTAAGGACACCATGAGAACATTTCGTTTCCCTGAGTCCTAACATGGCTTTTCGTCATCTTTATGAACGTGTTATCGAGAGACAAATAAGATGGCAGTGGGATGATCATTTGCATTTAATTGACTTGTCTTCAAACAAACAGAGGCACTTACAATGATTCTTTTCACCACATCATTTTCAGAGCATCATGCTTCACTGATACAGTCAACTATATATATAGCTTTTCTAGATGCGCATTCACAATTTCTGCTTTTCCCAATTGTCAGAACTAATAATTCTGCGAGCTTCTGTTCTGCAGCGGCTGGCCCGCTAATTCGAACTGTTCTCATCGAGTACGGGCAGAGCATTGAACAAGATGTCAACTGCCTGATCCAACTCCTCCTCAGTTATAATCAACGGAGGTACAAGCCTCACGACGTTCCCTTTCCCAGCAGTAAGAACTAAAAGGCCTGAATTTCGACAAGCGTCAACTAGTGGCGAGGCAGAGACATCCAATTCGATCCCAGTGATTAGCCCAAGACCGCGCACTTCTTTCACGTGCGAGTTCCCTCCAAGTTTCTGCACTAACTTTTGCTTGAGATATTCTCCTTTCTTCCTCACACTGGCCAAGAAATCGGGTTTTGAGATTTTATCTAGGACAGCTTGTGCAGCTTTGCATACGAGAGGTGAACCTGCAAATGTGCTCCCGTGATCACCATATTTAATGGCAGAAGCTACTTTTTCAGTAACCAGAGCGGCACCAATGGGAAGCCCTCCAGCAAGAGGCTTAGCAATTGTCATTATGTCAGGATAAACACCATAGGCTTCATAGGCCCAGAGGTAACCACTGCGACCCAAACCGCATTGAATCTGCAGATAAACAATGCACCCTTTCTAGGATAAGGTAGAGGAATAAATAGTTGAAAAGTTATGCAAAGCATGAATTCTGAAAGTCTGTCTTCTTCAATTGAAGTAGAACGATGAAAAAAAGGGGTAAACAGTGTAGACTTAACCCCTATGATAATGTTAATTCAGAAATCAGATTCAGTAGAGGAGTACAGATCAACATTCAAAATCACTTGTAGAAGCACAAGCAAAATGGTTATAGAGAATCCAAAGCTATCCCAGAGCAGTAACACGTATATATGTACTTAAAAATGAGTATAGAATTGAAGAGACTACATGCTTGTCCAAAGGTAGTATCAAATGGTTTCTCCAAATTATGAAAAAAAAAAAAAGCACACAAGAATTAGCTATCAACAATTGTTTCAGTTGGAGAAAGCATTTGACAAGCACTCTTCCATAATCTTAATGTTCAGACTTCAGGATTTCATTTCATGCTCTTCCCAATCTTCTTAGCCCCCAGCATGCACAGCCAAAAACCAAATCAACAAGAGAGAGAGAGAGAGAGAGAGAGAGCCAATATTTATGTCATTCTCTAAGCCTTTCTTGCAGTAACTCATGCTGCAACCGGCATAAGACATAAGACGTGTCTAACTAATAATCATATTTATCACAGAAAAGCAGAACAAAGGACATGAAACAAATGACAGCAGACATCTTCACAAACATATTCTTCGGATTATAGATTCTGGGCTCAACATTCACTGGAAAAGGCTTTACCTCATCAAAAACCAAAAGAGCACCAGCTTCATCACAAGCACTTCGCAGATATTGTAAAAATTCCCTGGTGGCACTGTATATGCCCCCTTCACCCTGGATTGGTTCCACAAAAACAGCTGCAGTCTTCCCACGCTTAATTTTCTCTTTTGTGGCCTCTATGTTTCCATACTCCACAAAAGTGACTCCCGGCATGACAGGTTCGAAAGGTGTTCGGTAATGCTCTTTGCTTGTCAAAGCGAGAGCACCCATTGTCCTTCCATGGAAACAGTTGGTAAAGGAAATGAACTCTGTGGCTGGCTCTTTTTCATCAGGGCGTGAGTGTCTCTGAAATTTCCTTGCAAATTTTATGGCTGCTTCGTTTGCTTCCGTCCCCGAATTTGTGAAAAACACGCGGTCGGCAAAAGAACTGGCCACAAGACGCTTAGCAACCTCTACCTGCAGCAATCATAAACCTTTCTTAGCTCAAGAGTAAGGATCCCTTAAAGGACCTAGTGTATCATTAGATGATAAGGAGAAGTCTCTTCACGCTACAGACAGTCTAAATTGCCTGCACTATGCATCCAATCCCAAACTGAGCAACCATTTCACTAGTATGAGAATTTAATCAGCAACAAATCTGGCTGACGCTTCTCTATACTAACATTCTCCATCAATCCACGAAAGAAACAAAATTGCTCGCAGATTTTGCAACACCCCTCCCCAAACTCGCGCGATGGCAAAATGCACCTTTTAAGAACGCAAATCATTAAACTTATCATAATCAAGTCGAGAAAATGATGTGATTCACAGAGTGCAAAACCATTCTGCATGTACGCAAAGCTTATCAGCAGAAGATGCTAACCTGAGGGACAGAGTAATACACGTTGCTGACATGAGTCAGGGTGTTGGCCTGCTCTACCACGGCAGTCACCCAATCGGGGTCCCCGTGCCCGAGCGCATTCACCGCGATCCCTGAGCTCAAGTCCAAGTACTCTCGCCCCTCGACGTCGTACAATTTACAACCCCTGCCACTGGCGAGCACGACGGGAGCTCTCGCGTACGTGCCCACGAGGACCTTACCTTCTGCCTCCATCACCTCCTTGCTCTTGTCATCGAACCCTAAATTCTGAGGCGCTCGGGGCTCCTTCACCTCTAGATTCAGGCATGCCGTGATTCCCGTGCCACGGGTGAGCTTGACGAGCGATGACGATCTTTCCCAAATGGGGTTGCATCGCCGGCGGAGATTGGAGGATTGGAGAATCGATTGGTTGAGGGAGACGCGCGTGGAGCTCATGGTTTCTCGACACAGCAATCGAGCAAATCGGAAATAGGATTACTCTCGATTTGCAGCGAATTATCGTTGGAAGCACCTGTGAGACGGGATTTCACAGAGACAGGGCATGAGATTGAGAAATAGTGGGAACCTGTTTAAGGTGCGACTGCGAAGGAGCAAGGGGATTCGGACAACAAACGACGGCTGCGCTGGGTGGCGGCTGCAAGAACGCTTTGCCCTGCATGCGGAGAGCAGGTTAGAAAGGTCACGTGCCTCTTTCGAATATGCCTATAGTTGAAGACAGTGTTGCATGGACCCCACGTGTAGAGCCGAAGCAATCACGACCGTCGATTTACGTGGACTCGGTCCTGCATAAGTCTTCACCGTATGATTGGAGAGCCATCACTCCTTTTTCTTCTCCTGTATTTTCTTTGAAAAATTATGAGAGAAAATTTCAAAATTTCCCTCTCCTCTCCCATCAACGATTAATCAATTATGACTCCCTCTACTTTCTCAAGCTTTTCAAATACAGCATTACAGTCTTAACCCAATTGACGATGCATTACATATGTTAAAACATACAGCACGCTCTTTTATCTTCATATCGAATAATTATAGAATTATATGCAATTTAACTTTTTTGGATGGACCGAAGAAATTGACAATATAGAGATAAATTGTATGTAACATTTATCAAGTTGACGAATTACGAATTATAGTACATAATTTTTGTTGACACATAAATAAATTCGCACATGATTAATCACATGCGTGGTACGAAAAAAGGGGATGGTGATGAACTCGTGATCTCGACTTGATGGGATTAATAGGAATGCTCATTGATCGTTCAAGAGGTCTTGTAGAAGGAAACATCAGAATTTGATATGTTATCAACATATTGACGAGCGATTATTGGCAGCATGAGCGAAAAAATAGCCTAATATATATATTGAAAGGTGGTTATTAGCAACGTGAGTGGGAAAATAGCTTAGTGTGTCGATAACGTTATGGGCAACACAAATGAAAGAAACGACTTGATGTATCAAGGGCAGTTTTTAGTGAAAAATGATGGTATGACGAAAGCAGTCACTAGCAACGTGGACAAAAAAACGGTTCAATGAGTCAAAGGTGGTTGTCAGAAGTGAGTATACTATGAGGAAGACCAAGTCAAAAGCTTCATAGACGATTTATTAAGATTGGACGCCAAAACGGTTATGATATTTCTCTATAAATACCATAGGACCTCGAATTAAAAGGCCCTCCAAAAAAACACACATACAATGTTGTCTTTCATTTATGCATTTCAATTCAAGTAATTAGTCTTAGATGTAGCTTAGAATCTTCCATTTCAAGGGTGATATTACGTCGTTGAGTCTAACTCCGGCGTCATATCGACACGCTGTTTAGTTTCGTTATTGAGTCAAACTCTGTCGAGACTTGATAACGTGAGTCATTTGTAACTGTTACGCAAGACAAGTCATTTTGTCGAGACAGATTCTAAGTGAATTTGATTTGCATGATCTCTCAGCACTAATTGAACGGTTTTGCATTTCACTATTGTATCGACTTTGTGATTCAATCTTAAATCGAACGATTTCATTTACAATTTAAGCCTAATTCCTTATGCTTATCCAGATTAATTCTTTTCGAAATTGCAACATAATTCTTTTTATCTAATTAAAAGCCGAAGAACTAATTTCGGTGAAAGATATTTCGTCGCAAGAACATTTCTGGCAAAACAATTTTCTTTCTTTTTATTTGGTAACAGTAAATGAATTTTAATTGTTAACCCCCAAACATCCATAAATCATGTGATGGAGACCATCTAATTCCAGATAGGATGACCCATTGAATAATAATAGATATATGGAAATAAGTCGGATATCTCAATATTGGCTTATTACGTTTCGCAAAATAAAAAGGATTTTTTTTTGGGTTTTCCTAGCGTTAGTCTCTTGCTGGAAATAACACGATGTCAGAAGATTCACGACGCTCGCGTGACACGTGTTATGATCGCCGACCGGGAGGGGCCAAAACTGCGACGTTTCGTCCCTTCCTCCGCTCCCCGTTAAAGGAAGAATTCGACCGTTGCCCATATTTAAAAAGCCCACTCGACCGTTTCACTCAATTCGCTCTCTCTCTCTCTCTCTTATACAGGTGCAAAATCCATGGCCGATCAAGCATCGGACCAATCAATAATGGAGTCCAAGCCGCTGCACCCACTCTGCCAAATTGCGGAGACCCCGACCCACAAGCTCCTCCTCAAGCAGTGGCTCAAGGAAGAAGAGCTCATCCTCTCTCGCATCTCCCTCAAGGAGACCCAGATCGACTCCGTCCGCAGCGAGATCACCCACCTCCACATCTCCTTCTTCCTCTTCCACTCCCTCTCTCTCCTCCTCCTCTTCACCATCCCCCGGGACGCTGCTGCCGCCGCGTGCCGCCGGTCCTGGATGCCCTCGCTGTGCTCGCTCGCCCTCTCGCTCTGCATCGTCTGGGCCGTGAGGTACAAGACCGACGTGGAGGTCCACTTGGAGAAGTTGCTGGAGAGGGAGAAGGAGGATGCGAAGTTGTTGGGGAAGTGCGCGGAGGAGTTGAAGAAGAAGGGTGTCGAGTTCGATCTGTTGAAGGAGGTTGACGCGCTGCGGAGGGCGAAGAGCTTGCGTGTGGAGGCTAAGCCGGTGAGGAAGTGGTCGGCGAGGGACTTTGTGACTCTGTTCTTCTTTGCTGTGTCTTGCCTTGTGCTGGGGTTGATGAGGGTCATACTTTGCGATTAGGAAATTTATGCAGTGTTCGTAGTCAGGTTTTTTAATCTTTTTTTGGGGATGGGTCATTGGCAAATGGCGTTGTTGAGGATGAGATCATTTGTTTGTGTTGCCATTGGAATTGGATGTTGGGCATATGCAGAATATGCTATTCTGCCTTTGTAATATGGATTCTTATGAGAAGTTGAATAAGCATTTACCCAAATCCT
>BCNH02000006.1:19462360-19489154 GCA_001662345.2 Metrosideros polymorpha var. glaberrima | reverse complement strand
GGGGGGGGGGGGGGGGGGGCTAGTAAGATGACACCTCCCAGAGGAAAGGTGTTTTTAACTGTTTCTATAGTCTCGATTGAACAATGATTATGTGACAGCACTGTCATTCTTCCATAAGAGACTATAAAATCTCCACACTTATTTAACCAAGGCAACTAGGCAACCTGTTTTATCATGTTTGCTAGAAAATTCTCTTGGTGGGATTTGCTGGTGGTATGAAAAAATTATTACTAAATAAAATTTACTAATGTTATTAGAAAGGGATCTATTAAATTGCAAAAATGGGGAAAAGAACACCCCAATGTTGTATTTCAAGATTAATTGACACAGTTCTTGATTCTTTGTATTCAAGTTAAGTTGTGCCAGGAGTTGAGGACCTTAATTCAAGGTATTGGCGAAGTCAACGATGCATAACAACAATGGCAAAAATACAATATACAAAACATTATATGAAATAGCGACAGGATCAAAACATGAATAGTGTAACATTGCTAGATGAGATTATTACCTACCGAATTGAATATTGTAGAAAAAGATGCATTAGGACCTAATCGAATGAGCATACGCATATAACTACGTAATACCTGATCCTCTACCATTCCACATGATTTAGAAGTCAATGTATGATTAAATATTTTTTCTTGAAAATAAGATGATGATTAGTACTAGTTATTACGGAAAACAGAATAAAAGAGAGTTTGTAGATGCATAAGTTAATGAATTACATTCAGTATCTTTTTCCAATCTATTTTGGGGCTATGTCCACCATTTAAAAAGGCATCTCATGAATATTTTATTGCTTTATAATATCATGTTGTGGATATGTAAATAAAAAAATTCAGTTCAATGTCTCGTTGCTTGCTCAAGAAATCACAACTCTTTTTCTCTTCCGATGGTCCATCTCTTACAATTTGAAAGTGTCGCCTATCATTACCGTCATAAAATTGAAATAGCAGTGCAGTTACAACGAAAATTGTCAAAAAAGTCCTAAACATATTACATTGTTGCCAATTCAGTCATAAACTTTTTAAATTTGTCAATTGAGTTCTAAACCTTTTACTTTTGTGTCGATTCAATCCTTTTGGCCAACCGGTGCTGACGTGGCATCGCCGGCACTGACGTGAACAACTTTTAATAATATTTTATTATTTTTTGAATATTTTATTTGTTATTTTATTTTTTTCCTTTTTATTTTATTGTTCTTTCCTCTTCCTTCCTCCAGCCAGCTGGAAGAAGAAGGAGGCTGGCAAGGTTCGCTGGATCTGGTGAGGGTGAGGCTCGATCTCGCTGTCCATGGCTACGAGGGCCAGTCACTGGCAAGCCTTGCCCTCGCCAGATCCGGCGAGGGTGAGGCTCACTAGTGGTTGGGCAAGCTTCACCTGAGAAAGAAGGAGGCTCACCCTCCATTCGGCTGGAGAAAGAAGGAGGAAAGAAAAAAAAGAGAAAAAAATCAAAAAATAATAGAATAGAATTAAAAATTGTCTCATTGGCGCCCGGCCATTGGTGAGCCTTGCCCTTGCCAGATGTATTTCTTTTTTTATATTTTTAATATATAAAGAACCCCCACTATGAGGCATTTGCTTTCTGCCAGCAAATCCCACCGAGGACTAAGCAAGAATTTTGAAGGCACAGGTGGTAAACTGGTTACCCGGTTGTCTTGGTTAAGTAAGAGGACACCATCCTTGATGGGAGGAGAACAGTGCCGTCACAATCTTAGTCATACTTTAGGAAGGAGATGATTTTCATTACCAGGAAGGATGCTGACGATCATCGGGACTCTTGAGAATAACACGAACACGCAGAGAGAGAGGAAGAGGGTCTGTTTGTACCTTCAAAAGGGTCCGTCGTAGCTTGAGTCTGGTTCTGAGCGCCAGCGACATCTGCAAGTAGTATGCACGCTGCTACATGCCAGGCAAAGATCACCCTCGGATCTGCCATAGTTCATGCAGAGAGAGAGAGAGAGTCCTTAGAGCTGGAGAGCCAACATCTGAAGTCTGACCAACCGCACTCCCAGAGAGAGAGAGAGAGAGAGTCCTTAGAGCTGGAGAGCCACCATGTGAAGTCTGACCAACCGCACTCCCAGACATGTGTAGAGAGAGAGAGAGAGAGAGAGAGAGAGAGAGAGAGAGAGAGAGAGTCCTTAGAGCTGGAGAGCCACCATGTGAAGTCTGACCAACCGCACTCCCAGACATGTGTACATACGTGTAGATATAGTCTGATGAGAAAGCCAAGGACAGTGGAGTCAATGAGAAAGATCAGAAATGCCCCCCCTCTTTGCCTTAATAAATTCTCGAGCTGGGTACAATTTTTGTAATCAGCCTTTGAAAATTTTCGTTGACGACCTTGTGGATGAGAAATTGGCTAAGCTATATTTGGGTCAACTGTCTCATGCTCGTTTTACACTTTTGAGACACTTTATTATTGGTAAAAGACATCAGAAATGCCAAAACTTATGCACGATGCTCACTTTAATTTCACTTTTTTTTTTCGGATCATTTAAATGCCAAATCGAAGAAAAAACAATGACTTAAGTGTCAAATCAAAGAAATTTCGGCCAAATTGATTACGTGACATTTATAATTAAATTTTTAATATGACGTGGCATATTTATTAAAAAATTCAATCCACGTGAACTTCTAAACTTAAAAATAATCTAAAAAAATTAAAAAAATAAATTTAATTTGAAAATAAGCTAAAAAATTTAAACAAAGAAAAAGGATGGTGGAGAACCAAGTGGAGAGGGCTTGCACAGCCCTCATTGCTGAAGTGGCCGCCTATCCCCACCAACCGTAGTCGAGGGCTTGCAGGGCGAGGGCCGCTGGTGTAATGTCCCAGAATGTCATGCGCGACATGTTTCCTTACTGATTATCATTAATAATTATAATTTACATGCGGAAGCACTATAAAAATTTTCAAGACACGAGCAATATAAATAGACAAGTTAAATAATTCACATATGCATCATTTAATTAACAACCATCTTCCAAGTATTAATACAAGTTAAAAAATAAAATAAAAATACAACGCATTAACTCTGGGAAGAAGGTTATGCTTCATCAGTACTACCTCATACTCCTACTCCAAGAACTTGCCTACATGTAGCCATGATAATACGCTACGGGTCGACCACTTTGCCCGTCGATGAGTCGTGCCATCGAAACCAAGGGGACCATCGAAGCCTCTAAGGGGTCCCACCAATACCCCCTCGATATTCATAAGCCAAGCCCAAACGGTAGAACTGCATCTAGTATGCACTATAGCTGAGTCAGGTACGTGTATATCTTCAAACATGCAATTGAATTGCCTAGGAGGTTCGAAAAGTGGTGGCGGTGGAGGATCCATCCTACATATCTAAAAATAAAAGAATGATGAGGCCTAATAAATGAATTATCTAAGTTTAAAGTATGAAATCACTTTACCACTCAATATGGTATCATACAACAGGAGTTCAAGATGATACAAAACCTCATATATGACAAGTTCATGAGTAATGCATTACCTTTCTTATCAGGATAGGTCGATGACAAATCAATAGCAACAGCACATAAGATTACTCACTCAAAGCACGCGGATGGCATGACACGTTATGAAGCATGATCATCACCACTTCGTTTATTAAGAGACATGCATCATGGTCATGCATTGTGTGATCAAACATAATGTTCATTACCTTCTTCACCTCCTGAACACTCCCGGGGCACCCAACACACGTAACATCTCAATTCCAAAGCATCTCGAAACACTTCCTAGGGCATCTCGAAACACTTCCTATGACATCCCGAACACTTTCGAGGAATCCTAACACTTGGGGAATCCCGACACATGGGGCATCATCGCTACCATCGTATGGATGACAAAATACTTTCATAATATTTTCCAAATTTATCATGCAAAAATAGTGCACATGAAAATCTTCAATTCAATGTTCTGTACACAACATCACTTAACTCAAATCATCACTAACAAATAACACCATGGCTTTTTCATGCATCACTTATGTAAGTATTAATAACCCACTTGTCTCTTTTTCCATTCTCATATAACTAATGATATTTCAATGGACCTTAATAATCATTCACTTTAGGGATCAGAAATCAAAATGATAATTTTTTTTATATACATTTATATTTTTTTTTCTTACAAAAGTCACCCACCCAAGGCCATCAATGACATTCTGAGTCTGTCGATGACTTTCTAAGGGTCATCAACAACTTTCTTTCTTTCTTTTTAAATAATTTTTTTAATTTCTTTTAAACGATAACTCCTTTTGATTATCAATGGCTTTCTGTTGACCATCGACCAGTCACTGTAGCTGGTGTTTTACAATCGACCATCGATAAAAAAAAAAAAATTCCCTTCAGATGGACAACCTCATTTCTTTGAAATCGACATCTACAGGAAGGGTTCCTTTGACTAGTTTTTCAATATTTCCAAAGCGATAACTTAACCATTTCACACTTAGTCTCTAAATCAACAACCAAATAAATTCTTACTTTTTTCACACTCTTCCATCAGTACACTACCAATCATTATGAATTCACTTACACACCACATGTACATGTAAAAACTCATCAATACAAGTCAGGCAGCCATAATAACCTATGTTGCACCGACACTAACACACAACATGATACGTCGATACGTCATTTCTAAAAAAATTAAGAATTTCGACATGTTAGGACACGTTGTATATTAAATATATATTTTAATACATACATGATAAATTATTATTTTTATGATTATTTTAATCAAATTAATTTAATTCAAATTCACAAATAAATAAATTAATAATAAAATAGAGCATAAAATAGATTTACACTAAAAACATTAATCCACCATTTATTAATTCTCGTTCTTAAAGATGTATTTAAGTTTTCATGCAATATAAAATGGTTTTTGCTCAGACAGAGATGGAATATTCGAAAATATAAAAGCGGTGATGAGCTCATGAAGATGGGCTCCGTCAATTGACTGTTTATTAATTCCACCTTCACCTCCATCTTCGTCTCCATCCACGTCCCATGTGCTCCGTCGATTGCTCCCACGTGCTCGCTCTTTTCAGTCACAGAAATGGCAGCAAAGGCAAAAACCTTTGACAATCAAGGATAGTAAAGTAATTTCAGCTCCATCTTCTCTAGCTCCCTACAAGCCTACATCTACAATCAGGACATAAATGTCACTATCAAAATCCTCCGCACAAATCTCCATAATAACTCTCCCCTCTCTCTCTCTCTCTCTCTCTCTCTCTCTCTCTCTCTCTCTACTCTATGACAGAGCCTCTGTCCCCCTCGGGCCCCTCCCCCTCCCCCTCACGCTCCCCATCTTTCTTTCTCTCCTTCCCTTCTCCACTCACGCTCTCTCTCCTCTCTTTCTTTTTTAACGTGAGAGACGCGTGTCCGAGCGTGTTGGACGCGTGTCCGAGCGTGTTGGACGCGTGTCCGTGTAACATAGATAATAACTCAACATGCTGTTATTGAAATTTACTCACTCCTAACATAAAATTCAATCAAAATTAACAAACATCATCCACCCAAGTCAAAAATACTAAGTAGATTAACCTAATTTAGACTGGGTTTGGTTAAGCATTTTCAAAGAGTTTCAGCCTCCAAAGTTCCTTGAGAAAATGCTGGGGTGTTTAGCAAGCAGCTTTCGACCAAATTCTGGCCTTGAGAATGATGAACCAAACCCACCCTTAGTCCTTAGAGTTTTCAATTACCTCAAAAGATAACTTAAGCAAAAAAAATAAATCAAAACTTTGATTACCTTCAAAGCAGAAAAATCAAGAACCTAGATTAAAAACTTTAAATCTTTTTAGACAACAAAACTAGTTTAGGAAAAAGAGAATAAGTCCACAAATCACCTTGCACTCTCCAGAAAAGTTGAAGTTAAAAGTTTCAATGACACAAAAGTGGAGCCTTTCCTTATATTGGGAGGATTCAAAAAGTGAGAATTGAGAATGGAGTGAAGTTGAGGACTTGAAGAATTTGGGAAAATGAAAGTACACGACCAATAGGGATGTATTAGAGGCTTCTTGAGATAAGTATAAGAACAAATAACCCAAGGTTAAATGTAATGATTACTTTGGGTTAAAAACATATGGTGAGAAATAAAGGAAGTGTGATCAAATGGAAAGTTTACAAATGGCTTAACCGTATGATTCAAAGGTAGATATTTTGATAAAATGACGAGACATCAAGAAAATCAGTATGTAAATAAGGAAATTACTGTCCGTTCTAAGCATTGATGAAAACGAATAATATTTTAAATGCATCAAAACGTTCAGCAAAATTTACCAAGCGCGCATGAATACTCTCAGTAAATTTCTAACTTAGCACTCGTTCGATACATAAACTCGGAGCGTATTCGTCTCCTTTAACAATCAACATGGCGTTACGTGCTTCATCGCCACCCTAGAAAATTAACCCATGAATAAATATTCCGTAATTCAACTCCAACAAAATCATTTATCGAAAACTAAGGACGAGAAAAATACAATTCGGCCTCCGCTAATACCACGTAAATCACCCAACTAGAATTTTCACTTGTAACATTTATCGTCTACGAATTCCTACATATTATAAATTAATGCATGAATTTTTAGAATGTCACAGCCAATTCTCGCCTAGGTTTAGCCGAGGGCCGCCACTAGTGGCTGACCCCCGCCAATGGTGGCCCTCGCTCAGATTTGGCCGAGGGCTTGGAGGCCCTCACCTACAGTCGACAAGGGTCGTCGACCATAGGCCGGGGCTCAGCAACCCTCGCTGGCCATCCTCCACACCCCCTCACCACTTGGTTCTCACTCATTTTTTTTTTAATTTAACTTATTTTTAACTTGTATTTTTTATTTTTTATTGCTGACTAGACCTCCAGTGAGCCACGTCGGCTTCAGATATTAATAAAAGAATGCAATGTCGGATTTCCAGCCAAGTATATAGGAGTTGATACTTAAGTGGTCATTTTTCAACAAATTTGGCACTAAAGTGAGTGTCGTATACAAGTTTTGTCACTTCTAGTGTCCTTTTGTCCTTCGTTGTTAGAAGTGTGAAATTTTTGTTACCACCAAAGAGAAACGAATAGTGGTTCTTTTTGCTGGTAAAAACTTCTTCATTGAATAGCTTCAAATCTAATTAAGAAGAGTAGACTACCCAATTGAGAACTTCTTCTCAACACACGAAAGGTTGCAGAATTACATAGTACATCCTCATTACTGATTTCAGGACCACCATTTGGAAAACTGATAAAGTCAATTTAACCAGCAATTTAGTCGCTGGTTGTTCATTCGAATTTGGACGAAAAGTCGCTTTACTGCACAAAAAGTGTTGCGACTTGCGCGTTGGCTGCTTCCAGAGGCTAACATCATGTGTGGTGTTCAAAGCCTCGTACAATGTGATGATAGCAAACTGTTTTGTTTTGTCAAAATGCACTGGATGATATTCCATGCATAATGATCAGACTTGCCGAACTTGCATGGTTTGATAGAGGCATGGGCTGATATTGGGCGGAAAAAGGCAAAGAGAAAGATAAGGGGTCTTTCCAATTCCATTTTCTAAGTTCATCATGGACGTCTAGAATTGACAGACTCATCCATCCAAGTGGTGGCAAATCAACATCTACTCTATTTCCGAATTAGATGTGAAAGGAGTGAAGATTTTTATGAATCTAGAGTTTGGAAATTATAGGGAGAAAATAAAGGTCAATGCATATGGAAAATGTTTGAAATATATTGGAGAAATGGAATCACAATGCAGTTGGACTTTGAGGCGTGTAATCACTCTCTTTTAGGATCAATTTGTCCCATAAGGTTGCTATAGGTTTCTGGCAAATTCCCTTCAGGATACAACAAAGTCACGGTGAAAATACTTGATAGCAATTCCAGTAAATCTCCTAAAACTCTCTTGTGAAACAGTGAAAGATTGGCTATTTAGAAGGAAGACGAAAATGGAAGTTATTTTGTTATGTCGTTCGTTCTGTTCTCTTTGTCTTCTTGAAATGAACCGAAATTATCCTATATATAAAATATAGAACGCATCTCTTGGTTTGTAAACTGTCGCTACGGACACACCCATTCATATCTGAAGAATTGCAATTCGGACATAACCTTTCAAGTATGAAAACTGTCAATTTCGAACACACCATTTCAGGTCTTAAATCGAACAGTTTTGTCTGAACAGTCACGAGCCAAAAATTAATTTCGAAATTAAAAATAATAATTGTTTATTAAGGCTTATTTTGGTCCACGCCAAAATCGCGCACCCGCACGCGGGTATCGTGGGGTCTAGCCCACTCATCCATTTCTCTATTTACAATAGTAGATAATGCTTTAACTAATAAAGAGACCAGAACTTTCCTTTCTTTTCTATGTGGGACAAGGAAAAAGCCTTATGTGTTTGTTTTACAAACAAACACCAACAGATAATACAAGGTACAACCTCGGATACGAAGAAAAACTAACTATGGGAAATGTCATAGGGAGATTTGTAAATGTCATGTAGATAAGAATCGCTTGAATTTTCTTTCATTGATACACTATTGCGTCTCTCGCCTTTTTTTTATTTTAAAGATTGTCTTGACAATTAACTATATAATTGATATATATTTTCCACGACTCGTTAGGTTCCATTCAAAATGAGATGCAAACTTGTTTTTATTATGTACAAAAAAAAAATTAATCGACGTTGACTCCGCTTAGTGTAAAATAAACAAAATAAAACTTGATTCATGATTGGAATAGCGGATGAAGGAGAAAATATCAACTTGTACGGACTATTACTTGTACTTCGTTTTTTTTTTTTTTAATTTTTTTTAGGGGGGGCAATACTATTACTTGGGTAAAAAGACATTAGAAGTGCCAAAAATTGTGTACGACACTCATGTTAGTGTCAAAAAAAAAATTTCCCATCATTTAAGTGCCAACTTTTTTTAAAAAACAATCACTTAAGTGTTAACTTCGATATGCTTGGTCGGAAATCTGACTTGAATTTCTTTTATTAATATCTTAAGCCGATATGGCTTGCCGGTACTGATGTGGTAATTTTTTATATAATATTTTAATATTTTTCGCATAATATTTTACTTTTGTTAATTTTTTCTTTTTCTTTTTTCATTTTTTTTAATTTCTTTTTCTTTTTCTTCCTCCCTCTGGCCATCGACCAGCCAGAGGGAGGGTTGACGAGGCTTGACCTCACCCTCTCGGGGCCAGGCGAACCCTCGTGATTGCTGGGCGAGGTCGGCCTCGCCATGGCTAGGCGAGGCCGACCTCGCCCACTTGGAGAAGCCAACTAGGAGAAGCCAGTTTAGAGTGTATAGTTGATCACTCTTTGAGATGTTTCTTGCATTAAAACTATATGTTACGTGCTTTCATTCGGATTGAGTGGATTTTGCTTGGAGTTTTCCATGTTCTAGATATAGGGGTGTGAACTTGGCTGGTTCTCAGGTCTAACATTTGTGGTTTAAGAATGGTCAGACCTGCAACTTTAGAGGGATTTTCCAATGCGATTTGATGATTTCTGTGATGTGTTATTAAATTTTCTATACTCATGGAGTGTATTAGGTCATGATGGGTGTTTTATTTCTTCTTGAGAATCTTTGCAAGTGAGGATTAAATGACATGAAAATGGCTTAAAGAAGCTAGTTTGCACACCAATTGTTCGACGAAATGCCCAAACCAACTTTAAACTTGGCGAGGCGAGCCCTCGCCGATCGAGGCCTGGCAAGGCTCAACCTCGCCCAGCCATGGCGAGTCTGACCTCGCCCTCGCTAGCCCTCCCTCTAGCCAGTCGCCGGTCCAGCCACAAACCAGAGGAAGAAGGTAAGGAAAAAAAAATGAAAAAACAAATGCAACATATTTAGTAACATGTCACTTAAAAGAAAAAGAAAAAGAAAATTAAAATGCCATGTCATTTTTTGGCCGGAATATCTTGCCGTTACCACTTAAGTGATCGTTTTTTCTCTGATTTGGCACTTAAGTGAGTAAGCAAAAAGTTTTGGCACTAAAGTGATCTTCGTACATAATTTTTGGCACTTCTTGTGTTCTTTTGCCCTATTACTTGTACTTCAACATGGACTTTTCTGAATTTGCCGATATATATTACCAGTATGAACAAGGGGTGAGCATAGGTACAAGATAGAAATTAGGAATTGGATCGAACCAGTCATAGGAACTGATCAGGTTCCAAGTTGCTAGTTCCAAAAATACTGGAATCGGTACTATGCGGTTTGATTCGCGATTTTTCGCGAAATCAAAATACCATATTCAAACTTTAAAACAGCTAGAAAGTACGTCCACTTTCATATCAGAGGAAGTCATTTGAGTAGAAGATATTTGGAACCCTTTCATGAAGGAGAAGGGCATGGCATTTTTCGTAGCCACGAAGCTGCAGAAATCCATGAGTTGCCGAAGCTTCGACGAGCTAAAAATGAAAGAAGTGAAAGGGTTTATGGACGTGGGCTTCATCTTCAAGAAGGAGGGGCTGGCGACAGCCATGGGCGAGGTCCAGAAAGAGATCCAAGCTATGGGAAGCTGTGGGATTTCCCGATCCGTGCGCTCACCATGTGTTTGACGAAAGTCCAAAAAGAGATCCAAGCTACTCCGGCCAAGCCACCACTGTCTCCACCCTTCACCTGTTCTTCAACGGCCATGAGTTGCAACTAGAGGGGCTAGAGATGGCGAGGCCATGGGCGAGGTCGACCTCGCCATCGTCACTAGGCGAGGCTTGACATCGCCATAGAAAAGAATATATACAAAACGATTCGTATAATTTTAGGAGTTCTTGGTGGCAGCAACGATTCGGCAGAAACGGAAGCTCAAGACAATAAAAAATGGAGTAAAAAACTAAAATCAACTGGGAGGAGGAGCGACAGCCCAAGGGATGCATCTTATGAAGCAACGATGATTGCATCTTATTTCAATGCAATGAGTTTAATAAGGTCACTAGGCGATTTCACTATGTTAATAGAACGTTATGCTGAGAACTATCTTATACGCTCATGCATGTATACAACAGACTTGAAAAGTAATTATTGTCACTGCTCCCACTTTTCTTCAGCCGCCCACAAGTCATAACAATGGAAAGGTGGGGAACAGACTAAAGACAATCACTTTAAAGGAAGATCACCCTTTGTTATCATCTCTTAAGAAAATATGCATTTATAATGTACAAAATAATCTCACGAGTCATGATATACACGATCCATGGGAAAATTGTTCAAAAAGTCCTAAACCTATAACACTTTTGTCAATTTAGTTCTAAACCTTTTAATTTTGACAATTGAGTCATAAATCATTTCACGTTTTGCCAATTGAGTCTATCTGACTAATTTAAGCCGAAAGACACTGACGTGGACGCCGGTCATCCTACGTGGCACGGCCGGCGCTGACGTGAACAATTTTAATAATATTTAAATATTTTTTTGAATTTTATTTATTTATTTTCTGTTTCTTTTTCCTTCTTTACTTTTTTTCTTTTTTCTTTTTTTGTTAAGACCAGTAGGGGTCGCTGACCATCGGCCGATGGCTGGTAGCATTGGCCTTAACAAAAAAAAAAAGGAAAAAAAGTAAAGGAGGAAAAAGAAAATTAAAAATTAAAAAATTTATTAAAAATTGTCCACATTAGTGTTAGCCGTATCACGTTGGACGGTCGGTGTCCACATCAGAAATTTCCAGCCTAAATTGATCGGATAGACTCAAGTGGCGTTGTTGAGGAAGAGATTATTTGTTTGTGTTGCCAAATCTGGTTGTTGGGCAGATGCAGAATATGCTGTTCTGCTTTTGTAGCACGGATTCTTATGAGAAGTCGAATAAGCATTTACCCAATTCCTTTTTTTGTTGGGGGAGAAATATGTCAGTTTTAATTCTATCAGAGGATTCTCAGCCGGTAGAAAGATGTGGTTTATGATGCACTTATTCTTGCAAGTTTCAGAACGAAGAGCATAGAAGTTACATGCGGAGGCGAACCCCTTTGTGTTCTCTTGGGTTGTGAATTGATATTCCGCAAATTTACCAGAAGAATTGACAATTTGTGCAGCTCTAATCCACAAATGTTTACACAATGGCAAAATTGAATGACAGGGAGAGTCGTCTTTTATAGAAAATTCATCTGTATGTACTAGTAATTAAGCGCAATACCAAATGTGAGCGTAATCAACTGATGAAGCCTGACATGGATGTAGAAGAGATCCGTCCAAGTAAACCATATTCATCACCTACCTCTCCCATCATCTCATCAAGCATGGGTGTTGTCGCAATTTCTGGTGAAAGATTTGCACCTTCAACAGTGCTTGCAGTGAACGCTGAGTTGTAAGGGCTCTTGTCTGTGCTCGTATCAGCAGTCTCAGTCAAGAAGCTAGTGGTATCATCAAATCTCCAATCAGTTAAGTAGCCTGGCCTCGTGGACACCGTCGGCACTTCAATATCTCCAGAGAGCATTGCCACCACACGGGACATTGGTGGTCTCAGTGTTGGCGATGTTTGAGTGCACAAGAGCCCTATTGCAACCACGCGTTGTGCCTCTTCTTCATTGAACTCTGATAATGTAGAATCAACCAGCTCAACAACATGGTTGGTTTCGTGCAGGTTCCAAGCCTGAGGAGCAGGAAAAAAAGTGACAAAGATGTGTTCAGGCAACCTCATTGATAGAATTAAAAGGGAAGAAGAATAAAACAACTGGACAAGTGGCACAATATTTAAGCGCGTACCCATTCAAGGAGATATATTTTTTCTTCTTCCAAGCTAGGGTCTGAATTTGACCTTCCGCTGACAACCTCTAGAGCCACTACACCAAACGCAAACACATCTGCCTTCTCTGTAAGGTGGCCACGCATTGCATACTCCGGAGCAAGATATCCACTACAAAAGCAATGGGAAAGCAGAATTAGATTCTCGGCAACTGTATGCGTCAATGTAGTAATGCATATGGCTCTGTGTGCATGTGACAGGAGAACATGGAGCTTACATGGTTCCCGCCACTCGGGTGCTTATATGGGTCTTCTTATCATCATAAAGTTTGGCCAAACCAAAGTCCGATATTTTAGGTGTGAGATCAGAGTCCAGCAGAATATTACTGGCCTTCACATCTCTATGCACGATTCTCAGCCTTGACTCCTCATGAAGATAAGCTAGGCCCCTTGCAATACCCAGACAGATATCGTACCGTGTCGCCCAATCAAGATCCAAGCTTCTTTGTCCTGCACCACGGAAGCACTATATCATAAGTCCAAGCGTCACTTTTTACATGACAAAAGACATAATTGAGGTGAAGATTCTGTCACTACCAAACATTGCCTGATCAAGACTCTTGTTTTCTAGATACTCATATACAAGAAGCCGATTATCTGCATCAATGCAGCATCCATACAGTTTAACAAGGTTGCGGTGTTGCACTGCAGATATAGTAGCAATCTCTGTCACGAATTGATTCTTTCCCTGGTGGGATGATACAGATAGTCGCTTAACAGCAATCACTCTCCCATCATCGAGTGTTCCCTGTTGTCACTGATACGGTCAGTACTTCAATAGAAAAAATGCTTATGCCATTTTGAGACCAATAATGCGATCAGCACAATAATGTATACTCCGGTTCCTAGACTATCTGGAGTTCCACTTAAGTCTTGACTATCAAGAAATGCCAAAAAAATCCATCTTCTAGAACTACACTGTATTAGCATATAGATGACAAATGAAGGATGGTCAACCTAATTTATGTTACTCAATCTGGACATAGCAAACATAACCAAGAAAATTGTCCATTCATTAGTCACTTGAAACCATACATTATTAACATTTTGTTATATTATCCACGGATATTTGGATGGTGTTCATTGGATTTCTTTCTTTCATGGACGTAATTTATGATCTATTACAGTCATCCTCCAATGCCAAAGGATGATTGCAAAAAGAAATAAAATTTTCTTTTCAAGGCAGAGAAAATATCGGAAGTTAGGTCAACCAGCACACGAAAACCATCTGTCCTTTTTCTTTTTGGCCCAAGGTACAGAAACCATAATAGCAGTTCCTTTAGTAATGAGTTTCTCTTCTCCTTTTCCGTTGTTCCTCCAAGAAACACTTTCAGAACCATTGACTTAGTTCTTATGACAAGCTAGGATCAGATCAGCTATAGTTGAAGAAGTAATAGTGATAAGATCAGCTTTTGCAAGGAGCCAAGCACCTCAATTCTGCCAACATTTAATTGTGACATCACTGCATCTATATCTACTCTTTTGTGTTATCCAACGAATTACAACAGACCTTAAAAACAGGGCCAAATCCTCCCTCCCCAAGTTTGTTATTGGGATTGAAGTCATGTGTAGCAGCCTTTAGTTCCGCATAGCTGAAAGTGTAAGGTCTAGCATCCATGCCAAGGAACTCTGTAAGACACAATAATGCAGATGAGTTTCTGACTCTTGGAAGATTTAACAAAACCTTTGTCACTTAGTTTTCGGCTTTTCGGAAACATATTAGCTGCTTAAATTAGTCAGCCAGCAAAATCAAAATGCATTCATGAAATTTAACTTCAACTAGAAAACATGGAAATTCCACATCCTACCACCAGCGGACATTGAACTCAAAAGCTCTGAAGAACAGTGGCATTACGATGTAGACATTTCTCATTCTTTTTACCTCCACAGAACACAGTGTTCATCTTCTAATGCAAAAACATAATTAGCATACAAAATTACAGATAGGAAAGTTATCATGAGGAATCTATTGTAAATATCTCAGTGGGGTTTACCTTGATCTTCAATCATGCGAGCCATTTTCCTTCTCCTAACAACATAGAACACCAGGACAACAGCCACCAAGCTGACCACACCAACTCCAGTAGCAACTCCAACAATCAAGCCAGTACGATCCTTTTTGCTGCTTGGGGGAATTGTTACTGACAGTGGGTATAAAGTCTGCGCAAAGTCTGCCAATTAAGTTATTTTAAAAAAGTGGTGCTGAGAATATGAGCAAGTATTTATCATAGTACCTGGGACAGCACTAATGGCTGAAATCAAAGGTCCATATGTGGCTTGATTTGGTACACAGCAAGTCCCTTTTCCAGCCCAAAAGAAATGTATTTCAAGATAGTTTGCTGTTACCAGAGCCTGATACACTTTTTGAACAGGTGTACGAGAGGCACCACCTGCCTCTTCCCGTATGTTGAAATCCTTTGCAACAAGGTTTCCCTGAATTAAGCAGAAATGGCATTGATAATTGATCGTGAACTTTCTTAGTGAAACAAGAAGCCTGCTAAAACACGGCCCCACCTGCATGTATATATTAAAAAAACGCCTCCCAAGGCTTTTCCATTCAGAATTCTCGATTTGTATTTCAGCAAACTGGAGGGTGACATTATAGCTTCCATTCTCCAGCCCTAATCCATAGTATCGTAGCGATGAAGCAGAGATCCGTGCAGTCTGGAACAGCTCTGAGTCTAAAGTGCCGGTGAACTGGGATAACAAGGAAGCACTATAGGCGGGATTGTTACTTCCCGTGAAATAACCAACATTGCTCACTGCCCACCTCTCTGTGTCGGTCACATAGTAGGTAGCAGGACCAAGAGTGTTATTATCCTGCTCATACACAATATTACTGGACGAAGTAATCTGAGGGCCGCCGCATTTTACTGCAAAATCGTAGTCTGCATGACAAACATAAAAGAGCAGATCACGATGAGTTTATGAAAGGTACTTCCGTTACATAATGGACAAGAATGATCTGCCACAGCACATGCACCTTGTACATATTATACTTCCATAATCAGCCAGATTTAACTTATAATATATGAATGACACATGCTTATCGTTAAAATACGTCTCAAGTCGGAGGCCAAAAAGGAAACTTTTCTAACTCAAGTTGGTTTCCTTAAAAAAGGTTTCTTATTTTGGATCCTGCTCTTGTTTATCTTCATTGTGAAGAGTTTCCAAGGGGTGAATTCTTGTGAATTACACCGTCAGTGTTGAAGCCAGTAAACTTTGTGGTTACATTTTGTAAATTTCTTTGTAAAATTGAGATTATTTCATGAAGAGAATTGTGGGGCTAAACCCTGTGTGAGATTATCGATTGTAACAAGGCTGCAAAATATTGAGAGTGTTTGAGTGACTCAAGTGTGATTGTAATCTCATTTGTATCGCTTGATTTATAGTAAAATTTTTTACTGCTCTTCCCGTGAGTGTAGGTCACACCGACTAAATCACGAAAATTTGGTGTTCGATTATTTTTTCCTTGTTCTGTCTATTTTATTGTTCGATCACTTGCTTCCGCAACACTTATCTTCAAAACTTACTTTCAACTGTCTGTCACATAGCATCTTAATATGCAGTTGTAAATGTAATAACAAATTAGTTCACTCACAATCTAGTGCAGAGACCCGCAAAGTCCCGATGAAAAAAAAAGTAAGGTCCTTCCTAGGGAATTCAATATCACAGGTAGAGGGGGAACCTAGAGAGGCAAGTATTGAACATAAAGGTGGCCTGCTGCATATCTGCCTTTACACCCTGGACCAGAGACTGAAATACTTAGGCCCTCGCAAATGGTGAGATTAAAATTCTAAATAGCATGATTCTAATGGATTAAACAACCTTGCATATTCAGCATCATATGAGGGTTTTTGCACAACCGGAAGCCACATAGATCGATGGATCCACATATCTCAATCGAAAAGAATCAATAGAAAACAAAAGAATTGGAATCGGTCGATATACTTCTCGAAACAAACAAAAAAGAAACGAAAGATGAAACATAAGTCGTGGATCAACTAAGCCCTCTAGGAGCTTGCAAGAGCCGAAAATGGGACATCAAAACTACATAGCTATCCCCTTTTCTAAGAAAATAACCTAGCATACCAACTGGCAACTTGAATCTTAATTTTTCCTCTCTTCCACTGAACTGCCCCTAATCTAACTTTCCGAACGAAACTAGTTTGACCATTTTGTCTTCAACTACATTAAAGTTACCATTCCCTTCATAAGGAAAGCGTATCGGGATGCAAGCAAGCAGAATATGTAAGATAACTGTAAACACGATCTCCTGTCCTCCTATTGTTGAGCCATTTAACAAAAGGAAAGCGTATTAAGGGGAAAAGGTTACATGGACTTACAGATTCCATTCCCCCTATGGCAAGGAAACTCTGTTGAAGACAGTTTAATCCTGAAGGAAGAAGGCTAAGATAAAAGGAGAAGAATTTTACTCAGCTGACCAGTATGGCAGTATGAACTAATGAGTAAATCAAAAGCAGATACTTCTATAGCAAGGAAAATTTCGTTTTTCTTTTTAGACTTTCACTGAAACATTCAAGATTACTTCATGGATGATGCAATTGCTAATTAATTGCCAAAAGTTTCTTAAATCATTGAAGCGGTGATAGCATCTCCAAGTCATAGTTCGAATTGTAACCCTTCTAGTGAATACTAATACTGAGTTTCCCAGAATTGCTGATTATCCATGGCATCAATTACGAGGATCACAAGATGGTGAAACTGTAGTATCAGCATTTATTCAAATTACTGACATCCAAAATAGCATATGAATAAGGACAATCATATGAAAGTCACTACCTATGACAGTATCTTTGTAGGCATTGTTTAAGTGATTTATATTCGTTCAAAGCAGTAGATTTAGCAACCAAATGCAAGAGTGAGTTTTAACGTAACATGCATCTATGATCTCAATTAATGGAATTAGTATGACAAAGGACAAATTTGACATAGAAACATCCAGAAAACTTAGCAGGGTGGTGGGATCGGTGTTTTTAACCTCGTAAAGTGAGGTAGGCATTCAAGCCAAATCTAAGGACACATCAGCTAATTGTTTTCGATTGAATTGATTACTGTCTATGATCACTCGAGCATTATGAGCAAGAAATTGCCAGGGCAATTACCTACTGTCAGAGTTGTCCAATGTAAAGTTGTTGCCAACCAGATTACTGCGAAATGCATCATTAAAAAAGACGTGATCGTAAGTCCCCCCACAAGATTGGAACACTTGCAGCTCATCCTGTAGCTAGAAAATGACTTCAAGTACTATATAGCATTCCTCAAGAACAATAAAAGATTGATGAAGTGCAGAAGTAGAGTCCTCACTTAAGATATTTAACTAAAAGTATCAATTATCATTTTTCAAATGACAGAAATACATACAGTTGTAAATCATTGCTGACCCAAGAAGGAAAGCTTCCCATCAAGTTATTGTATGACACATCTCTGCAAAAAATGGCATAGGAGAGATGTCATTTAGTTAACCAACAGGGCAGTCGTCTGTCAGTATTGAATAGCATGTTGTGATATGTCAAACAACAAAAGGTTGACTATATTCTCCATGTTCCCTGGCACAATATAGCTGACTTTGAAAGAAACTATATTGAGTACTGAGTTAGCTATAAAGGGGAAAAGGAGAAAAATCTATTCAATTAGCTATATCCTCATTTTAACCTTCAACCAATGACGGAACATGGGATATTTTGACTACACATCCTCGTTGCATTCAAACTCCACAAGTGCCCCTAAAAACTTGTACATAATTTCATTTTCTTCTCATTTGATCAGTGACAGTTGTGAGCATCATTATGGCTATCATGCAGAGGAGATATTTCAGGTGTTCGTACATGTTAGAAGGGATGCACTTTTCTGTTCAGGAAGTGTGCCATTCAAACTATTATTTCCAAGAAACCTGAGAAAAGAAGCAAAGAGATTTGCAAAGCATTAACAAAGAGAACATATTGGTAGGAACACATATGATTATCCAGAAGAGGTGCATTACAAGTAAGTGAGTGAGCTCAAATTGAAAAGAGAGTCTGGAATCTGTCCTGTTAGCTTGTTGAAGCTTAAGTCCCTGATCCAATATAGATGCAACAAAGTTACTACATGAATAAATTGAGTAAATAACATGTACATGTTTGAATAAATAATAATGCCCTATGGAAGATCGAGCTAATTACGTGTGAAAAACATCACAATACCCAATGAATAACATCTTGTGAAATGAAGTCTAGAGAAGAATCGTGGGGGCAAATGCTCCTTTGCAGTACTGTACTATTAATTGGGGCACATGATGGTCTTTAACCAAAATTTGACCAACCAAATAATATCAAGTAAGTGCAATTCATTTAGTAACTACTATTGTAGACCATTAATGAAGGGTCTCTGAAAGACAATATATACATTGGCAACAACCCATACCCAGGTTGAAGATAATGAAAAACAGACACGTCATGAAATGCTTTGGAATATTTTCAATCAATCTCTAACCAAGAACAACGACTTACAGCTGAGATAAACTCTGATATCCTGAAAAATCTGATGGGAGCAAATCCGAGATATTGTTATTCCTTAGTATCTTGAAAACAATTGGGTCAGCCCATTTCGCATCAGTGCCAAAAGAGAAAAAGAAAGGAAAAGAAAGTCTGCTACATGCTCCGGTAAAACAATGTCTTACAGAATAGACAGATTCTTCATATTCCTGATGAATTCCAGTGAAGAGCTCACATTAGATACATCACTTATTCTCCTGCATTATGTACTCAACTCATTGTTAGTTTGTTCAAGGCTGTGGTAAGTTTGTTTTTACAAGTGTAGAGACAGAAAGTACACGGCTCCACTCACATGTCTTTCAGAGCAGTTAAATTGGAAAATGTTGAAGGAATCGAACCTTCGAAAGAATTTCCTTGAAGAATCCTATTAACAAAATAAATTAAGAAAAAATTGGACATATTTCTTATATACTGTATAATGATAACATAATACAAAATTAATTCTATATAATCCGTTGACTTCAATTTCCAAAGCCTACAAACTGTCGTGAAGGGTAGACAGTCATAGTCCTAGGCATGGTTAGATGAAAAACAAACATATATATTGCCTTACAGCTGTGTAAGCTGCGACCAATTTCCTATGAATTCTGGTATTTCACCAGTGAGATTGTTATCCGATGCCCACCTGCAACGGGGAAAAGTATTTCTCCTGAGAAATTATATCACAGAGCTTTTCCTGTTAATAGTTTTTTGCTCACAGAGTATCAAAGGAGGAACAAAGCACTTACACTACATTAAGATTTGTAAGCTTGGAAAAGGTTGACGGAATCTCACCACTGACTCCGGAACTATCAAAGTAACTGCACGATAAGTGATTTCCATCAATCCAAGGGCATTTTATTTAACTCAATTCAAATAACTCATAGTTTGTCCTTTTGAATAGTTGAAAGCAGAAGCGATGCCAAGAGCAGAGGGTGACACAGTGTCACGGAACATTTACACAACATCCATGAGATTTGAGAAGCCCTACACCCGGAAAATACACAGCCAAACATTTCGGGAGTCTCTAGTAGTTGAAATGTCAACAAGAGGATGACAGTGAAAGTGAAATATGAGGTATATGGGTTAGGCTATGTGGTGATGGGCAGAATGATAGTAACAACCACATGCTACTGCAAGTCAGAAAGGTTAAAAGAAACTAATCAATTTGAAAGGATGCATGAAACATTTACTTAGACCTTTTGCCACCTATTTCGACAAAATAGCCTCTGCCAAACTCCAATACCTGCAAATATTTATAAAAGGAAAAATCCATGTTTAAGAATTTTAGGCAGGTAGGACTTACAGTTCCTGCAATTTGGATAGATTTCCAAGCTCAGATGGCAGAGAGCCATTAAAGTTATTGGTGCTAAAGGACCTACAATATTAAACTTGCATGTCAAACTTCATTGAACAATAGTCGGAACATCCAATTGACCTAATCCAGTTGAATCCTTCTGCTAGGCATTACAAATCCTGTTCTGGAACTGTTACTTACAATATTAATAGCTCTGTAAGTGACCCAAGTTGCAGTGGAAGCTCCCCTGAAAACGCATTGATGCCCAGGTTGCTGAAGTAAATCAGCAGAGTGAGTGTCAGGAAGAAACGAGAATACTAAAAAAAGAGAGCCGAGAACTCCTATTCAATTTTGAGATTAGAATTGAGATGTACTCACAGATACTGCATGCCAGTTAGGTTGCCAATGGATGGAGATAAGGAACCATTCAAGAGATTTTGGCCCAAGTCCCTGTATAAAGTGCACAATACCATCAGAACAACGGAAAACTCCCCGATGTCTTGAAACCTTGGTGTGTAAAATCAATATGGGGCTTCGGCAAATGAGAGCATGTGTGTTGCGTAGCCAGGCTCGAACTGAATGTTGCTTAATTACAAGGCATGACGCATGACGCATGGCACACAACGAAAACTCTAGGGAAGTGACAAACTACTGGAAAAGACAAGAAATGGAATGGGTCCAATACATACAGATTGAAGAGGTAAGTCAAGTTCCACAACTCATCAGGGATAGGACCAGCAACGCTCAGTGCATAAACTCGGCTGCAACCAAAGAAAAACCACCCGGACAGGAGATGAGACACACACGGGGTGGGCGCGATACTGTCTATACGCACAGCTGGGTAATGTGGCAAGTAGTGAAACTGTTGAAGGAGCAGTCGCATTTGATGAAAGGGTTGTAAGTGTTGAAGGCAATGGAGTGGTCGATCGCGGCTCCGCTGCATAACTCTCCACTTATGTTCCATGTTGGCGTCTGTGGAGTGAGTTCCCAAGTTGACCATATCGAGTTCAGAATCGCCACTACATTCACATAACCATCATCGACTCACGCTTGTTAAGTAAATGGAGAGTGATTTAGACCATTAAGTGCAAGTAATAATACAGGTATTCACATGCCGTCCGTACAGTTGAATTGTATAAACGAGGACAGCCGCTTCATATGGAGTAGTATTGTTTACATTTCCCAGACATATGGTCTTAAAAAGAATCAATCTTGCTTTCTTGATGGTCGATATTTTAAGAAGAAAGATTATACAACAAGTCATCAAATAAAAGTGAGTTCCATATGGACTGTGAATCAACATGAGGAGGTGAAAGAGGAGCCACTGACGTCCTTGCAGTACCATAGCATAACCATAGCATAATGCTTCCCAGATAATACAAAGAGGTAATGATAATTTGGCGAAAGGCTATGAAAAAAGATCATCGGGATGTTTTAAAGAGGAAACTCTGTCTGGACATGAAAGAAGATATAAATTGAGGGTCTTTTTTGGCATATGAGATATATAAATGAAATTAAATAACCCAAATATAGCTAATCACCGTTATGAAAAAATTATTGCTAAATAAAAATAGATATCTGAATGAAATTAAATACCCAAATATAGCTGATCATCGGTATAAAAATTGTTACTAAATATGATTTATTAATGTTATTAGAAGGATCTATTAAATTTCAAAAATAGGAAAAAGCCACCCCAACGTTGTATTCCAAGATTAATTGACATATCATCTTGCATTTAAATGGTTCCTGATTCTTTTGTATTCAAGTTAAGTGGTGCCAGGAGTTGAGGACCCTAATTCAAGGTATTGGCGAAATCAACGATGCATAACAACAATGGCAAGAATACAATATACAAAACATTATATGAAATAGCGAAATGATCAAAACATGAATAGTGTAATATTGCTAGATGAGATCATTACCTACTGAATCGAATATTGTAGAAAAAGATGCATTAGGACCAAATCGAATTGCAGAAATTAAAGGAATTTTGTGAATGAGCATACGCATAATCCCATGCCATTTTACATGATTAAGAAGTCAATGTATGATTAAGTATATTTCTTGAACAGAAAATGTTAATTAGTACTAGTTATTACTGAAAACCCAATAAAAGAGAGTTTGTAGATGCATAAGTCAATGAATTACATTCAGTATCTTTTTCCAATCTATTTTGGGGCTATGTCCACCAATTTAAAAATGGCATCTCACGAATATCTTATTGCTTAATAATATCATGTTGTTGATTTGTAAATAAATAAATTCAGTTCAATGTCTCGTTGCTTGCTCAAGAAACTACAACTCTTTTGCTCTTCCGATGGCTCATCTCCTACGATTAGAAATGTGTAGCTGAATCGGTACCGTCATAAAAATTGAAATAATGCTGCAGTTATATCACCATGACTTCTGTTATGCCAGCGCAACGAAGAACATTAGAGTCGTGATTTCTTAAAATGTATATTTTCCTATTTTTGAAATTTGACAGATCCTTCCAATTATATTGATAACTTTTTATTTAGTAATAACTTTTTATACCAGTGATCAGCTATATTTAGGTATTTAATATCATTCAGATGTATTTCTTTCTTTATTTTTTTAATATATAAAGAACCCCCACTTTGAGGGATTTGCTTTCTCCACCGAGGACTAAGCAAGAATTTTGAAGCAAAGGTGGTGAACTGGTTACCCGGTTGCCTTGGTTAAATAAGAGGACACCGTCCTTCATTGAAGGATAACAGTGCCGTCACCATCTTAATCACACTTCAGGAAGGAGATGATTCTCATTATCAGGAAGGATGCTGACGATCATCGGGACTCTTAAGAATAACACGAACACGCAGAGAGATGAAGAGGGTTTGTTTGTACCATCAGAAGGGTCTGTCGTAGCTTGAGTCTGGTTCTGAGCACGAGCGACGTCTGCAAGTAGTATGCATGCTGCTACAAGCAAGGCGAAGATCACCCTCGAATTTGCCATAGTTCAACCACACCGAGAGAGAGAGAGAGAGATCCTTAGAGCTTGAGAGCCACCATGTCGAGTCTGAACCCCATATATGTTGTGTATATATGTGTAGAGATAGTTTGATGAGAAAGCCAAGGACGGTGGCGTCTGAGATAAAGATCAGAAATGGCCCTCCCTCTCTCTGTTCTGCTTTGAATAAATTCTCGAGCTGTGTACAATTCTTGTAATCAGCCTCCAAAATTCTCGCTGGTGACCGTGCATGAGAAATCGGCTAAGCTGTATATCTGGGTCAAATGTCTCATGCTCGTTTTACACTTCTGAGACACTTCATTGTTAGAAGAGTGAGATTTGTGTTAGTACCAAAGAATCTAATTAACAAGTGTCGATTACCCAATTGAAAACTTCTTCTCGATGCACAAAAGGTTGTGGAATTACATAGTACATCCTCAATACATATTTCAGGACCACCATTGGAAAATACTGATGAATTCAATTTAGGTAATTTAGTCGCTGGTTGTAAGTTCGAATCTGGACGAAATGTTACTTTACTGCACAAAAAGTATTGCGACTTGAGAGTTGGCTGCTTCCGGAGGCTAATACCATGTGTGATATTCATAGGGTGCATTTGGTTCAGCTTTTATGACATTCAATGCCTAATAATCAGACTTGTTGACTTTTGCATGGTTTGATAGGAGAAAATAGGCATTTGCTGAGAATTGCGGGGGGGCGCCGCTGCGGCGGGCAAAGTCAAAGAGAAAGATAAGGGGTTCCTTTCAATTCCATTTTCTAAGGTCAACATGGACGTCTAGGATTGATGGATTCATCCACAAAAGTGGTCGCATATCAACATCTACTTCATTTCGAATTAGATGTGAATGGAGTGAAGATTCTTTTGAATCTACAATTGGAAATTATAGGGAGAAAATAAAGGTCAATGCATATGGAAATGTCAAGGGATAACCACGGACACAAGAAAAGGCTAATGACAATGAACTATCGTATCAAGATTTGCAAATGTCCTGACATAATCAAAGTAGATGAGAATCCCTTGAATTTTCTCTCATTGATACAGTATTGTGTCTCTCGCCTGAGTTTTTTTTTTTTTAAAGGTTGTCTTGACAATTAATTGTTTAACTGATATATAGTTCTCACATTCGTTAGTTTCCATCCAAAACGAGATGAAAACTTCTTATTATTTATATGCACACACAAGATCTTAATTGAGGTTGACTTGACTACGCTTGGTATTAAAAAGAGAAGACCTAGATTCATGATTGGAACAGCGTAGGAAGGAGAATATATCACTCTTAGATTCATGATTGGAATAGCGTAGGAAGGAGAAAATATCAACTTGTACCTATCCGGACTATTTCTTGTACTTCAACATGGACTTTTCTGAAAGCGGGTGCTTAGATTTAGATGTTTATCAAAATTTCCGGTGGCATTGGTCATTCTCTCGCACCAACTTGATGCCACAGTGCAGCCTCCTCTCTCCATATTCGATCTCGATACACGTCCTTCCAAAGCCTAATGGCAGCTTGCAGATCCAGAATCCAAAGAATCCTTCCTCTTTACTTTTGTGGTAACTGGTGATCTGACTGTCGTTTTCTCTTTAAATCGACCAGGTGAAGATAAAATGATCCCAACATAATAAGAAACATATCGGTTTATCTCCTGTTTTGTTTCTCGTACTGTGGTACCAAGATTGTGTGATGGGGTCAAGAAGTCAAACAATTTGATACGAAACTAGATGTGGATGGATTGATTGATTCGCCATTATTCAGGTGAGGTCCGAGTTTTTGAGCAAGCTGCAAACCAAATTGGTTCATGATCAAACAGTGTGACTCATCATAGTATAGGTTTCATTCCCCAGTTTTCAGTAACAAGTTCATTGATTATTGGTTATTTTGTTATGCGAGGAGGAGGAGAAAGTCCTCTCTCTGTTTTTCTTTTATATCCATTGAGTCAGTGAAACGCAGATGTGTTGCTCCAGAGCTGTGCCATGACCAAACAATGAGCACTGCCTATAATAAAAATTCAGCAGGAACAAGTAATAATCTATTCTTAGAAGATGTAAACAAATGAAATAGTATGTCTCGTGGGTGGTGGCGTTTGTTTTAGGTTTGAATTATTTCTGAAGTTCACATCTTTCAGTTTTCAGCGCAACTATGCGTGAAGCTCCGTGGACAGAGACTCAACCATAACAGTTCAGCTATCAACCTGTTTGCATCATCAACCGAATCTCTAATTGTATCTACCTAGTTAATTTAATGTAATTGCAATTTTGTGCCTGTGAGGCTCATCCTCTAAACCATGACTAAATCAAACTAAGAAATTTGCAAATCATGACCTAAACATGTTGAAAGAGTATCTATCCATTTAGACAGGTGATTAGTTACACTGGCTGAGTTGTTGAGCTTCATCTCTCAGTGACAAATAATTTTGCAGGTTTAAAGAAATGGTGCAGAATGTCTAGCATGGCCAAACACAAATAAAACGGTTTCGTAAAAAATGACAATCGATGAATGATCTTTCACCAAAGGTTAGATCTTCGGTTTTTGGAAGTGTATCGGGTTCTATGGTGATTCAAACAGGAAGGAATCAGTACTGCTAAAATTACAAACTAAAGAACTATTGATAAAAAGAATAACTGATACGAGTAAAAGATAATTTGTATAAGGAATAGGTTTTATTGATTGAATGCGGATCCTTTACAACAACACTTCTCCGGCTATTTATAGCCGGACATAAAGAATACTCGTCACGACGGTTATCATTTCGAACCTTAACTACCTTCGGGATTTTTGGGATAACTTCAGTAACCTTGCTTCGTCATCCTTAAAACAGTTGAACCCTAGTCTTACACATTCCTCGATAATTTGCCCAGCGCTAGGTATTAGCCACTTGCCCATTCTCGGCATTCACCGAGTTTTCCTCTTCAGTAATGGCTACCATTCTTATTTGCCAATTTGTGTTGGATCTGTGGGCTAGCAAGCCGATGAAAACTTATGGGCCCTGTCGGTTCATAGAGGCCCACATGGGTCATTTTTCGGGGTCAACAAAAACCAACCCACAAATCAGAACTTACCCGGCGAGGAGGCTAAGGGTGAATGATAACCATTCTACTCCAGAAATCAACTTTTGGCTAGAAGTTGATTTTTCTACTTCTACTCCAGAAATTGATTTCTGGAGTAGAAATGCGTTTGGTAAAACAAGAGAAAATTTTTACTTCTGGAAAAGAAATAATAATATTTTAATATTTTTTAAAAA
>BCNH02000006.1:19416248-19456707 GCA_001662345.2 Metrosideros polymorpha var. glaberrima | reverse complement strand
TATCATTTTTCAAATGACAGAAATACATACAGTTGTAAATCCTTGCTGACCCAAGAAGGAAAGCTTCCCATCAAGTTATTGTACGACACATCTCTGCAAAAAATGGCACAGGAGAGATGTCATTTAGTTAACCAACAAAGTAGTCGTCTGTCAGTATTGAATAGCGTGCTGTGATATGTCAAACAACAAAAGGTTGACTATAATCTCCATGTTCCCTGGCACAATATAGCTGACTTTGAAAGAAACTATATTCAGTACTGAGTTAGCTATAAAGGAGAAAAGGAGAAATGTCTACTCAATTAGCTATATCCTCATTTTGACCTTCAACCTATGACGGAACATGGGATATTTTGACTACACATCCTCGTTGCATTCAAACTCCACAAGTGCCCCTAAAAACTTGTACATAATTTCATATTCTTCTCAACTGATCAGTGACAGTTGTGAGCATCATTATGGCTATCATGCAGAGGAGATCTTTCAAGTGTTCTTACATGTTATGAAGGGATGCACTTTTCTGTTCAGGAAGTGTGCCATTCAAACTATTATTTCCAAGAAACCTGAGAAAAGAAGCAAAGAGATTTGCAAAGCATTAACAAAGAGAACATATTGGTAGGAACACATATGATTATCCAGAAGAGGTGCATTACAAGTAAGTGAGCGAGCTCAAATTGAAAAGAGCGTCTGGAATCTGTCCTGTTAGCTTGTTGAAGCTTAAGTCCCTGGTCCAATATAGATGCAACAAAGTTACTACATGAATAAATTGAGTAAATAACATGTACATGTTTGAATAAAAAATAATGCCCTCAGGAAGATCGAGCTGATTATGTGCGAAAAACATCACAATACCCAATCATTAACATCTTGTGAAATGAAGTCTAGAGAAGAATCGTGGGGGCAAATGCTCCTTTGCAGTACTGTACTATTAATTAGGACACAGGATGGTCTTTAACCAAAATTTGACCAACCAGATAATATCAAGTAAGTGCAATTCATTTAGTAACTACTATTGTAGACCATTAATGAAGGGTCTCTGAAAGACAATATGATAATGAAAAACAGACACATTATGAAACGCTTTGGCATATTTTCAATCAATCTCTAACCAAGAACAACGACTTACAGCTGAATTAAACTTTGGTATCCTAAAAAATCTGATGGGAGCGAATCCGAGATATTGTTATTCCTCAGTATCCTGAAAACAATTAGGTCGGCCCATTTGGCATCAGTGCCAAAAGAGAAAAAGAAAGGAAAAGAAAGTCTGCTACATGCTCCGGTAAAACAATGTCTTACAGAATAGACAAATTCTTCATATTCCTAATGAATTCCAGTGAAGAGCTCACATTAGATACATCACTTATTCTCCTGCATTATGTACTCAACTCATTGTCAGTTTGTTCAAGGCTGTGGTAGGTTTGTTTTTACAAGTGTAGAGACAGAAAGTACACAGCTCCACTCACAAGTCTTTCAGAGCGGTTAAATTGGAAAATGTTGAAGGAATCGAACCTTCGAAAGAATTTCCTTGAAGAAACCTATTAACAAAATAAATTAGCAAAAAATTGAACCAATATTTTATATACTGTATAATGATAACATAATACAAAATTAATTCTATGTAAATCGTTGACTTCAATTTCCAAAGCCTACAAACTGTCGTGAAGGGTAGACAGTCATAGTCCTAGGCAAGGTTAGATGAAAAACAAACATATATATTGCCTTACAGCTGTGTAAGCTGCGGCCAATTTCCTATGAATTCTGGTATATTGCCAGTGAGGTTGTTATCCGATGCCCACCTGCAACCGGAAAAAGTATTTCTCCTGAGAAATCATATCACAAAGCTTGTCCTATTAATAGTTTTTTCCTCACAGAGTATCAAAGGAGGAACGAAGCACTTACACTACATTAAGATTTGTAAGCTTGGAAAATGTTGACGGAATCTCACCATTGACTCCGGAACTATCAAAGTAACTGCACGATAAGTGATTTCCATCAGCCCAAGGTCATTTTATTAATTTAGCCCAACTCAAATAACTCATAGTGTGTCCTTTTGAATAGTTGAAAGCAGAAGCGATGCCAAGAGGAGAGGGTGACACAGTGTCACAGAACATTTACACAACATCCATGAGATTTGAGAAGGCCTACACCCGGAAAGTACACAGCCAAACATTTGGGGAGTCTCTAGTAGTTGAAATGTCAACAAGAGGATGCCAGTGAAAGTGAAATATGAGGTATAAGGGTTAGGCTATGTGATGATGGGTAGAATGATAGTAACAACCACATGCTACTGCAAGTCAGAAAGGCTAAACGAAACTGATCAATTTAAAAGGATGCATGAAAACATTTACTTAGACCTTTTGCCACCTATTTCAACATAATAGCCTCTGCCAAACTCCAATACCTGGAAATATTTTAAACGGAAAAATCCATTTTAAAGAATTTTAAGCAGGTAGGACTTACAGTTGCTGCAATTTGGACAGATTTCCAAGCTCAGATGGCAGAGAGCCATTGAAGTTATTGGTGCTAAAGGACCTACAATATTAAACTTGCATGTCAAACTTCATTGAACATTAGTCTGAACATCCATTGGACCTAATGCAGTTGAATCCTTCTGCTTGACATTACAAATCCTGTTCTATAACTGTTACTTACAATGATATTAGCTCTGTAAGTAACCCAAGTTGCGGGGGAAGCTCCCCTGATAATGCATTGATGCCCAGACTCCTGAAGTAAATCAGCAGAGTAAGCATCAGGAAGAAACGAGAATACTAAAAAAAAAGAGCCGAGAACTCGTATTCAATTTTGAGACTAGAATTGAGTCGTGCTCACAGATACTGCATGCCAGTTAGGTTGCCAATGGATGGAGGTAAGGAACCAGTCAAGAGATTTTGGGCCAAGTTCCTGTGTAAAGTACAATATACTATCAGAACAACTGAAAACTCCGTAAGGACTTAAACCTTGAGGTGTCAAAATCAGTATGGGGCTTCATCAAATGAGGGCATGTGAGTGTTGCGTAGACAGGCATGAACTGAAACGTTGCTAAATTACAAGGCATGACACATGGCACACCATAAAAACTCCAGTGAAATGAGAAACTAATGAAAAAGAGAGAAGGGGAACAAGAAGAATACATACAGATTGAAAAGGTAAGTCAAGTTCCACAATTCATCAGGGATAGGACCAGCAACGCTCATTGCATAAACCTGGCTGCGACCAAAGAAAAACCACCCGGACATGAGATGAGACCCACACGTGGTGGGCGTGATACTCTTGATACGTACAGCTGGGTAATGTGGCAAATGGTGGAATTGTTGAAGGAGCAGTCGCATTTGATGAAAGGGTTGTAAGTGCTGAAGGCGGTCGAGTCGATGGCGGCTCCGCTGCATGGCTCTCCGCTTATGTTCCATGTTGGCGCCTGTGAAGTGAGTTCCCAAGTTGACCATATCGAGTTCAGAATCGCCACTGCATTCACATCACCATCATCGACTCACGCAAGTTTAGCTTCATGCTCATGAACTAAATGCATTGGTGCACGATTCTTACCTCACGTAAATGGAGAGTGATTTAGACGAGGACAGCCGCTCATACGGAGTACTAATTTTACATTTCCCGGACAATATGGTTTCAAGGGAATCAATTTTGCTTTCTTGATAGTCAATATTTTGAGAACAAAGATTATCTTACAATTCATCAAATAAAAGTGAGTTCCATCCATATGGATTGAATCTGACATAACAAGGTGAAAGAGGAGCGTCCGACGTCCTTGCAGTTTCATAACATGATGCTTTCTAGAGTATAAAACGAGGTAATGATAACGTGGCGAAAGGCTACGGAAAAAAGATCATCGGGATGTTTTAAAGACAAATCTGTGTGAGCACATGAAAGAAGATATATTCGAGAATTGAGTCGTTTTTGGAATATGAGACGGGAGGTTGATAAGGGTGGTGGACTACTAAGAGGACACCTCCCAAGGGAAAGTTGTTTAAACTGTTTATATAGTCTCGATTTTAACCGTAACTTAAGAAGAGGCTTGTCGAAGCTGATGATCATCGGCACTCTTAAGAATAACAAACTCAAGAATGAAACACACACCGGCACGCAGAGTGAGGAAGAGGGTTGTCTGTACCTTCAGAAGGATCAGTCGTAGCTTGAGTCTGGTTCTGAGCATGAGCGACATCTGCAAGTAGTATGCACGCTGCTACATGCAAGGCAAAGATCACCTTCGAATTTCCCATAGTTCAACCAGAGAGAGAGAGAGAGAGAGAGATCCTCAGAGCTGGAGAGCCACCATGTCAAGTCTGTCGCACTCCAAGATAAGCCATGACAGTGGCGTACGGGAGGTCATATGTTATGGTGACTATTTTTCTAATCTACATGCTGATGAAGAGCCATTTAGAATCTCTCTCTCTCCTCTCTCTCTCTCTCTCTCTCTCTCTCTCTCTCTGTTCTCTCTCTCTCTCTCTATATATATATATAGATATATAATCTGTGTGGAAAGGTGAATCTGACTTTGATCTATGAAGGGAGGAAGGAGACGGATGAATATCCCGAGATAAGATCTGAAAGGGCCCCTCCTCATTTCCTTACCTTCGATAAATTCTCGGGCTGTGCAATTTTTATAATCAGACTTTGAGCATTCTCGTTGACGACTGTGGATAAGAAACTGGCTAAGCTATACCCGGCTCAAATGTTTCATCCTCGTTTTACACTTCGAGACGCTTCATTATTTGAAGAATAAAATTTTTGTTGCCACCAATGAAAAAAGGAGAGTAGCATTTTCTGCGATTTTTTCCATCCGTTATATTTCTTCATTGAGAGCTTCATATATTTAACTAAGAAAAGCTGAGTAACAAAATCGAAAATGTCTTCTCGATGCAGAAAGGTTGTGAAATTACGTGGTACACCCTCGTTTTATATTTCGGAGCCGCCGTTTTGGAATACTAATAAAGTAAATTTTGGCAATTGAGTCACTTGTTGTATGCTCGAACTAGACATAAAAGCCGTGATTACTTCATTCACTGTTGAATGAATCTTGTCCAAATGCATTGTGTTGATATGGACTTTTTGACCTTGCATGGTTTGATAGAGGCATGTGCTGATTCCAAATTAGATGTACAACGAAAGAAGATTTTTGAACCTAGAATTGGAAATTATAGAGATATAGTAAGGGTCCGTGCGTATGGAATGTCAAGGGACAATTACAAACATGAGGAAAGACTTACCATAGGGAACTATCATGGGAGGTTTGCAAATGCTATTGATATAGTATTGCATCTCTCGTCTGGGTTGTTTCTTTTTAAGGTTGTCTTGACAATTGACCACTTAGCTGATACATAGTTCCCCCGTTCATTAGTTTCCATTCAAAATGAGATGAGAACTTCTTTTTATTTATATACACACATAATATCTTAATCGAGGTTGACTTGACTCCGCTTGGTATTAAGAAGAGAAGAATTAGATTCATGATTGGAATAGGGTATGAAGGAGAAGATATCAACTTGTTTAGTTACATCAGAATATATGAATATGGAATATTACTTGTACTTCAAAGTGGACTTTCTTGAAAGCACATGCTTAGATGTTTTATCTATATTTCATAAGACAAGTTCCCACTTCCACTTGCAATGTTGCCCCTCTCCCCGTAATTTGCGGATACATATGACCAATATGAACTCGGTGGCAAGTGGAATATGAAAATAGCGACACCTTCCTCAACGCATTTTCTCTTGGAAAAAAAAATGATTTCGCTTGGATAGTGATTTTACTTTACTTTATTTTATTTTATAATGAAAGGGGCGAAGCCCAAATGTTGCACCAAAAGTCACCTAACGAAACTTGATCCAACCTAATCTCTTATCAATAAAAAAATCAAACCTAGTTGCTGATTAAGAATCCAAAGAACCATCTCTTTTCTTCATGGTAATCTGGTTGTCAGTTTCTCTTTAACTTGATCAGGGGAAGAAAAAATGGTCACAACAAAATAAGAAAGACGGCAGCTTTTCACCAAAATTATGTTTTGGGATCAAGATTCAAGATCAAGAAGCCAGAAAACTTGATCCCAAGCTCAACATGGATGGTTTGATTGATTCGCCATCTATTCAGGTGGCGTCCAAGCTTTGCGCAAGCTGCGAACCAAATTCACTCATGATCAAATAAGCATGACTTAGTCATTAGTATAGGTTTCGATCCACCGTTTGCGGCAAAAAGTTTATTGATTATTGGTTGTCTTGTCATGCGAGGAGGAGGAAGTCGTCTCTCTATGCGTTAGGTGAAACGCAAATTTGCTGCTTCGAAGCTATGCCATGACTCAGCAATGAGCACTGTCTCTAATATAAACACACAGCAGAAACGCGTAATAATCTTTTCTTAAAAGAAGTAAGCAAATGGAATAGTACGGGGTAGCGGCGTTTGCTTTAGGTTCCGATTATTTTTAAAGCTCGCATCACTTTCAGTTTTCAGCGCAACTATGCGTGACGGCATTGGGAGCCTTAAGAAAATGAGAATTTCAATGCAAGAAAGCGAAGCTTTAACTGCTCTGATGTGGACAGAGAGTCAACTATAACAGTCCAGCTATTAAAACTTTTTCGCGTCATTAAACCCATTTAATTATATGTAATTGCAGTTTTGTCTCTGAACCACCACTAAACCAAACTAAGAAACGCGCTAATTATGACCTAAACACGTTGAAAGAGTATCTATCCAATTAGAAAGATTGATCGAGACAGGTGATTAATTAAACTGGCCGAGTTTTTTAGCTTCTTCTCTTGGTGGGAGATTATAATAATCTCGCCAGTTTAAAGAAATAGTGCAGAACGTCTAGCATGGCCAAACACAAATAAAACCAACCAACAAATCGGAACTTATCCAATCAAGTATCTTCTGCTTGACCCACTGTTTTAATCCACCTACCAGAAACAAGGTTTTGGAGGTCTTGAACATTCTCTGCTAAGTCCTGTAAGACTCGTCTAATTGAAGCTAATTTGCATAAGGAGAGTAAATTAGTGAGTCCTTCGCTGATCAAAAACAGAAAATTAGGGAGTTTGCCGAGACCCAAACTCCGTAGATCATTAGAGAAAGTCCTTAAGTAAAGAGTTATTTGGGTTTGCCCACCATAATACAGCCCGCAGTTGTATCGGTCCATGAGTTACTCCGTCACCAATAATATCTGTAAACGTGCCATTCTGTTTAAATGGATTGCTATTGTACCCATTCGGACCTGACCTGAATCTGCAATTCAAGCTCTTTGGTTTCTCTCTTCTAGTACATCACAGTTAACTTTCCGATCAAAAAGTGAAACCCCATGAGAAGTTAAATTCAGTTGAAGAGGCCAACTGCTGCACTTGTAGGCTTGTAGCTCAGACAGGAGAGAACAATACTGGCTTGACAAAAACCCATATTACAAAATACTCATTTATTTCCTTTCTTAAGGTGATTTTTGGCATACAAGATATAAATTTTAAAACAGGATTAGTGACTGATTACAACTAACATGAGCAGGCTGAAGGTTAAGAGCTCTACCGTGCATGTGTTCTATGCTTGGAAAATTTCCAGGAAAAAGACATTCCTACTGGAAAAATATAGCTCTATTTTACAATTCTCGACTGGCAGGCTTCAGACAGATTAGCACTTTGCACTTTCACTGCAATCAAAGGCACCTTCTCTATTAACAAACTCTCGCAGATTTTGTGCAGCAGCCGCTAATGTATCATCACTTTTACAGAAAGCAAACCTGATATATCTCTTATGATAGATATTATCAGCACCAACCTCAACTAGTTTGTTTGAGTGGAAGAATCCACAACCTGGTACACCAACCACCCCTGCCTCTTCTATCAGCTTTTTCACACAATCAACCTGAAATTGCAATTGCACTGTTACCATTTGACAACGACTAACTTCGGATTCCAGACAGGTCACAATAGATATAGTGACAAAAGCAGCATACGTCAGACAGAAGGCACTCGTCGGGAATCTCCGCAAATATAAAGAATGAACCTTGGGCTTTAAACCGAATGCGCAAACCAACTTCAGCCAGGATTTTAGCTAGGAAATCTCTTCGTAGTTCATAATCCTGAACACCAATGGGAATAAGAGTCAGTTATTGCTTAGTGCGAATCCTCATACATGCTTTAAACCGATTACAGCCTCAGAGAAAACTAAAAGCAAGAGAAAGCATTTCTAACTACCTGTCTCAGTGATTCAAAATATTGTGGCTGACTTTCAAGAGCGGTCAGCGCAGCCTCCTGGAAAGGTGCTGGAGCCGAATCTGTGATTCTGACATGTATGTTCTTTATGGCCGATGCGATGGCAGCAGGGGCAATTGCCCATCCAATCCTCCAGCCTGTCCATCAAAATACCAATTTCGAACTTTAAAACAGCTAAAGAGTTTGAGGAAGTACATCCACCTTCTACCAGAGGAAGTCATTTGAATAAAAAGGAATCTGGAAAAAGAAAAGGAAATTTACAAAATGACTTAAAAGAATTTAGGAGTTCTTGGTGGAAGCTTTGTCTCACAATTGATGTCTGCATAACAATAAGGACAATGTTACTGCATCTCAGAACTGGGAGATCACCTGTAACACTGTATGTCTTCGACAGCGAAGAAGTAATTATTGTCCTCTCCTGCATTCCTTGAAGAGAGGCAAGGGATATATGTTTTGTCTTGTCATATGTTATGTGTTCATACACCTGAAAAAATTTGGTATTTTATACTCAGTCAGCCTTTGGATAATGAACTCCTCCGTGTATGCGGACCGAGATTCGACTGAAAAGGAATCTCAAGACAATAAAAAGTGAAAAAACCAAAATCAACTAGGGGGGAGGGGGAGCAACAGCCCGATGGATGCATCTTATGAAACAAGACTGATTGCATCTCATCTCAATGCAATGAGTTTGATAAGCTCACTAGGCAATTACACTATGTTGCTTAAATTTTACGCTGAGAAATATCTTATATGTTCATGCACATATACAAGAGACTTTTTTTTTTTGGTCATGAATCATGATACAAGAGACTTAAAAAGGATCAATTGTCACAGCTCCCGTGTTTCTTCAGCCACTCACAAGTCACCACCAATGGAAATGCAGGGAACAGACTAAGACAATCACTTTAAAGGAAGATCATCCTATGTTGTTGTCTCTCAAGGCAAGCAAGAGTACTTCTCTGTAGTCGCTATCATGTTACATTGCTATCATTTCCTACAATGGTATGTGAAAAAAAATTGTCTGGAACTATGAATCTTCATTCAGAACTACATTGACGACTTAAGAGTAAAGATGAAGGGTGATGGTGAAACATGAGTTTATACCAACTCCCTTAAGTAAATCGCACAAGTTAATGCTTGTTGTATAGTAAAAACATCCTCATACTTCATCTGTGATAACCAGGCAATCATTTGTGCAGCAAGCTGTTGCAATTACTTCAAGCTCATCCTTGTTGAAGACTTTTCCAGTTGGATTATGGGGACTGTTCCACCAATATCACACAAATTGGTACATTTCCAACTCACAGTAGATGACATAATCCAAAGTAGCACAATAGACAGTACTTTACATCTCTCAGATATGGAAAAAGAGTGACAAAAGAAGAGGTTGTATTATGTGCAATTGTATAGCCAACTAATAGAGTACCAGTATTCTGTGTCAAAAAAAAAAAACAGGACACTAGCATAGTCTACATGAAGAATATGCCAGAAAAATTATGGAATATGGTCAATCACAATTTCTGAATCCAAAGTCCAGCGCTATATTGAACATCAAATCATTAATGTTGAGACTTCAGAATACTAGGCACAGAATGTGATGGTAAAAATAAAAGATTCATTCTTTGCGCCACCTGTTTAATACCACAGCTTTAGTTCTGCTGGTGAAGGACTTCAAGAATTTTTCACTGTCCAAAGTCCAATGAGGTGGGTCGAGGGCCACATATACCTGCCATGTATTCCCACTTTCTTGAGGTTACACAGAATTGTTGAAACAGAAGCTTCGATCAAGCCCATGAGGAACGGACAATTCTACAGACACTTACTGGTACTCCCCCAGCCATGGAGATGCAAGCTTCGTATGTCTCATAGGAAGGATCGAACAGTATAACTTCATCACCTGGGTCTATTACTGTCGAAGCAAAAACATGACTAAGTGTGGTGGCCAATATAAAAGCGGATTAGTTTGCTGGGTCCACCTAATAAGGATGAAGATATAGCTACGGGACAGACCAAACACGAATGAAAGAAAGAAAGAAAGAAAGAAACGCACTGGAAAAGATAGCAGCAGCAAAAGCCTCGGTTTGACCGCAGCAAATGGCGATATCAGTGAGGGGGTCGACGTCAAGACCATGCGTGTCCTTCACTATCTTGGCCAGACGGTCGCAAATCCCTTGCACATGCCTGCTGACTCACAGCGGCAATCGATCAAACGGGTGGTCGACATTAAATGAAACGAGATGGAAATTGGCTAGCTGTCGACGTCACCTGTACTGGTTGAAGTCGGAGTTGATGGCGGAGACGGCCGCGCTCTTGAGGAGGGAAGGGGCGGGGAAGTCTGGGAAGCCCTCGGCGAGGTTGATGGCGTTGCAGCGTTGAGCGAGATGAGACAGTTGTTGAATTGGCGACGGCGAGAATGTCTTCGCGACCGCCGATAGCTTCTCCGTCATGTTCACCTTCGCACTTCACCTTATCCTCGCGTCACCGTCGCTCACACGCACGCACGATTTTTATTTTCTGTTATACCATGCGCAGCCTTGGAAATAACATATCTGGTTGTTTGGCTTATAAATTATAGAAATCCCTCAAATGCAAATTTAAATAAAAATGGATACTGACGGCATTCATATTTGTTATCCACTAATCACAAATTGATTGTAAGACGAGAAATTTCCTCCATATTATTTATTAAGATACTAGTTTCAATGCCGATGCGGGCTCGAGTGAGGCAGAGCTCAAGTTCGTCCATTACATTAATTTTTACATGAAAATGTTTGGGCGGATGGGGACAAAGTTGGGCAGGTCAACCTTTCTCATATGAACACGTGCAAACCCGCCCAAATGTTCTATGGTTCGTTTAATTATGAATTGCATCACATCATCATCCTTATAGGTTTTGTAAATTGGCGAGACTCTGGAGAAATTCATTTCAAGTAGGGAAATACGTCAAGGCGGCCCTCTTTCACCATACAACTTTGTGTTATGCATGGAAATGTTATCTCACCCTATTAATGATGCAATAAATTCAAAACAGTGGAAACCTTTTTGTTTTCGAAGGAGTGGGCCACGAATTTCTCATGTAATGTTTGCAGATGATCTACGATTAATGGCAAAGGCTTGGAGAGATCAAATTAATGTCATCATGGAATATTTAGGTGTTTTTTGCAACAAAT
Organism: Metrosideros polymorpha var. glaberrima; assembly: GCA_001662345.2. Classification (NCBI taxonomy): domain Eukaryota; kingdom Viridiplantae; phylum Streptophyta; class Magnoliopsida; order Myrtales; family Myrtaceae; genus Metrosideros; species Metrosideros polymorpha. The sequence continues at coordinate 19,445,336 of BCNH02000006.1, read as the reverse complement.
CATGACAGATTGTGAGCAAGACTAAAACTAAAATCTTTTGTTCATAGTATACTTTTCTGGGGCTGAAATGTAATTTGAGCTAGAATTATAGTTTTGGTGTATGTACGGAGGTAGGCAAATATCTAGGAGTGCCTTTGATTCAGGGAAGAACTTCTTTGAGGCACTTTCAATCAGTATTAGAGAGGACGAATAAAAGCTTTACTGGATGGAAATCTGAAAGCTTGTCAATGGCAGGTCGAATTACTTTAGCCCAGTCTGCAGTTATGTCTATCCCTATCTATCACATGCTATGCAAGAAAGTTCCAATTCAAATTTGTCATGAGATTGAAAAAAATTGTCGTGCTTTCATATGGAGAGACACAAATGACAAACGTTGAATTCACCTCCTGAATTAGGAGTCCATCCGCAAGCCTAAGGAATGGGGTGGTCTTTGTTTTAGATCTCTTGTATTGACTCGTGAAGGATTTATGATGAAGCTAGCATGGGGCATCAAGACTCAACCCAATAATCTTTGGGCACAAGTTCTACCCGCTAAATATTGTTCTCAAAGAACCAATATTCATGCTAAACCTGGTGACTCGATCTTATGGAAGGCAATTGTGAGTGCATGGCCGGTCTTACAGGATGGAGCTTTTATGGAATTTGGGAAATAACAAACATGTTAGGTTTTGAACAGTTAGATGGATTCGAGGCATGGAACCGCTCTATAGCATTGTTAGTACTCAAATATCTCCTTCTGAGATGGACAAAAAAGTTTGTGATTATGTGCTGAATGGAAAATTGAATTTTTCAATATTCCAAAACGCTAAATTAGAAGATATAATCTTTCGCATTCAAGCTGTCAAACCTCATTTAGCTTCTAATGGAGAAAATACTCTTTTGCGGGAGGTTATTGGAAGCGGGTCTTTCTCTATTAAGTCACCGTACAAAGTAATCAATGTGGCAGACAATTAAGAATTTGATAATATATGGTCCACTATTTGGAAGTAGAACGGCCCCAACGTATTAGAACTTTCATCTAACTAGCCGCTCATAAGCAACTATTGACTAAAGAATTTAAGAAGTCTCGCAACTTAGGAGCAGATCCATAATACTTGAAATGTGAGTCTCATGTGGAAACAACTTTACATGTTATAAGGGATTGTCCAACTGTTCATGAGATATGGCTTGAGTTTGTCCCACAACAATGTTTAGGAGAATTCTTCTCAGTGAATTTGTCTTAACGGTTGAATTCAAATCTCGATGATAAAGGGAGATCAAATTTTCATCATAATTGGAGCATAATTTTTGGAGTAGGTGTGTGGCTTTTTCGGAAACAAAGAAACAAGTCACTTTTCTACGACAACTTTATTTTTTCTTTGAATCCAGTACAAGTAACTTGGTCATACACAAAGGAAATCATCAAAGCTTAGTATGTGAATGACTCAATGTTAAGTGGATCACACACTTCTCCGATTTTGTTCAAATATTGACAACAATGTTCATATCTTTAACATTGTTGTCAATATTTAAATTTAAAAAGTTGCAGACATTTTTTTTCAATTTTAAACCAATTAAAAATTGAAAAGCTTAAATTAATCACCAAAATGGACTTTCCAAATGTGTTTCTATCAAACAACTTTTCTCTTAAAGCCCCTTGGAAATGTAGAGTTTACTAAACAGTCTTTGCATTTTCCTAAAACACGTTGAGCTAAACTGCTTTACATTTCCCGAAAGCTCCTTGGAAATGCTTGACCAGACCCACCCTAGCCTCCAAAGGCAACCTAGACTTGCTGGTATAGAGGGTTTATTTAGGAAACGAAAGGGGTGACTACTTTGGTGATTTTGCCGCATTCGTAGGAATATGTTCACCGACACGAGTAGAACTTTGGCTTTGTGATTAGGACTCAACTTTGCAAAACGACTTTGTTTTCACACTATCATTAGTGAGATTGACTCCAAAACCATCACTATTCTTGTTAGTCTAGAGATTATGATTGATGATGTTGGTCCTGATTTGCTTAAAGATATTAGAAGGTTGTTGCAATCTCACTTTGAGTTCAAAGTGCAATATAACTTTCGAGAAGAAATCACTTTGCTAACTGGCTTATTAATCTTGGAATCGATAAAATGCTTGGATACTATATTATTATCTTTACATCCTAGAGAGTTATTTGATGCTTTATTAGTTGATGAAATAGGGATATTAGATTTGCGACATTAAGTTTTTTTATTCAGTTTTAGCCATTTTTCATAAATAAATAAATTAAAAGCCTCCTGGACCTCTCGAGCCTGGACGTCAAGCGGACAATATGTTGATTTGGTACCCTTTTTTGATATGCCATATTTTGAGCAGTTTATCTCATGGATAATTATATTTCAAGTATTTTTTTTTTAGCTTTTTATAATAAGGGTCTCATTAATAAGTATCAATATTAATCATACCTTATATAGAAATATTTACATTTTCAATACATTGATGATGCATAACACGAGTGAAACGAAACTTTAGAATCGACAAACTCTTTTCAATGAGATATTCAACAAGTGCTCGAGAACATTCGTTAACAAAATCCATATTGCTTTAAAGAGTCTCCGGACTCTAGCCCCCAACAGACAGACTCCACAGAACAATGAATGGAGGGAGAGAAATCAATCGACTGCGTAGGCATTGATAAAGGGAATTGAATGGGGGAGAGATAGGAAGAAACGCATGGCTTCAACCTCAAGACATCAGAGCATGGTTAGGTGCATGGATACGTTCAACCTCCTGCCTCCATTAAAGAGGATCATTAAAACCCAAAGCCAGCCCTCTTCAAAAGTCCTCGTAGCTTTAATGCTCTACTCTTTGATGGCCTAACAAGAAAAGAAAAAGAAAAAAGGAAAGGCTTCCGGCCCCAATTGCCTCTTCGTACCTTTAAATTTGATAAAATAGATTTTGTTATGTAATTCTCTTAAAAATAGATAGAATAAGTGCATTGGTAGTCCTAAAACTTGTAACGTAAGTGCAATTGAGTTCTAAAACTTTTAAAAAGTACAATCAAATTATAAAACTTATCACAAAAGTTCAATTAAATCCTAAAACTTGTGCAATCAAGTCCTAAAACATGTTAGCATTTTCCGTTTGTCAAGTTGGATGGAGTTAATGGAAGGACTTGATTGCATATATTTGACAAGTTTTAGGAATCGATTGCACTTCTCTTTCTAGTAATTATAGAAATTAAGTAAGTTTAGAAGGATCTTTTAGAATTGATGAAATGTCCTTAAGTTGGAGAAATAAAATTGTCATTTTCTACTTATATCAAATATACTTGACAGATAAAGTTTGAACGTTTGCTGAGTGAAAGGACACTTCTTAATTTATAAGGTTTTCTTCATAAAAGGCAAAGGAAAACTATAAGGCTACATTTGGTCGTCCGGATTTTTTGTTAGGATAGAACTGGATATGAAAGGATAAAAAATTCTATGATTTTGTCATGTCCTATCTACTATTTGGTGAACGGCAAATTTAAAATCGGATATACAATTGGACATCTTAAGAATGAACAAGTTAATGCTACTTTTTTAATTTTTCTTTCCTTAGAATAGTTGCTGGTGAGGCTTCGATGGCGAAGGCTCGACACCATGGCCGGCGATGGCGGCGGGGGTGGGTGGCGACGGCAGGCAGAGAGGAGGCTGGGGCAAGAATTCTTGTCAAAGGCGAGTGGTGGCGAAGGGCGGCCGGCGGTGGCGATCGGCGATTGGCGATGAGCAACGGAGGGCGATGGCAATGAGGAGGTTTGGGGGGAGAATTTTGGTTAGAGGCGGCTGGCTGCGCCACCGTCAGCCACCGGTAGTGGTGGCCAATGGCTGACGGTGGCAATGGGCGATCAATTGTGGCAGCAGGGGTGGGCGATGACGAAGGGTCGCGTCAAGGAGGTTGGGTGGGAGAGAATTTTGGTTAGAGGCGGCTGACCGGCGGCGGCGACAAGCAGCCAACGATGGTGGCTGGCAGTGGCGACGGGCAACGACGACTGGCGACAACAACAAAGAGGTTGGGGGAGAGGAAGGGAACTAAAATGCTATGTCACCTTATCTCACCCTTTCCTTAGGACAATTTTATCTCCATTATATCTCCATTTATCTTATCATGGACACCTACCAAACATATGATATAATATAATATATCATATCCTACCTTTTATCCTTAGGACCAAACACAGCCTAAAAGAACTCATCTGAAAAATCTCTGAATATATTGAAATGAAACATCATTTTTTTTTCATTTTAGACTGTGCTTATTTCATCATTTACGGTGCTTCACAAGTTTTACAAGACACTATTATGCATTATTCCCTGACTTTACTCTACGCATGGCTTGACTTTGGCATTAAAAAGGGCAAACAAACTACTTTATAGTGGTTTTCCATCGATGCTTTCGCTTATTCATCTCTTAATTGATATTATGGCATCCTCTATTGCCGTACCATGACAGATATTTACCATTCAACGTCGGTGCTATTCGGGTTGGGACTATCAAGCCAGCATTCTATATAGGGTCTTGCCAACGAGTGTCTCTACGGTACTTATTAATCACACGTGATGGAGAAAAATCTTCATTTCTAATGCACCGATTGTGCGCGACCCGGTGTTAACCATGTCGTGGGTACCCCCAAACACTCGCTAGGTATGAGACGAAGATCCCCTCAATTCGGGGATAGAGTTCTTCCAATGGGGATCATAATATATCATCTATAAGTGCATCGCGCACCACTCAAACTCATCCATACCAAACGGCCACGTATCTATACTAAAATTTATATCGGGATGGTAAGCAACATATCATTACGGAAGGACATTGAAGGGGGAGGGAGGGTTCGTGATGTGTCCGAGGTGGAGGTAGGTGATCATCCTTAAAGGACTCTCTCTCTCTCTCTCTCTCTCTCTCGGGATTCAAAGGTGGGATTAAGTTTATTTATTGGTGGTTAGGTGCATCAGTGAATTGGTCTTCATAAATAAGGGGAGGGGGGGCATCATCAATTTAGTCATCCTCCCCATCGCAGCAACCGTCTTTAACCAGTCCAGTCCCTTCCAGTGTGGGAGTGGAAGCCCCAGGAGTGTAGGTGAAGGTTATTTTCTTGACATTAATACATCGCAACTGCATTCTGTGCAAAATATTATATGGGATTGGGATTTCCACACTACTGCATTCTCATTCTCTCTCTCTCTCGCTGGTACAAGTTTCATGATCATTACATTGTCAATTTTACGTGACGGGTATATCTAAAACTCCGGTGCCCGATTAATATTCCAATGTTACCAATGAGCGTCCCAGGCATACTTGTTAAAGCTACTAAAGTAGTCGACTTGCATATCCACGTGCTTTGAAAATTTAAAAAGAACGAGTTTTGACTAGAAATATTGTGCCTCGAAAGCCTAATCAACGACCCGTAACAAGTAAGAAGTGTCGTGAGGATGCTCTTCAACAATTTCCTTAAGATTCTAACTCAATAGATCACATGGAGAGGGAATCAAATCAAGACTTTTCGATCATCTTTCCAATTCAACAATTAACTTCTCGATGTTACTTGTGATAATGAGATACATGGGATTGTTGTACGATACGGGTCCAGCCCACGTTCAAAGCATTCTTGTTAATGAATGGATCCATAAATGCCTTTAATAAATGGCGATTTACAATAGAGAAAGAAGGGTAACCGAAATTGCAATTTTCCATCTTAGGGATTTAGGTGAGGAAGGGGGATTTTATTTGAAGCCCGAGTGTTGAATAAGCACTAATTGCAGTAGTCAATCTAACCGCGAATTGAATCCGGATCAGCAAATGCAACCAGAAACACTTCCGATTCGAGTCCTCGAAATTAATGGAAGGTCCACCTTCATGTCGACGTTCGCACATCGTCATCGTGAATTCAAGGCGAGTCATTTTGGAAAGTTGAGAAAATTGAAGTCGGGGGGTTATTCAATTCTTGCACCTTCCTCGGCCAAACAGCATTTAAAACCCGAGACGCAAAGGACAGTGCTGGGTTTAGACGATGCATTGGTAAGGGGAGGTGGCGGGTGGCACTCGTGCAGGAAACTCCGAAATAAAAAGTTAATAATACTGAGGTGCATTCATGCAACATTGCAAAATTATAATAACCCCTTTTTTCCCCAACATTTTCGAAGATTAAACTAAATGGACTCTCGTATTTTATTTAGAGTTTTCGCCAAAGAATGCCTCGGAGTATTTATTAAACAATTCAGAATATAAATTCTCTTTTTTCTTCTTTTTAATTCCGGATCAACCTTTCTTTATTAAATAGCTGACGCGGTCCATAATCACGTTTGGCCTTTTCTTTATTTAATATGACAGGTGTCATAATAGTGGTTTTTGTTATTTTACCTTTTCTTTTATCAATTTTTCTTGTAGATCATACTAATTGGGAAAATGGCGTGGTAGCTCCCGGTTAGACTTGCTCGTTGGGTGGGCTCGCGGGGGCTGGGGTCGAACTTGTTTTGACCGGACCCTAGCCAGCACTTGTTCTTGGCATTTGGTGGCTAGACCAAAATTCACTCGTAGAAACAAGTTTAAGAGTATTATTTTAATAGATACAGAAAAATGATTTCATTTTTTTTAAAGTTATAATCAAATGTCAAGAGATTATACTATCTTTTCTGCAAAACTGAATATCCATATAAACAAATATAAAAAATATTATTTTTTAGCAATATCAAGTTTTTTCATAAAAAGGACAAGTGGCCCGCGATGTGACAATTAAGTCCTCCCCGTTCGAGTTGCTTGTCGATGTAATTATATATTTCTACGCTGTAATCTTTCACAGAGTTCAATTTTTGAGATGTGTTGTTTTTGCTGACGAAGTAAATTAAATTGACTCTAGCTAAGAAAATGTTGAGGGGAAAAGAATCGATCCTTTCATTCGTATCAGCATTACAAGACACCGCATCGCCTAATCATCATCAAAGTCGAGACGATATTTTAGTATAAAATTAACTTCTTTTTGTTCGCGATAAAATATAGAAATTAATAAATCAAAATAGTAATTGATTTTCATTTGATTACTCAAAACTCATTGGGATTATCTACATGGCATTGAATACGACCATAACTCCACATAACTTCCTCCTTAAATTCCTCGTCCATTTCTGCCTCCCTTTGCTTCCATTTCTTCTCCCCAATAATAAATGTCGCAACCATAAATGAAACATTAACCACGCCATTTAATGGATCTATTTTCCCCCATATCTCCATATATATATAATTAAAAAAAAAGAATAAATTGGAAAATAGATAGCTCTCCCCTCGCGTTATATAACGCCCTCCCCCTCCGTCTGTTCACTGATGACTTGGGAAGTTCAATTCCTATCGCCTCCTCCTTCACTTTGGACCTCTTCCTCCTCCTCCTCCTCCTCCTTCCGTCGCTGCAACGATCTTGGAAAGGGAAGGAGATGGCTGCAGACGTCAGCTCCACGGTTGGGTATATGAACGGGTTCAGTAATGAGGAGGGCAAGCGCGTGAGAGGAGGAGGAAACGAGAAGCCGACGGCTCTCGTCACGCGCGACTTGCTCGGTGGGTTGCACGAGATTGAGTCTCACGAGCTCAACCTCGACTTGCAGGTGCCTGCGGGCTGGGAAAAGCGTCTCGATTTGAAGGTTCGTTGCAATCGGGCTCTTCTCCTCCTCCTCCTTCCTGAATCGCTGGTTAACTTGTAGGAACAGCTCATTCCTAGACAACTGGATCGCAACGGTCTGTGCAATTCTGTAATTCTCTGGTGTTATCGATGTTGCGATGTGTTCTCGTGGAAGCTTCCTGTTCGATGCCTGCTGTGGTTTGTGAAACAGAGCAGAATCATGTCTTTGCAACTCATCGTGTTGTAGACTCTATATCTATGTACATGACATTAGTCAATCCGAGGGGTAATTTAGAAAGATGATTCGTGAGCGAACTGTGGTATTTGTGTCAGTGGAGAAGGAATGATTGCAGCTTTCGAATCGAAAGCATTTGTTATGACCATTCTTGGGCTTCTCAGTCGAAAATCTGTCCTGTCGCTCGACAAGGTTCTTGGTGTATCTGGTATTTCTGTTAATGAAGTCAGACATGAGGCTCCTTTTGCTTTCTGGGTATTAATTTGGTGATTGCTTTACCTGCTTTGTCCTGGTAACTTCTTCTTTCATCCTGAATTCGGTTGCAGAAGTGGTATTGATTCATACCATAGTAAGATGTCTGAATTTTCAATGTTATTGCCTGAAACTCATTTCTGTCAGCAAGGGAGAATTGCTACTATTTTTAAGAGAGAGTGATCTGATAAGGTATTTGATCTTTTGTCCATATTGATCCGAGTCGTTGCTCATTCATTCTTTCAGTCAGGGAAAATCTACATTCAAAGGTGCAATTCACAGAGTTCGTCGTCTTCGTCCGATCACAAGCGCCAAGCCGACCAAACACTCACCAAACTTCAAGACTTGAACTTCCCGCCCTCACCATCAAAACCCTTGCTGAACCTCTTTGATGATGCTTGCTTAGACTTGAAGTTGATGTCGTCGTCGTCGTCGTCATTGCCTTCATCCTGCAGCTACCAGAGTGTGTGCACTCTTGACAAAGTAAAGTCAGCGCTAGAGAAAGCAGAGCGAGAACCGATCAAGAAGAGCTCGCCAGCCTTTTGGAGATCGCCGTCTTCATCATCGTTATCGCCTTCTAATTCATCCTCATCGTCTTCGATCAAAGAAAAGCACCAAGAGGCGAACGACGAGAAGGTGTCGCCAACCACAGTGGCTGCAGGATGCCCAAGTTGCTTGCTCTATGTGTTAATCTCGACAAGCAATCCAAAGTGCCCGAGATGCGATATGATGGTACCGTTGCCGAGCTTAAAGAGACCTCGGATCGATCTCAACATGTCAATATGAGGGGGATCGTATTCTCGAGGTTTCAATTTGTAAATGATGGACGAGATGGGTCTTCTTTAGATATATTTGTTCATGTTTAGTGGGAGGCAATAGCGCCTGTAAATTTAGCCTTGGAGCATATGCTGCTTAGCATGGGTGATAGGATTTCATAATAGAGCAAGTGTTCATTCGTACTCTTTTTCCTTTCTTTTTTAATTCGGAACTCGTTATACATAGCGTTGTAGTATATATAGGTTCATAGTAAGTTGCCGCGAATTTCGACGGGCTAATATATGGTCGAATTCCTGAATGGGAGGAGATGAAAGTTGTAATCATTCATTCTAGGTGAGATCCCTGAGATGACTTTCAAGTTCCCTTTGTGTTGATTGTTCATTAGTGTCCCTCGACTTGAATTGGCTTCTAAATTCACGATCAAGCTTTCCCAGTTGCTTACGTGGGCGATAGAGTCATCGTTCGTCTGTTCGCAGATTCTTCTCTGATCGTCGTTCACCTCCATCCACGGCGTACACCACAGCAACGGGATCGAGATCGAGAGAGGGAGAGTCGCATGCACCATGAGTCCATGACGTAGGTGGAGATCAACTTAGCCCGGTTAGGCTGAAAATGCCTGACCCAACTGGAATGATCCTGGCCTTGGTTGGGTTCGCCAAATCTTTTGAGCTTTGTTTGCCTGGGCAGCTTTGAAGCCAACCAAAAGAAATTGGCTCGATTTGACATCGAATTGATAAGAATATCCACTTCTCAAGTAGCTGAAATAGCTTCAGCTTATATCCCATAAGCAGGCAACCACAAATAGGTTATTCGTGAGAAGCTCAGGCAGATCAGGGTGCGTTTGATAACCCTCTCGAATTTTTAATTCTGTTCTAGAAATAATTTTGGAGCAGAAATGCGTTTGGTAAAGAATTACTTTTGGATCAATTTTTTACTTTTGAATGAGAATTGTGTTTGATAAAAAAAAAGTAATTCTCTAGAGTCAGAAATGATTCTTTTATATTTTTACCTCTCATTTTCCTTCTCCTTTCTTTCTCACGCTCGTAGGCGCTTGTAGCTTGCCGGCCGTCGCCGCGGGTCCCCGTCAGTGGCTTTGTGTTGCCAGTTGCCATCGGTTCCTGTCGGTGGGTTTGTATCGCCGGTCCTCGTTGGTGGGTTTGTATCGCCAGTCCCTGTCAATCGCCAATCCTTGTCTGCTGTTTGGTAAACTTGCTAGAAGTAAAAGTAGAATGAAGACATATTTGGTAAACATTCCAAAATTTTATTTTTCATTCTCTTTCAAAATTGATTCGGGCAAAAATCAATTCTTACCAGAAGTTGAATTATGAAAGAGAATTGATTTCAAATGCACCCTCAGTTTCCTTCTTTGTGCAGACTAGTTCCACTGCCCCCATAAACCACGACAGTGCTTCCTTTGCCATTAGGGCTTCGATTTCCAAAGCGAAATCTATTGCCGCCTTCACCATGAAGCCAGCTGTGAGCGTCCCTCTAAAATCTCCGGAGTCTTTTTGAAGATTGTAAGAGTTTATTGGCCCAATTAAATAGGAGTGATCAGTTCTTGGTTCTTGGTTTGGTCTGGTCTGGTCTGGTCTGGTCCAACCCAGGAATCGGGAATCCAAACCAGGACTAGTCGGTCCGATTTCTAAGCAGTCCAATGGAACCGGTGGAATTATAAATGAATGAGATGTCTGGTCTTTGTGAAATTGGGCCCAAGCATCGGGGACCACCAACGTGGAGACTTCGTCGGGTGAGCTTGACCGGCGGAACTATGGGATAGCGAGTAGGCAACAATGGCAAGAGGGCCTGGCGTCGAATCTGGAGCATGGCAAGAGTGTCTTCAAGGTTGGGTTGTCGTTGGAAATGATGGTGGCTTGAGTAGAGGACTTGCAAGAAAGAAACAAATGCAGCAACAAGGTTTTTTCTTCACGGAGAATCTTCGTGAGGAATCGGCAATAGAGAAGGTGCAGCAGCCCGTCGAACGGCTCATAGGAGCAGCACCAGCAACTCGTTGTTGAAACTATGACGGCAAGGGTTGGAGCAGCTCGGTGGTGTACCGCGTACCCACGATGAAGAAGACTCTCTCTCTCTCTCTCCTCTCACCTTTTTTTACATTTAATAAAACAAATAAATATTCTGTCCGGTCCAGGCGGTTCAGTTCCCCTCAAAACCAAACCGAAAATCAATGGTTCCAATCTTATGAAACTGGGAATCGGGTTAGCGCCCTTGAAAACCTCATAGAACCGGTCGGTTCGATTTGGTCTCGATAGTTCCCGATTCAATCAGTCTATCTTGCTCACCCCTAATTAAGAGTCGTTTCTATTGTCCATTGCTCACAAAAAAGCTAACCATGTCGCAAAATTGGGTAGCTAAGGCCATCGAAAAGGAATACTCTCCTCTCATTGGCTGTCCAAGCCCCCCATTCCTTTTGGGTTTTATTATGTTTTGACTCTTTTCTTCAATGTTCACTAAATACTGCTTTTGAATAAATGAAATGGTATTTTGCTTCTACCAACAACAACAAAAATTAGCTGAAATAGCAAATCACGAAAATGGGCAAGCTCGAGTCAAATCCAGATGATGCGAATTTTGAAAAATAGTTTACTCAAGCCAAAGTGGAATTCACTCGAATCACGATAGAACCGAGTCCTAAATAAATGCATTGAATACAACCCGATGCTAAACTTAATGCTTTCGGGTGACAAACCATTAACCTGATTGTAATTATGTTTCGGGTTTGATTTATCGAGACATTACAATATCTGCAATCGAAATCTATAAATGCAGCGGCCAATATAAAAAATAAAAAAATACATCTTTTTTGGTCGCTTCTATACTAAAGAATATCTGTTATAGCGTGGAAACTAAGCAAATAATATACTATTTTAGTGGATCAGAATATTTCTTCGATTTTCCCCCTTTTTTTGTGCTAGCAAAGTATAAACATGGCATGGCATCTCACCAAATTATAACAAAAGTATGAACATGGCACCACCAACACAAATAGGGAATAAGAAGGGGACCCGGCAATAGCAGCCATACAGTTACATTCGGCCATTTTTCTTTTTTAAATTAACAGTATAGAGACTTTCCCAATAATTAAAAAAGATATAAAGATAGAGAAACAAAATTTTGATAAAAATAAGAAGTTACTTTTAAGTTAATCGAAGTACATCCTTACGGGAAGCAAAGATTTTCTCTTAGTTAAACTAAGGATTATAGAAAAAAATTGTCAAAAAAATCCTAAACCTAATGCATTTTTACCAATTCGGTCCTAAACGTTTTAAATTTGCAAATTCAGTCATAAATTAAGTTTGTGCCAATTCAGTCCTAAATATTTTAAGTTTGTACCAATTCATCCTAATAATTTAAAGGGGAACTTAAAATGTTTATGACTAAATTAGTACAGACTTAAAAGTTTTACAACTGAATTGACACAAACTTAAAAGGTTTAGAACTAAATTGATAAAAGTGTAATAGATTTAAGATTTTTTTGACAATTTTCCCGATGATTATATATCTTATTCTCCGAGTATCCTAATGTAACCATCACTTGATAAGACCAACATTTATGCGGTTTTTACCTTTGCTTTTGTTTTTTTTTTTTTTTTTGGGGGGAGTGGGGCTGCTACGGGGTTTTTACCTTGCTTATTTATTTATTTATATATGCAAGCGGGCCCACAACCACGTTTCTAATGTCGTTTTATTAATCACAATCATTTTAAGCGTGTTAATTAAAATTTTCTTTAAAGGATTAATTAATCTTTAAACAAAGCGTTCCTTGAGCTATTGTTAAAATTTCACTACACCAAAATCATTCGGATTTATTGTGGGGTAACATTTAATCATATGAACTTCAAAGCATATTATTTCCACACACACAAAAAAAAATTCCAGCACAAATAATTTTAAAAAAAAATAGCTAAGTGCATTTTTTTTTTATTTTTTTACTTGCACTTTTGATATCAGGGATTATGTTGATTATTTTTTCGTTCACCATCGAAGGCCCGACACAAAGGTAATGCCTTGCATGCCATTCATGTTCGATGTCTAAACAACTATATTCCGCCATTAAATTTCTAATATAAGTACCTCCATTAAGTTTGATTATTTTTCTTTAAACTTTTGTGGGAGTTACTTTCTGAATAAAGGAGAATATAAGTTTCAAAAGTATATTGTGGTTCAAATCGATCTAATGTGCAAGAAGGCTTGAAGATGCTTTTGTTTTATTCGAAATTTGAGACATATCAGTTTTTTTTTTTTTGTGATAAAAGAATTCAATTATAAGGTATTTGTATCTCTTCAGGGAATGCAATGGCAATATATAAATTAAGAAAATGTAATAAGTGCTTTCAAACTTGATACTCCATAAAAAACAATAAAAAATAAATAAATATACAGAAGCGCACGACCCATCTCCACACCCACACCGTCGTCGAAGTCAAATCTGCGCCTTAGAGCGAACTACTAGCGAGCGAGAGGAGGAGGAGAAGGAGGAGGCGATGCAGATCTTTGTGAAAACCCTAACGGGGAAGACGATCACTCTCGAGGTGGAGAGCAGCGACACCATCGACAATGTCAAGGCCAAGATTCAGGTCCGTAATTCGCGCTCTTTCCTTTTGGTTTCACGGTCGTGTTTTCACGACGACGTACTCGTCTTTGTCCCTCGCGCAGTTCTCTTGCCTGCTTGTTTTCTCGTGAAGGTTTCTGCTTGGTCGATTGCCCTTAGGATAGTTCAATTAGGGTTTTGCTTGGATATTATCTGTAGCAAGCAAAAGCTTTTAGATGATTGGGCTTCTAATGGCGTTGTGGCCATTGAACTCCTTTTTGTTCTGGTATACCGGTAGTGTGCCGGTCTTATCAAGTCTCAGCGACAAGTAACCTATCTAGTTCTGATGGACTAAATATATTGTATGCGGCGTTGAGTTTGTTTGTAGAGGAAATGTTCCGCTCGTGGTTCTTATTAGCTGACTGGTTAATTGGTACATGTTGCACGGAGAGGTATGCTTAGGAATCATCCTCTGAAAAATCAATTTCAATTCGAGCTTTGGATTGTATGTGTAGAAAACGAGTACAGTACTGCAAATGTTCGTGCTTGGTTTGACATGAGAATTCTGCTTTCTCTAGGACAAGGAAGGTATTCCTCCGGACCAACAGCGATTGATTTTTGCTGGTAAGCAATTGGAAGATGGACGAACTCTTGCAGACTATAACATCCAAAAGGAGTCGACTCTTCATCTGGTGTTGAGGCTCAGGGGAGGAACTATGATTAAGGTTAAGACCCTTACTGGAAAGGAAATTGAAATAGATATTGAGCCGACCGATACGATTGACCGTATCAAGGAAAGGGTCGAAGAGAAAGAAGGCATTCCACCTGTCCAGCAAAGGTACTCTAATTCTCTCATACCATATGGTGCTATTATTGCATTGTTATTCTGTTCATTTCGACTCTGTGCTAAGTTTCGAATTTTGAATTGCTCCTTATTTTGTGTCCCTCCTGCATTGCTGCAAGTCTAACCGTGATTTCCTGCAACTTCCTTAAGGTATTATATGGCGCAGTTGTTCTTGCTTTGTGTGTAGATTTGGTAGATTGTGAAATTCTGTGATATCCTTGATACTTATCTGGTCGAATTAATCCAGTTTATGAAATACTACTATGGGTTCACTGAAGTGAGTGCTTTGCTTCTTCACCTTGGAATCAGAATGAATGATTGGGTTTTCTCTTCTGTTAGCTTATTGCTTGGTTTCTGATTTACTTTTTCTTCTCCTTTTCTAGCGAAACTAATAACTTGCTTACTGTTCTTGTTGGCAAGAGATGAAACTTTCTTGGCATGTGTTTACTTTTGTCTGTTGCCTAGGGATCTTATTCCAAGTATAGCGCATAGGTTCATGAATCTTCATGGAATTCCTTAGATGGGCTGTGTGTAATTAGACTTGGGAATGGGTCTTCATATATTTTTTGGCCTTTCTCTTTTTGTGAAGTTTTTGTTTCCTGGGTGTCTGTCCTTTGGCTTTTGCTGTGGAGATAGTTGTGAAATTACTATCCCCAAAAATAAAAGGAAAAGAGAGATATCTAAAAGTCTGCAATGTTTATGGGTGTGGATTCGTTGGTTTCTATGGCATCAATCATGAAGTAAGCTCTACTATAACGTGTTTTATGCCTTCAATTCTACATATCCGATCCTTTGGCTTAGAGTGAAATCCTCATTCCTTTGAAACTTTTGGTGGCTTGGATGGTAATGATAAATTCTGGGGAAACCTTGTTTTCCTGGTCTCTTCGTAGTTGTTTATTTCTGAGAGTTTTCTTCGAGCTATTTATGGCATTTAGCTTGTTCAGTTGATGATTGCAATATTACAGTCTTGTTCTACCACTTGCTTCATTGTGGAAGAAAATGGTTAAGCTCTCTGGGGTCAACATTTTGCTTTCTTGTTCTAGGAAAATGCAACTTCTTGAAACTTATGAGACTGTTCTTCATCCACTTAATTTAGTTTTTTATTTTCTTATGTGAGTTCATAGCAGTTTGGTTGAGTGAGTAATTTCAATGTATAGGGATAAGAGACTACACAGAAGTCATACTCTCCCGTATTTTCATGGAGGGAGGTGTTCGTGAAAATTGGACCTGATCTTGTATCTACAGTTTTGCTTGCACAAATATACTGATATAATCCTATATCTTCCTGACTTTATTAAAAGGTCTTGGGGAATTGCTGTTTTGACATCTGCTAAAAACTTCGCTGCCTTTGAATCTTTTGGTTCTTAATGATTTGCATTCCCACTGTGGCTGCGGCAAAGATTTTCTGTGAGCGAGTCCATATAGTTATGATCAATGGTCTTCTCCACTTCCATTATTTCATTTTTTCCCCTCATCGAAACTGATATTGACAGTGATATTTCTTTAGTATGGAACCATCTAAATCTTATCATACTCTCTTTCAATTGGTTTACAGGCTTATATATGCCGGTAAGCAGCTTGCAGATGATAAAACAGCTCGAGACTACAACATTGAGGGTGGCTCTGTCCTTCATCTTGTGCTTGCACTGAGAGGTGGCAGATTTTAATCGAATCTTACCATACTGGGGTTGTGTTCACTGTTGGCGCTTCATTGAACTCAAAAAGCTTGCATAATCCATTTGCAGTGTGGATAGACTTGAGATGTTTTAAGCAACTCTATGAACGTGATAATTGCCTTTTTGCTCTATTCCTGTCGTTGCTTTTTCTAAATTCCGCTTTTGCATCAGAGCGTGGATCACCAATATTTGCACTCTTAAACCACAACGCACAAGCATGCTGATTGCCACTGGTTTTGCTCAAACAGTTCAGCATATTCAGAGCGTTGAGTTTGTGTGTGGATCGATCTTAGGATTGTATCCCGCAAGATATATATGTTCACGACTCTGGGACGACATCTCACGAACTTTGGAGCATGTCGGAGGTTTTCGACGCGGACATGCTCTTGACGTAAGATGTCAAAAGCCATTTTGAATGCAGCATAACATAATTTGTTGAAGGAAAACTGCAATTCCTTTTTTCATCAGTCCATGAACCCCCCAAAGGTGACTACAGGAGATTATACCCTGAGAGACGTTTTCTCATGTCAAAACCAGCGATTTATCTTTCCATTTTCTTCGTTACTGCTACATGCCGACTCGTATTTAAGAAATTCTCCTCAGAAGTCATGCTTGTTTTGATATTGTGACGTCATGCATGACGATGCTTGAAGTCAGTTTAACGTCAGGCTTGCAGTCAGTTTAAATCCATGCTTGCAGTTAGTTTAACGTCATGCATGACAATGTTGATGAGCATAAGGTCAAACTATTGACGACTCTTAGAACCTTTCTCCAACATGCCAAAAACTCAGCCGTCAAATTGGTACTGTGATTCATGTCAATGTTCATGGGGTAATTTCTCGTCATGCATCAGGTTTCTCTTGCGTTAGGATGCGTTTGATCGTCTGCATTCAGACTAGGATATGATAGGATAGAATAGGATAAGGTGAAATTAGAAATTCTCTGTATATTCTCCGGATTATAGAAAATTTCATCATATGTTTGATGTAACCTAAGATAAGATTGAAAACAAGGTTCCACATGCCGCGCTCAAAGTTCGAGTTCCACTTGTCGTCGAAGCCGACAATTTGGGGGAGATCCACCAGTGGACGATGCTAGGGGAGTGAGTAACAGGAGCGAACACGTCTTTGTTGTGGACGACGACCTCAAAATATCTGGCACACTCATGAGAAGATTCAAGTTCTTCGACATATAACTTCTCCACACACCCTCAAGGGATAATTATCAAAAAAGTCTTAAACCTATTACAATTGTGTCAATTTAGTCCTTTTTTGGCCAATTGAGTCCTAAACCTTTTGCAATTGGAGGAAGAAGAAGGGGAGGGAAAAAAAGGGAGAAAAAAAAAAGAAAAAAAGGAAAAAAACAAATAAAAATTCAAAAAAATTATTAAGAAATCAACACATTAGCGCTGGCCGACCAAAATTGGCTGGATGGACTGAATTTGTACAATTGCAAAACGTTTAGGACTCAATTGATAAAAAAAAAAAGGACTAAATTGGCATAATTGCAATAAATTTAAGACTTTTAAGGCAATTTTCCCCACCTCTAGTCATCTAGAACACAAAATTTTGAAGATTGGCAGTAGGAAAGTCCCCTGGACTAAGATACATAGAATCTAACTCATAAGTGGATCTCCTATCAAGCTAGTCAAAATATGGACCTCATATCAGATTTGATTCACTCAAGGTTATCACGAGAACCAGGCACTCATTTAACTTGCAATTTTCATGTACATGAAACAGCATGCAGCTTTCATTATCAATCAAAGACTAGTCTGAAACATATGAACCATCTATTTCTTACAAAGTACGCCATCCAGAGGAGAGACGTGAGCAAAAAAGGAGAGGAGGGAGAAAAGGAGGGGTCATCTAGAGGATGGTTACATCCTGTGGAAAAAAAAAAATTGAAGTGAGGACTCATGAAGGTGAGACTATTCTAAACTGAAAAGACACCGCACAAGGACATGCATGCTATTGTCTTAAGATCAAAACTGGTAACTTTGAAGAATCCAAAAACCGCTTGTGCACCCATGCGCAGGAATAATTATAAAAAAAGTCCTAGATCTTATTGCATTTTTGCCAATTCAGTCCTAAACCTTTTAATTTTGCCAATTCAGTCCTAAACATTTTTCTTTTGTGCCAATTCAGTCCTAAATTGCTGGCTGGCGCTGACGTGACCAGCCGACCGGCCAAAATAATATATTTTTAATATTTTCTAATTTTTTAAACATTTTTTATTTTTTTAATTAATTAATTTCTTCTTCCTGGCTTAGCTTGTAGCAGATTCTAGTTTTGGTCGGCAAGGGTCGCCAGAGCTCGCCAGCCACTGGTGAGAGTCGCGGCCCTCACCCGGCATTGCCCAAATTTGAGCGACGCCATGGGGGGCGGGCGAGGGCAACCCCTCGCTTGTTGCAGCCATGGACAAGGCTTTGCTTCAGATCTAGAAGTTGGTCACCAGGAAGACGAAGTCGAAGATGAATAGAGGAAGTCACAAGCAAATTGTGGATTTCTGGGTCAACTTTAAAATTCGAGTTTGAGTTTTTGGGTTTTATTTCTTCCCCTATTCTAGTGACTCGCCAGCGTCGGGCGAGGGGTTGCCCTCGCTCGACGAGGCCACGGCAAGGCTAGCCTTGCCTAGATTTGGGCAAGGCAGCCTCGCCCACAACCCCCATGGCATCGCCCAGATCTAGGCGACACCAAGTGAGGGCCACGACCCTTGTTGACGGTCGATGAGGGCTTCGCGGCCCTTGCCCAATGGTCGGCTAGCTCACTAGCCAAACCAGAAGATGCAACAACAAGCCAAGCCAAGAAAGAATAAGAAGGAAGAAAAGAAAAGAAAAATATTGATTAAAAAAATCAAAAGTTTTAAAAATATTTTAAAAATATCATTTTGGCTGACCGACGGGCCGCGTCACCGCCGGCCGGTGGCTTAAGATTGAATTGGTACAAATACAAAATATTTAGAACTCAATTGGTAAAATTAAAAGATTTAAGACTGAATTGGCATAAATGCAAAATGTTTAGGACTGAATTGACAAAATTAAAATATTTAAAACTGAATTGGCAAAAGTGTAATAAATTTATGACTTTTTTGACAATTTTTCTCCGTGCATGTGAAGACAATTAGAAAATTCAGAAATCGGGCTCACGACTAGAAAGTAGAAAGCCCCTGATTTTCCAAATTGAAACCGCTGTGCAATTACATAAGATTGGCGTCATGCAGATGTCATCATTGCACTGTGGGATCTCATGCTGTACTGGACAATCAGTTTGGTAGTCAATTGGAAAGTCAGGCTGGTTAGCGAGAGCCCTACTAACCCACCCGCCTCAAACATATGTCAAGAGTAGGTATCTTCTTCCTCCTCCTTTCTAGTTTTCTTTTTGGGCTAATTTCAAGATTAGGTATCGAAATGGTAAAACACCCAGCTTTATTTCTGTTAGCTTCCCTAACAATAGACTTTGAATCCGTGCACATTAATTAATCAAATGCCTCCCCCCTCCATCCCCCCAACCCTTTTTTTTACTTCTCTTCTCTTTTCAAATTGGTAGATTGATTGGACCCGCAAGATTGCATGGGGGCAGGGTGTTTTGGCATCCCTTATGAATTAATAAAGTTTCTATGTCACTTATCAACTCTTTATATATGTGTAGTCTCTCTCTATCTATCGTTTAGAGTTTTTAGGTTGAATATTTGAATATAGTATTAGGGTCAGGTTCTGCCCTGACTGGTTTCTCATTTGCGGGCCCCGTTCGTCGAATTCCATGTGTCGTTCCTAATTGGGTTTGCATGTAAGAGATGACATTGAAGTATCCCACGTCGCTAGATTGGACATTCCAACATAATTGACAACAGTGCAAAGTGTACAGAAGAGTCGAAGTCTTACTAGTATTTTTCTAAGGTACCCAATATTAGGAGGTTCACCTAAATCGTTAGACTTGACTCTCCCTCCGTGGGGCTTTTGACAAGGACGGGAACGATCTTTCTGACATCCACACTTTGAATCTTACAGCTCCAAGACATTCCAACTTGAGGTTAGTTAGTTTTATATTTTTCTTTTGTTGGTGAAAAAGCGGTCTACATCAAGCGATATCGATTTCTTCAATTGACCCGTTGTCGACATTCCTGGAGGAGCAACTACTAAATGGCGACAATCTAATTCAAAGGGATTAGTTCACTGAACGACTTCATTCGCGTTGCATTGCATCTGCTTCTCGATCGTGCCTCCAATTGATGAAAAAATTTCACTTGTGGACGACTTGCGTCGGTCATTGAAATTGTGTTTTCTTCAAGTTCCGTAGCCACTTTGAACTCCGGCCCGATCAGTCTAGAGGCGTACGTGCATCATTGGCGGTCACATTTCTTCATATTTATTTCTTACATATCTAGAGATACAAGCACGATTTCTTTGCTTTCCGATTGTAATTTCCATAGTCATGCACGACAAATTCCACCAAAAGGGACGGACAACATGAGATGTTATTTTTCTCTAAAGGGGACCCTACCATAATAGAAAAAAAAAAAACAGGGGGGATCTCATGGTGTCGTTCTTGGCTGAACTACGTACCTACATTTACGAAAACAAGAAGAGATGTGATTCTGCTTTATCACCTCTCCTCCATGACTTCTTTCTCCATTACAATGAACCTGTCAACGTAGCGACAAAAGAGTTGATTCACCAACCAGGACAAGGATCGAAAGCGCCTTTTCCTATTCTTAATCAAACGAGGGATGTGATATATACCTAGCTAACCTATAGCAAGATTCGAGTTTTCTTAACAAAAGCAGCTTTTCTGAGTTCTTTAATTGTCATATTAGTTATTAGCACACAAAAGTTGGTAATTAGCATGGCGTATCTTTTGATTTTGTCGTTTTTATTAAACCTAATTGTCCTCGGAGGCCAAACTCAGAAAGCATAGTTTGGACTTATGTTTGTGTTTGCTTCTGTTGCTAGCTTGATGATTCTAGACACTGAATACATTTTGAAATTTGGGTTTATCCTTATGCACATGGTCAACCTATGGTAGCCTCAGTTGCATATTGGAGTGCGTGATCCAAAGGGAGCCACTTGATGTTGTTATATATCTCCTCAACCTCTTGCTTGAATTGTTATAGCATTGTTTCGTCAGAATATTGACAATCTTAGATTTCAGAGAAGAGAAATGTTAAATATACCGAAATTGATAGGTAAGGGTGCATTTGACAATCTGCCAAAATTTTTAGTTCTGCTCCAGAAGTAATTCTGGAGTAGAAATGCGTTTGGTAAAGAATGATTTTTGGAACAGTTTTCTATTTTTGAATGAGAATGGCGCTTGATAAAGAAGTGATTCTCTAGGGTCATAATTAATTCTTGTTAGAAGTGATTCTTTTCTATTTTCACTTTTCATTTTCTTTCTCACGCTCGTAGGCTGCCAGCCACCGCCACTGATCCTCGATCGCCGGCTGTCGCCATTGATCGCCAATCGCCACCGCCGCCGGGAGCTACCTCCGATCACCGGTCGCTGGCCGTCAGGCACCGATCGCCGCTGCCGCCAGTCATCGGCCGCCGGATGGAATCGAGAGCAGCCATGGCCTCGCCCAGATCTAGGGGAGGCTGAGCGAGGGCTCCCCGACTCTCGCCTAGTGGCCAATGAGCTCTGACGACCCTTGCCTCCAATAGTGGAAAAAAAAAAAAGGAAGGAAAAGAGAAAATAAAAGAAAAATAAAAAAAAGTAATAAAAATTTCGAAATTTTATTAAAATATTATTTTAAAAAGTCCACGTCACTGCCGACCATGCCACATAGGACATCCGCGCGCCCATGTCAGCGATTTCCGGTTAAAATTGGCAGATTGACTCAATTGGCAAAACGTGAAAAGGTTGAGGACTGAATTGTCATAGTTAAAAGCTTTAGGAATGAATTGGTACAAGTGCAATATGTTTAACACTTTTTTGGATAACTATGGCCATATGGAAGAGTTCTACTAGTGCCCAATAGTTAGATTAAGTGAAAGAAATTGACTTAAATGATTCTAAAAATAAAGATTCTCCACTCAACGCTTATGATTGCACCCTGTTCATAAACTTAAGTTATTGGCAAATATTTCCCTATCTAGAAGTAGATTAGGGCTCGCATGAAAACTTTTCTTGCCAGAATTTTTTATTCTGGCAAGAATTCATTCTTTCAAGAATTAATTCTGACAGAGAATGAGAATTTATGTTTACCAAACGCACCCTCATTCTCATTCTACTTTTAGCAAGTTTACCAAACGGCGCTCGGAGATCAGCGGCTGGCATCCGACGACTGACGGCCTATGAGCGTGAGAAAGAAAATAAAAAGTGAAAAAAAAGAAGAGAAAAAACCACCAAAAACTTCAAATTTATGATTGTGTGATACATTTACCCCACTTCAAATAAAAAGACGCATTTACCCCAATTTTTTTTTATTTTCACTTTTTCATTAAATAGAATATTCAAAATATTTAAAATATTTAAAAAAGAAAAATTGGGGCCTGGGCGGCAGGCCCTTGCCGCCGCCGGCTAGGCAAGGGTCGCCGGGCCCTCGCCTGCCACTGGGCGAGGCTTGCCAGGCCCTTGTCGAGGCCCCAGCGGCGGCAAGGACCTACCACCCTTGCCCCTAACGCCCTTTTTTTTTTTTTTTTTTTTTTCTTGTTTTTTTGTTTTTAAAAAATATTTTTAAATATTTTATTTAATAAAAAAGTAAAAGAATCACTTCTGGCAAGAATTGATTCTGGCCCTAGAGAATCACTTTTTTACCAAATACAAATCTCATTCAGAAGTAGAAAACTGTTCCAAAAGTCATTCTTTACCAAACACATTTCTGCTCCAGTATCACTTCTGACAGAGTATTAAAAATTCTAGCAGGTTATCAAACGCACCCTTACTAATCTCCCTGACATACAATTTGGTTCATATGGAAATAATTAAGGGAAAATACTGCCTGGACCCCGGTCCATCTCAGCAACCCATTACAGGTTCTATAAAGAAGGGCAGATTTATAGTAGTGTGTATTACATCCATATTCACAATAAGACAGGTTCGTAAGAGTGATTGCCATCTAAACATATCTATTGGATACATAATTTGGAGCCAAGCCATATTTAGATAATGCGTGTAAAATTGCTTTAGGAGATTATTTCATGAAAATGACGTGATAGATTATCCAAGTAAATAAGGTTGTGTCATGTATGTTCAAAAAACTTATAAAAATCCGACATATCAGTCTATACATGATGAGTCTTTTATGTCTCCGAACATTGTCGAGTTGTGCGCTAGATAACGAGAGGAGGGTGGAACTAATGAAAATGACGAGATGAATTTCATTGGTCAGAGATTATCTTCGAGAACAGAGCTGCCCATGTATAAATTAAATTAATTAAAGTATCTTCCATATGAGAAATTCAAGAGAAATCTAGCTCAAATAATAAATGGCCATTTAAGAAAAATGAGAAGATATTATCTTTCTTGCCATAAAAGACAATTCTCCAAATCTTGCATAAATTACTTGTGTAGAGAAAACACTGAGAGGGAAGACTATGGTTCACTTGATTTATATACAATGTACTACACAATAGGGCATTGAAACAAAACCCAAGAAATCACTGGTAATTAATAGTTAGAAGACCTTTTTAAGAGATTGAGATACAACTCGTGGGGCAGTATTTTAGTATTGCGGATATGCTTCCTATTTATTAACACTTCATAGAGAATTTACTTCTTCCATAGGGAAAGATGATAGAAGCCGAGAGTCATATGAAAAAAATATAATTTATTACAGAAAAATAGGGCTTCTATTATAATTAGAAAATGATATTAGCGTGCACATGCAAATTGCCCGATTTTAGCACGTAAATTTAATTATCTTTCACTCATTTGATAATGAATGTGATTTTTATAAACTATTAAAATTAATCAAGAGTTTCACACATATCAAAACTACTTCTTCCATAGGGAAAGATGATAGAAGCCGGGAGTAAGATAAAAAAAATTATAATTTGTTATAGAAAAAAAGGCCTTCTATTACGATTAGAAGATGATGTTAGCGTACACATGCGGATTGCACGATTTTAGCGCGCAAATTTAATTATCTTTCACTCATTTAATAATGAATGTGATTTTTATCAAGCTATTAAAATTAATCAAGACTTTTATATAAAAACTAGGGAAGTTAACGAGGAGTCATGCAGAGTTCATAATTTGATCATGTTTATTATTAGACAATAATCGACATATATAATTTGTCCATGGATAGAACAATTGAATAATAACTACTATCAGTATATTTTTTAAAGAAAAAAGATTGAACTATCTTAGAGTAGGATGTCATATTTGTTTTATGATATCATATGATGAGAAAAGCAAAGGACTCATAGCACATCCGAAGCTCCAAAAGTGTAGGACGCCTTTTCGATGCATGTATAAAGCTACAAAAAATACGCAATAAGTAAAAAGACGATGGAAGCCAGTAATAACATAGAGCACATAATTTATTAAGTTCTTGAAAGGAGATAGAGCTTTTACTGTCATCAAAGAATGGCATTCGTGTACATGCACAAATTGCACGATTTTAGCACGTAAATCTAATTACCTTTTATTCGATCATTAAGGAATGAGAACTTTTTGTCAAATTAGATCACGCGTGGGAAATTGCATTGCGAAATTGTTTTGTCAAAATAACGTGACAAATCCAAATAGATATTTAAATAAATAAAGTTGTGTCATGTATGTTCTAAAACTAAAATAAAAATCCGACACATCAATTTATACATGGTGAGCTTTTATGTCTCGTACATTTTCCGAGTTGTCCACTAAATAATGGTTTAAGAAAAGAATGCCTTGGAGGGATACAGATAAAGGTCTCCAGTCAACTATGTGAGGAAATGCCTTTTTCTAGTTAAAACATCGAGTAGATCAAAGAAAGTAGCAAACGAGGTAGGATCACTCACTTTCTTTCCCAAATCCATCCTTTAAAAGAAGTTTTGTATTGGTTCAATTTCTTTGGAAAACGGTTTCTCTCCTGGCTGGCCTACAAGGAAATCGAATGGCGGAATTAATGAAAATGGCAAGATGAATTTCTTTCATCATAAATTATTACTGAGAAGAGAGCGATACCCATTTATAAATCAAATTACTTTAAAGTAGTCTTCTATCACTAGGAGTTCAAGAGAAATCTAGGACAGATAATAAATGGCCTTTTAAGAAAAATGAGAAGATACTATCTTTCTTATCAAAAAGGACAATACTCCAGATCTTGCATGAATTACTTGTGTAGAGAAAAGACTGAGAGGGAAGACTCTGGTTCTCTTGAATTATGCACAGTGCACCAGTACCACACAACAGGGCATTGAGACAAAATCCAAGAATCCATCAACAGTTAACACTTGACGACCATTTTAAGGAATAGAGATATAACTCATGGGGCAATATTATGGGATCTCCTTCCTACTTATTACCACCTCATATGAACCAATGAAAGATGATGAAAGCCAGTAGTACCATAGAAGAAATTATGATTTATTAAATTATAGAAAAATAGGGCTTTTGTTATAATTAAACAATGAAATTAGCGCGCGCACGTAAATCGCACGATTTTAGCACGTAAGTTTAATGAATCCTTATTTATTTTTTAGTGAATGAGATTTTTATCAAACTATTCAAATGCCAATTTATCGCATACATGTAAATGCGCGTCCACATTTTATCAGGGTAGATTAAATTAATCTCTTTTTTTGTTAAAAAATTAATCTAGCATCTCCCATCATGAGGGATGTAAAGAGAAACCTTGCTCAGATATTAAATGGCCTTGTGAGAAAAAAGAGAAGATATTCTCTTTCTTACAGAAAAAGACAAGTCCCCAAATCTTGCATGGATGACTTGTGTAGAAAAAACACTGAGAGGGAAGACCGTGGTGCAGATGATTTATGTACAGTGTACAGCACAACAACAGGTAGTTGAAACAAAACCCAAGAATTAATTATTAATTAATGATCAAAGACTGCTTTATATTAAGGGATAGAGATGTAACTCATGGGCAATTAGCTGGATCTCCTTCCTATTTATTACCACTTCATAGGAAACCTACACCGTCTCATATATGAAGGCATTGACACTTGTTTGGGCATCCTCACCGTCCTCCTCAAGCCTCATCCATTCCCTCTCTCTCCCTCCATTTGTATAAAATGGCAAGAAGGTGGTGACAACTGACAAGTGAAGTGTAGACTAGAAAGGTTCTCGTGTCGTGGGTCTCTAGCTTCCTCGCATAAGAAAAGGCAGAGAGTGTTTGTACATAAAAAAAACTTCGTCTTCATCTTCATCTTCAACCTCATTATCTCACAGCTTTGAGAGAGAGATGGGAAAGGGACGTGCACCATGTTGTGACAAGAGCCAAGTGAAGAGAGGTCCATGGAGTCCAGCCGAGGACTCGAGGCTCATCACTTTCATCCAGAAGTATGGCCATGAAAACTGGCGCTCTCTTCCTAAACAAGCAGGTTGACTCTCTCTCTCTCTGAAGCCAACATAATGATTTGTCTTTGTGTTTATCTTAATGATGGATTTTGCCGAGAATATCTTCCAAAGTTCACGACGATGTAATCATATTCGAGTTTTTCGATTAATTAGATTTCCTTATATCGAAGATTTTATTTTTTTCCGTAACAATACCAAATCGGTATCTTGCAGTAATTTGATTAAAGATTGCTAATTTCGGCATATTATCTACCAGAAGCTATCATTTTGGGTGTTAATAATCTCATGAATTCAGCCTGAGTCTGGAACAAGCTGTAGGATTGAACATTTGAAGTGTTAACCGGAGGAATGCTGGTTTGAGACGCATCTGCCAACTTAAGGATCATTCTCGTGGGTCCATCTTTTACTTTTTTGGGACTAATCAAGTTTATGTGAACCATACAACCCCCCAAAAAAAAATTAAAAAAAGACAAAGAAAAAAGGGGTTTATTTAGTAGTGGGCCTGATTCCTCCCAATACAAGTCTAGAATCGCACGACGTTTTGATAAGCATGTCCTATGTCATTGCTATAAAGAAAGTGTACTCGTTTTCAACATGGTGTGTGAACAAGAGTAAACGGAATGCGACACGATGCCTAAAAGATTTGACATCATGAAAATGGACCGGCCATTTTATCTCCCTCTGATCGCGACAAGCCATCGTGAATGTTAAACTAGTTTCCTGAGATGTATTTTGTGTAAGTGTAGTGTCATGAAAATTTACAGAGACGTGTTGCAGAGACGGTAAGAGACTTCAAGACAACTTAAATTTGTCCTGTGGGATATAATTTCTTGTGTTGGATGCATCAGGACTGTTGCGATGCGGGAAAAGTTGTCGATTGAGGTGGATTAACTACCTGCGGCCGGACGTGAAGCGAGGGAATTTCACCATAGAAGAAGAGGACACCATCCTCCAATTACATCACTTATTGGGAAACAAGTAATCATCAAATTATGCATTTAAAATCTCATTAATAATTAGTTAGATTAGGTGCGATTTGATCTTTTGCCGTATGTTATTGTGACTCGTTATATTTGTAAATGATTGATTGGGCAGATGGTCTAAAATTGCATCACATTTGCCTGGAAGGACTGACAATGAGATCAAGAATGTGTGGAACACTCATTTGAAGAAGCGTTTGTCCGGTAAGGGCCTTGACCAGTCGAAGCACGAATCCTCCATCAGCTCCTCGTCCTCGTCTTCCTCTGCGTCTTCGCTCGTGTCCCGTGCCTGCGTTGACAGGAATGCGCCGGCGGACCTTGAACACTCGACAGGTCAAGGTCCTCTGGATGAGAAAGCTTATGGTCAGGAAGGCCTGGTGCCGCCGCCACTCCCCAGAGAAGCTCGAGAAGTCCAAGAGAAATTAGCCGAATGCATCCTTGATAACAAGGACTCCAAAGATCAGTCGTTGACCTTTTCCGGCTCCGATGAACCAGCTCGTCCGAAGGACTCCGTTCGAGTGGATAGTCTGATGGCGGAAGAGCAGATGGAGTCTTTCTTCAGCTTCAGCAGCCCCTACAATGCGCGCGGCACATTGGAGCCGGAAGAAGTGAACAAACCAGATAATAACAGTAACGAGTTGGGCAACTTCACGATAGACATCCCGTTTGAGTGCGATGTCGAATTTTGGGACATGTTAGATAGCTTGGAACCGTTCTCGATCCACCAAGCCGACGTCAGGCAGGACGGCCCGAGGCCCGGAGAAGGGTTTTCCATGGAGGACGAGAACCTGAGTTGGTTGCGGTACTTGGAGAACGAGCTGGGGCTCGAGGCGACAAAGGAAAGAGGAGACCAAGAGAGTTCAAGAACCAGCTTCGTCACTACAAGTCCATCAGACATAGCGGTGCCCATGAAGGCATGTTGCCAAGGTTAGGAGTAGAATTCGGAAGCAGCAGCAGCAGCAAAAGCAAATGCGTCTGCTTCGATGTCAAGAATTTGACCTCGGTCAAAACCGGAGCTAGGAGACACGGTGTTTAGATCCACGTCTTTTTCAAAAGTTGGTAGAGTGTGGCGAGGTCAAGAATTTGACGAAACGCCATCTACTCTGCTGTTCAATTCCAATGCATAAGCTAAAAGTTAGATGCATGCTGCTGCATCACCTAACTCATTTATTTTATCTTGTCCCATCCGCTGGTTGGCGATACTTTTGCGTTCCCACCTTTTGAAAACTCCCTTGGGCCGATTGCCAAAAAGCAATTAAAAGGAGGGACGGTGCCTCCGGAGGCTTCTGCCCAGAGAGTCGTGCATGACGGAGCACCAATTTAGTCGCGACTTTTAGGGACAGTTCAAATCGAGGGCGATCCGTCCTGGCTAGTCGAACACACGCACGCACACGCGAATGCATCCAGAGTCGAGTGAGAAAATGGGGGAAATGGATGGAATCTGATCGGGTCGTTTCCCCCTATCTCCTTCAAAGTCAATCGCACAAAGTTTAGAAATTTCGCAAGCACGAGCACGGAGATTGGGTATAGTTGAAACAGATGAGATCATTTGAAAGATTTTGGGACACGGGGAAGACGAATCTATGACATGTCTTTCCTCTTAACCAATGGTCATGTTAAGAGAACAAAGGGACAAGTGGATTGAAAATCCTAAAACTTGTCGTGAAAGTGCAATTGAGTCCTAAAAACTTTAAAAAAAAATGCAATTGAA
>BCNH02000006.1:19365028-19416202 GCA_001662345.2 Metrosideros polymorpha var. glaberrima | reverse complement strand
ATCAAGTCTTTCTATTGATTGCAAAATTTGAAAGTTTTAGAACTCTACTCTACTTTTGTGATAAGTCTTAGGACTCGATTGCACTTTCGTGACAAGTTTTTTTACTTGGTTGCACATTTTAAAAATTTTACTACTTAATTGCACTTTTGTAACAAGTTTTAGGACTTCTAGTGTACTTATCTCAAGCACAAAAGATAGGGTGAAACATAGATTTTGCAAAACAATAACAAATCCATTATATGCCCTATACACACATATGTAATTAAAACTGAAACTGAGACATCATTGGCTCATGTGTTCACCACGTGACAGTTCATTTTATCTTTGAGCTAGCCACATGAAAAAACAAAACATGAGCACGAATCTTAATCTCATAAGAGAAACCACTCAAACTTGAAAACCTCTTCAAATTATAAAATCTACTTAATTAGAAAAGTTTCCTTATTGGGCTCAAATTCGAGATATATTTTATACTATATTTCATTTAGTTCTGCTTCCTTCTTTTTGAATCCATTTGTAATATTATATCATTCAAGACATCCAATTCATAGAAGAAAAATCAATTGAATGCAAATGATACTTAGAGACTATGGGTAAAAGAAAGCCCATATACTCTGGGCTAAAAAAGTGAAGTGAATTTGGGAAAAAGCGTAATAGCATTCAAGCCCTTCTTTTCTAACAATCACCAATTATATAAATGTTAAAGTCACTACTAGACTGCTACATAATAAAGGAGAATAAATATCTGTAAGAATATGCTTTGTAATGTGGCCACGCGAAGTATGGGCCATGTAACTAGTAGGATTGTCAAATTGGTGGGTTTGGTCGAAAATGATTTGACCTAAATTGACTCATTTAACTTGTTTTGACACATTTATATGTAACACAAATTTAATGACTCATACCCAACTCGACTTAACCTGACCAGTATTTGAGTCGATCCGTTTACTATAATATTTTCATATATAATCCAACATATGAAAATTCATATCCACCTAATTAACCCACTTTAAGCTCTTCATGTATATATGTTATTTGGATAAAATTGCTATTCGACTATAAGATGCCAAATAAATGGCTTTTAACATTGCATAGCATTTTCAATTTTTCTATTGATTCACAATGAAGATAAAGTTAGTACTTGATAGTGAACTTATCAAATCAAAACAAACATGGAGGAATTGAAATTTTAATTAAATAGAATGCAAGATATTGAAAAAGATGATTTATGCTTACCATGGATTGCAATGACAAGAATTAAGATTAGCATATTATGTAAAAATAATAACGCCAAATGCAATGAAGAAAAGATATACTCCAATAACTAATAAACGAAACTTACAAGATTAATAAAAATAAAAATAATAATGGGGAAAAAAGAAGCTACCTTAATATTTAAATAAGGGTGGAGCCAGGCCCATATTGTGTGTATACCAAGACTTCTCTAAATTTGGAATAGTGCAGAGAGTCCCATTTTTTTTCTCATAGAGGGCGAGGTGAGGAGAGAGTCATCGGGCTGGAATGGGTTCGGGTAAATTGTGAACCCATTAACTCCCATATTTTTTTGGGTTTCACCATTCTGAACCTATTTATTGAACATAATTAACATACATAACGACTTAACTTATCAAATATAGGTTAAGAAATGGGTCATTGACCCATTTTGACAGGTTTAGTAACCGGCTAAAACTATGTTCAGTCGATATATCCACATCTATTAGTAGAAGATATGATCGAACATTTTACTCTCTTATTTTGCTAACTATACTAGGATCAAAAATAGGTATTTTAATCTTCTTGAAGTGTAGGGTAAGGAAAGAGCGGTCCTAGGTTGAATTGAGACGACCAAAATCTACTCTCGAGTGGGCTGACTGTCCTCTTATCCATTAAGTAAATAATGAAGAGATGGCTTCAGCTAAAGCCCAAAGAACAAATCAAATTAGCCTTGGCGACTCTCAACTTGTACAAAATGATTCCATTGCAACGTCCTAGTTTTTTATGACTCGAAATTTTCTAATCGAAATGTTTAATATATACTTTTAGAACAAATAATGAAATTAGCCAGTAATAGATATACGATATTGTAAGAGGTTTTTTTTTTTTCTTTAATATGATAGTCATTAAAGAATTCTATTTCCCCGCGTGTGATCAATTAAATTT
Organism: Metrosideros polymorpha var. glaberrima; assembly: GCA_001662345.2. Lineage (NCBI taxonomy): Eukaryota > Viridiplantae > Streptophyta > Magnoliopsida > Myrtales > Myrtaceae > Metrosideros > Metrosideros polymorpha. The sequence goes on along the minus strand of BCNH02000006.1, from coordinate 19,414,042 downwards.
TTGTTTATGAGTGTCTTTATTGTTTCTTTGTTTACATAGGAACTAAGGAATTTTCTTCTAATGTTTAGAATTGCTTTTGTTAGGATATACGTATGAATTGTGTTAGAGTAGAGTCCCAGATCGAAAAATTGATGTGATGTAGAGCAGTTAATATATCATAATTGGCCCATAAACTATTAATTTAAGTTTTTTTAGTGAAAGTATGTCTAATTAGATATGTTAATGGGTTCGAACTTGAATTCCCTCTTGGCGATCTCTCTATCTAAATGTATTAGACTTCCGGTGCGTGCTTCCAACAATTTTTTACCGATGTTTTATTGAGGCTGGTTTTACACAAATGCGTACTATTTTCCGATGTCTCAAATATATAAATGAGGATGTTTAGTTCATGCCTCATTTTTCGCAATTTCATTTTTCTTCTAAGTCAGTGGCGTTAGAAGTAAGGATGTTGAAATTTTGATTTAATGACAAATTAGGGAAGCACTACCCAACAAGAACCAAACCCACGACCGTCCGAACACATCTGAGCGGATCATCTATTTGGAATCGGATTGAAGCCCAAACTTAGAGCATTAACATAGGATTTTTTTTTTTAAATGTCAATCTTTTTTTCCCAGCTATAATTAACACTTTAATTAATTATTTTTAGCACGAAATAAATTCGAAAGTGATCGAATCTTAGTCTCTACCGTTTTCTTCATATGTTCGCGAATCTCTCCCTCTCCCTCTCTCTCAGCCCTGCGTTTCTTCGTATCGAAGATCATCGAATGGAGTCGATGGACATGGCGAGCTGCTTCCTGGACGAGGTAGAAGCAGAGAAGAGGAGCGTAGTGTTCGCAGAGCTGAAACCTTATTGCTTGGACCTGCTTGACCTCGTCCAGCATCCCAAGCAGCATTCCCCTGCTCTCGCCGCTCTCCTCCGCTTCCTCCGCGACTCACCCCCTGACTCTCTCCAGCCCTTCTTCGAGTGCGTCCACTTCCCTCTTCCTCCAAATCTATCTTTGGTTAAGCGGATGCTGTCGTGCTTGTTCCGATACTGCAATTTGTCTGATACGAACTCCGTTTCCTGGTTCCGGACATCACGTTCGGTCTCGGATTGTCGACTCTAGTTATGTGTCGGGTCTTCCAAGTTCGTGTTGGTGCTATTTGTTGAATATGATGTCGTTCTGCTAGTTTTGTCTCGGATTGTCTCACATTGTCGTTGTTCATTTCCGCTTCCACGACAAGTAGTAAAATTATGGAGGAATTAGGATGAAATTATGGTGTAGCTGCTGGCTCATGAGATGATTATTTGGTGGATAACATGTAAATAATCATTCCGTTCAACATTTGAATGCACACGGGATATACTTAACCAACAAAAATGAAAAAATACACATAGAAAGAGTACCATTTAACCCAAGTATTTTATACCTGATTGGAGGTGCTGAAACTGGAATGTCTGTAGTTAGCTTGCTGTTCTGGACAATAGCTCAGATGCCTGCTGTGTCTTACTCATATTTCTTGCTTTTCCCCTGTCTTGGGAGATGCATCTTTGTCCGGACTGCAGTTGTTTTGACATTAGTGTTCCTTCGCATCCAGCTATACGTTATTTCCACTGCTGCTTCTATTAGATGCGGCAGTTGATGGCCGAACCCAACGCAAGATTGATCCCCAAGACTGTGAGGTCTCATCTCATAAACCCCATAGGGTGAGTGATGTAGTGGCAGAAGCTGTGCTCCAGTGTCTAGAGGAACTTCTGAAGAAATGTTACCTAGGATCAGTCGATCAGGTGGTTCTGCTTTTCTCTTTTACCTTTTCATATTGTCTATTGTCTGTATTTCCTTTTTGTTCCCTTGCACCTTATGGCAATTTTTAGTTACATCGAACTTCTATGTACCACATAACTAGTGAATAAGCCTGGTCCGCATCTTTTGCATGTGATGCTCTTCGAATAAATTTAACCTTTATTTGGTCCCTCTTCAAACTCTTCATAGAGTATGCACTGCTGGTGCTACTGAGTGCTTCCAAACCTCGCAGAATCTAAATGGTCATTGCAATGTTTCTTTTATAGCTCAACTCAGTGAAACTTGTTATGCTGCACTGCCATGTAGTTATTGTTAGGTTAGGACTATCTGTTGATAGCATTGAGGCATTGGTGTAGCCATTGAAGGCGATGAGACAACGTCTTTGAGATTTTTTCCTCTAAAAGTTTATGTGAGTATAGTTATTACTAAGATTTCTTGGTCTAATGCATTATGTGAACATCATCATGGCAATAAGTTCTTTTCTTGGGATACTTATTACTTCCCTTTCCTAAAATATATGACTCATACTGATTTTTAGGCTGATTTTTCAATGTACTGGTAGTGCATCACCTCCAAATTTGGGGCTAGGGATGATGCTGGATGTCAGGTTGCGTATCTACTTCATAGTTCATAGGCATCCTGAATGACACCTACAAGTCGAATCGTTTTTAGATATACTACAAAAAGCCTTAATACCAGATTCCTTTACCCATTTCTTTTTGTTGGAATATGATCCATTCTTATTGCAGATGGTTGTGATACTAAAGAAATTGACTTATGGGGCTTTGCTTTCTCCCTCTGTGGCTTCTGAAGAGTTCCGTGAAGGAATTATCAAGTGTTTTAGGGCACTTCTTTTGAATTTGTTGCCATGCTCTGATAGTTCTTGCTCGTGTAAACAAATTACCGGGTTGCCTGCTCTTTTAGTTGGTGATGATATGCTTACTCAACCTGTTAGACGTTCAAGACAAAACTTGGGAGGGGAATGTTTACTTGCATTTCTTCAGACTCAGGCTGCATCTGCTGCTATTGGACACTGGTTATCACTTCTTCTTGAAGTATGTAAAGTTTTGTCCGGCACTTCCTTGTTGCACTTCAATCAAATTCATATGGAATTAATGTTGGTGTTTATGCAAAGGCTGCAGATTTTGAGGCTGTGCGCGGGCATCGAGGAAGTGCAAAGCTTCGCATAGAAGCCTTCTTCACACTACGGGTTCTTGTTGCTAAGGTAATTCTACAAAGTATAGGGTTTAAGACAGGGGTGGCAGTTCCTGACATGACACTAGCATGCGACTCTAGAATGTAAGTAATTTAGTGAGAGAAACCTAAATTCAACACGACTTAACTCAAAATGGACATAAGTTGACACATTTTTATAGAACTGAATATAGGTATTCTACCTAATCTGTGAGCTTAAGATCGGTTGACAGTAAAGGTGTTTCAGTTTTGGAAAATTTCAACAGTATCAGAGTTGATGCACTGAGAAGAATTAAAAAAGGGCACTGTGGTTCAAAGAATAAATTCTTGCTGCTTGGAGATTTTTGTCAACAGTTTAATGACACGTCTATTTATATTATAGATGTTGCAAATTCCTTCTTCCAATTGATCCTGTAATTTGTGAACAAAAGAAGTGCCTTTTCTTTTTATGATGAATGATCGTCCCCCTAATTGCTCGTGTGATTTTTTCTCTGACCAGTTCAGATCTCTCTTGTAGCAAGAACATATTGATGAGAAAGGTTTTTTTATGGAATTGTTTGCAGGTTGGCACTTCTGATGCATTAGCTTTCTTTTTGCCTGGTGTTGTTAGTAAATTTGCTAAAGTTTTGGGTTTCACAAGAACAATGTCAAGTGGTGCTGCTGGCAATATTGAAGCGATCAATCAATCAATTAGAGGATTAGCTGAGTATCTGATGATTGTTCTTGAGGATGATGTTAACTCACTTTGTTTGGAGATGTCCTTGAATAGTAAGATAAATTCAGAGATTTATGACTCAACAGATTCCTTCCTCAAGGAACTTCGCAGGTTACCTATCAGAGATCAAGGTCATGAAGTTTTAAGTGAATATTCAGACGTTAAGGTTGAAAGTAAGAAAAATGTAAATGAAATCCAGCAGCAGAAGAATGCTGGATCTAGCAAGGGGTTGCAAACTTTGACAGTGAATCGGACAAAAGAATGGGTTGAGGAAACTTCAGCAAATGTTCATAAACTGCTTAGTGCTACTTTTCCACATGTAGGTGCCTTCAATTTTATGTGTTATGAGATTATCCGAGGAAAATGAGGATGTACTTGGCCTTTCTTAAAGCTACTTTATAATCTCAATGATCTTTTATTGTACTCTTTGATATTTGATTGGCTGCTAAGCCTCTTTCATGTTTTCTCAGATTTGTGTTCATCCAGCAAAAAGGTTGAGAAGAGGACTTCTTGCTGCTATAGAAGGAATTCTTACCAAGTGCAACAACACACTAAAAGAGAGTAAATTGCTGCTTCTGGTGAGAGGTCGCCTCTTCTTCTTTTTTTTCTTTTTTTTTCCCTAAAAGGAATAATAATTTGAAGCAAATTGGTGTGCTTGTATCGGTTTGCAATTTATATATTTTTTTGCCATGTGAGAATTCACGGATCTACTTTTATATTCTGGGAGTGTGAAAAAAATCTGAGGCTCAGCTCTCTTCATTGTGCTTCATCTGCTGTATAGAAATGAACACATTTTAAAGCCAAGTGTACCATGTCTGTGATTGGTTGACTTGTTATCTTCATGTGAGCTTTCTGGGTAATCTTATTCAGAATTAGATTGTTTAGTCTCACTGTTAAATGTGCTCATGTTTTCCCTTTAATTGTCAATTGCACCTTCATTTTGTTTTTCAAGGATGCTCTCTTCAGGATAAAGGATTATTAGATCATGTTGAGATCCTCACTTTTCTTTCTTTGGTAATTTTAAGAATTTCAACCTAACATCACTTTTTATTTCATCTTAGGAATTAACTGCAAGTTTTCCTTGACATTAAGCCTGTGTCAAGTGGGTAACCTTCTTTGACATCTAAATTTTTAACATCTTGAAGGAAACCTATATCTTTCATCTCCATCATTCCATACTAGATATCTAAATTGTAGTGTCATTGGTCATAAAAGCTCCAAAGACAGTATTATAGGGGAGACAAGCGAAATATTTGAGTGATTTCTGTTGATTTTTCGAAGTGTTCATGGAAAAGTAGGTATCGACCAAAAATTAACGAGGCTTCTTTTTAAGTCATAATCACTTTGCTAAGAAAATAAAAGCCCAGTTGTAAAGTCGCTGTCAATATGCTTCTGGGAGTCACTTATTTTCTTTTAACTTATGTGACTTCATAGTTTGTGACTATTAAATTCTAAATCCTATATTCATCAAGTATGCTGGTTCCGTCTGTTTTGAAAATAGTTTTTTTTTCTCTCTCAATCATGCCAATTCACGTGCTATCTACAAACTGTGAATATCATTTCTCCTTTCGAATGATTGTGCGAGTAAAATGTTAAGTCTGTTGCTTCTTTTGCCTGGCATCATAACCTTTTTGGCTTCTGTTATGCATTGAAACTTAAAATGGCTATGCCTCTGACTTGAAGTTTATGCTATTCCCCTAATGCAGGAATGTCTATGTGTCTTGGTTGTTGATGATTCTGAAGAGATTTCTGCATCTGCCCAGGAATTTCTCGGATATCTTTTTTCTTCCAGCAGGATAGAGACTGTAGAACGTGATATTGCTGAAATGTTAAGCAGGTTTGAGCTTGACCATGGATAGGAGATAGGTTTTGTTTACTGCTTCTGCTTGAGAGGCTGAACTGAAACTTGTTTGGAGCAGGCTAATAGAGAAACTTCCAAAAATGGTGCTTGAAGATGAGGAGTCCTTTGCTCTATCAAGTGCTCAGCAGCTGCTTGTTGTCATGTACTTTTCTGGTCCTTGCCTCGTTGTGGATCGGCTACTCCATTCTCCTGTATGTACGGCATATCATTCATTAGTTTATTGTCAATTTAAGCTTAGTTGGTTCTCTCCTGTAGATTGATGTGGAAATTAAATAAGCTTAATTTTATCACCCTCAGTCTTATGGAGATATGATTAAAAGTTTGCTTCGCCCTCTCCCTTTGGTATTGTGTCCTATTTCTTCTCACTGGAGCAGTGACTGATAAGAGTCTTAACAGCTTTGTGCATATGTACCTTTTTGGTGAGGAATTCATCTTTCTTTTCCTCCCCTTTCTGAAATTTAATTGATCTAGTTATGCTTTTAGCTCAACCATCATGTATCACTGTTTAATCATTGAAAGTCCTTTTGTACCTTTGCATCTCATTTATCAGTAATTTCACATTCGTTTGACTACTACTTGCATTTTCTTCATCTATATTAAGCTTATGGATGCCAGTGATTACTTATAGTACGGTTTTAGGGGATTCTACTTCCTATACAGCTGTCCGTTGCTTTCTTAGACATGTTAAGTAAGTTATCAAAAGAATCAAAGTTTGGTTGACAACTTTGTTGTGCTTTCCTCTCCATTGACATTCTTTTGATTTTATCAGGATATAAAATCCTTCGGTAATTTATACTGCAAGATTTTCATCTTATACAGCAAGATTTTCATCTGTGGAGCTTCTTGATCATAGATATTAATCCTGCTTCTCGTGTGATGCATATAGGTAACAGCTGCACGTTTTTTTGATGTCCTTGCAATGTGTCTTGGTCAGCATTCAGTATTCGCTGGTTCTCTGGAAAAGCTTGTGCTGGCTAGATCATCTTCCATGGGATACATCCGCTCTGTTGCAGAGTTAAAATCCCAATCTCATTTGACCCGAGACCACCAGAGTGCCTTTACTGCTGCTCAGCATGAAGTTGCTCAGGTGAAAGAAATAGGATATCTTCAAGGAAATGTTGAGAAGAGTAGCGAGCTTCCGCGAATGCCCCTTTGGTTTGTGAATGTTGGTAGTCAGAAACTATACCAGACCCTTGCGCAGATTGTTAGACTTGTAGGTTTATCTTTATTGGCAGGTCATTCCTATGCTCAGATATTGTTTTCTGCAATTTCTCTCCATAATTTAGGCAATTTTATGCTTACCATTGTTACCACCCTTTCTGATTATTTGTAGATTCAAGATGTGAAGGCCGTTTGTCGGCAATTGCTGATATTCCACTTGGATACTTGCGAAAACTGGTTTCTGAGATTCGGACTAGAGACTATAATAAAGAGAGCTGGCAGTCTTGGTATTATAGAACGGGTTCTGGACAGTTACTGCGGCAGGCAAGCACTGCAGTTTGTATTCTAAATGAGATGATATTTGGATTATCAGATAAGGCCTTTGAAAATTTTGAGCAGATGTTCCATAAATCTACTGTAAGTGGAGATGAACTTCAGAAGCCCAATTCTGGTCTCGACGATCGTCATTCTCCCACATGTCATTCTCATGATCCATCTGCATGGAATCTCACACGTGAGAATAGCAATGAGAGTCAGCTGATCGATTGTGTTGGTAGAATCTTACACGAATATGTAAGTCCTGAAGTGTGGAATTTTTCACTTGGACAAGGATCCTCACATGTGGAATCTGACAGCGTAAATGAAGATTTTCCTTTGCACTTTCTCCATGATGCTGCCATGTTACGTCAGGAAAGTTCAGCTTTTCCAAATTAATTGTGCTTGTCAAAGCTAAATAATGTTTATGCAGCAGAAAAGATTAATATTATTCTTCTCTTCTTCTCAAGCAGGTGATTATTGAGGGGATTGGCATTTTTAACATGTGTCTTGGCAAAAATTTTGCTTTCAGTGGCTTTATGCATTCATCTCTCTATTTGTTGCTCGAGAATCTTGTTTCTCCAAACTTCCATGTCAGAGCAGCTGCTGATACTGTCTTGCATGTCATCTCTAAAACATCAGGCTATCTGTCGGTGAGTTCTGATGTGAACTCTTAATTTTTTATACTATGAAAAGGTTCATAAGGATGTTGTGGTAATTTGCAGGTTGGCCAACTAGTTTTGGAGAATGCAGATTATATAATAGACTCCATATGTCAGCAATTACGTCATTTGGATCTCAACCCTCATGTGCCTAGTGTGCTTGCTGCTATGCTTTCTTACATTGGTGTAGCTGAGAAGATATTGCCATTGTTGGAAGAACCGGTATGACAATGCTTTATATTCGGTTGAACCTAGAGCAAATTAACTTTCAAAAACCCTTTCTTTGAAGCATAGCTATTACAGAGTTTAGCCTAGTTCACCTTTGTAACATATCTTGTGACTATTCCCTATAAGGCCTCTTCATCAGGGGTATTCTTGTATCATAAGTTCGTTGCCTTTCAACATTCTGTTTATGTAGTGATTTCTTCTCTAATAGTTGAAAATCTTGTAATGTTCTCTCTATGCTAATTCGCTGCCAATGTTGCAAATTTTACAGATGCGGTCCGTTTCACTTGAACTTGAGATACTTGGGCGGTATCAACATCCAGATTTGACAATTCCCTTTCTAAAGGTCTATCCAATGTCAATAGCAGCTGCATCTTTATCACTCAGTCCTCATTAATCAACACCTTTTAAGTATGCATTGACTTGGAACTTGCTGTGCTTCTCTGTGGCTTGTAAGAAACACAAGAAAGAGAGAGACACGTGCACTTCTGGGCAATAACTATTTCTAAGAAGATATATTGAGTTTGAATGACCAGAGAGAACGAGGAACTTAAAGTTACTTGTCTCCCTCATTAGTTGGCGTCTCCGGCTTCTTCCTTTAACTTCATCCTGCTCAATCTCATTACATGATTCTTCTTTTGTATAATGGTCGGGACACATTGCGGGGCATAATGAATCTTAGGTCTTCTGTCACAGAGCTTGTATCGTGCAGCTTGGTAACTTTGAGCTTAGTTTTCCACGATTTAAATGTCATACTAGCATGATGAACCGTTGCTGGATTTAGAATGATGTTTTAGTCGTTACAGAGCTTTACTATGCAGCTCTTGTTAGCTGAATTTTCCATGAATTTTCTTCAAAGTACGATGCTTTCAGCATGTTTGAGTCATAGACTTGATGGCAATGAAAAAACAATATTTGTCTTTGTTGACATGGAAAGACGAATTTACATTTTGGTTTCCCTAACCTAGCGTCAGATCGAATGCTAGACTCTGGATAATTATCTCTACGATTGTGAATTATAGTTATTGTGATTGCGTGGTCATTGCTTAACAAATTTGTGTTTATTATGCATATCAAAGAAACATTTAATAGGAATCTGAATGATGATCTAGTTATTTATATCTAATATTCTGTGTTCTTCAGGCTGTGGCAGAGATTGCAAAATCATTGAAGCGGGAAGCATTTTTGTTGCCCAAAGAAGCTGAGTCTTTCCTTCAGCATGTTAAGGTGAGAATTTCAGAAAAAGAGCAGAGATTGAGGACAGAGTCAGGTCAGTCTTCAAGGTTGCATCACAAGGAAGGAGCTTCCTACTGCAGCACTCAATCAGGTGATTCTTATGTAATAGTATGTTATTGTCTTGTTTGTAGAGTCATAGTTTATGTCAAAACTACTATAGATCTTGGCTCAATTTTTTAGGAGCACAAGACTGCTGCTTCCCATTGCACTTTAGCTTTAAATGAACCTCACAACCCACTGTACTTCCTCACAATCATTAATTTGTTAAATCAAAGGTTCCTTTTCCTAGTCAATTGTTTTCAACCGCCATGTTGGTATCATGTATTTCTATCAGAATAAACTTTTCCATTCTCTATTAGACGCAATGTTAGATTGTTGCTGACAATATTACAAGTATCTGTTTGCAATTCTTGTATCATCATGTTTTAGATGTGAAGCGAGAAGTATGCATGTAGATAGATTGGATACATATTTTCCCTCTCAAAGCTGTTTCCTCTATGTAATTATTTGTCCAGATGGATGTTGGGAGGGGCAAGAACTGCACAATTGGTAGTTTTGTAATCAGTCCTTTTATCAAATATTCGTTCCGAAAGTGTCGTGTGGTTCTTATGGTTGTTCCTCTTAGATAATTCCAATACTCTGACATTGATCTTTGTTTGCATCTTTTCTGCTCTTTTTGCAGCAAAGAACATTGTGATGGAGTTATTGAGTTTAATTATGCACTTAGCACCGTGTCAACTCTCAATAGATATATACGTTTTTGATAGATTTTTTTTTTTGACATTTGGGTCGTGTTTTTTTTTTCCGATGATTTGGATGTCATCTAGAGATTTCTGTTAGGACACCGTGACAAAGTGGTGATATTGAAATAATGACGAGCTGAATGATTGTTGGGAGCTCGTGATTTAAATGAGATTATAGTAGTTAAGATTAAACGTACTTCCAAGTTTATGACTAAGAAAGACACTACCCAATTTAATTGCTTATTATAACTTTGCATAGAAATCTTTGACTGTGTGCTCTATATGTATGTAAGATATGCATGATTTATGTCATCTCCGAATATATAATTTATTTTATTTTTTTGGCCAAAATATAGTTTATCCTAGTTCGATGCCTAACTAATTCTGAATTTTTCCCCCCTTTCGTTGACTTGACGAAAACAGATTTTGCAGGTAGTCTCCTAGTTTGGTGCCTAACTAATTCTGATTTTTTCTCCCTTTGACTTGACGAAAACAGATGTAGCTGCTTGTCATTTTGCTGATAGTAGTGTGTATGAAGAGTTGGAGGAAATCACATTCAAATTGAACAGTTCCAAGAGGTATAGACGAACAATTGGATCAATTACTGCTTCGTGTTTACTGACTGCAACCCCTTTGCTTGCCTCATCAAAGCAACCAATGTGCTTGGTGGCATTGGATATCCTCGAGGTACAAGGCTAGATGCCTGAATCATTTTATCTTGTACATTGTGCTCGTCTGTCAGTAGACAAGTCAATTGTTCATACTTTTTTAGTAGTTGAAATAATGCATGAATATTATGGGAATAGGATTTGTTATGGGTAGGAATGAAATTAGGAGCTGGAATAGTCTGACTACAATGAGAATAGGAGCGATCAAAATCCCATCTTGGAGGCTTAAGTTTAGATTCGAGTTTTGCCACATTTGTGATAGATTTTTATCTACAAGAATACCATCTTGCAAAGATTCCTTATGCTTGCTCATGTTTCATTTGAAGGATGGGATATTGGCTTTGGCAAATGTCGAAGCAGCCTACAAGCATGAGACTCAAGCAAAAGAAGCAATTGAAGAATTTATCCAATCATGTTCACTGTATCAGCTTCAAGATTTATTGGATTCTGCTGACCAACAGACAGATGAGAATAGGCTACTTCCAGCAATGAATAAAATATGGCCTTTTTTCATAGTTTGTGTTCAAAACAGTAACCCAGCGGTGTGTGTTAATTTTACAGTTTCACTTTTTCTCCCCCTTCGGCATGTCATGTTTGAAGTACAACGATTTATATAAAAAAAAAGCATGCCAACTTTTAGAGCTATTTTCTGGTTGACATCCTGAGTTCTTTTTTTGTCAGGTTGTCAGGAGATGCTTAGCTGCAGTGAGTTCTTCAGTGCAGATCTGTGGAGGAGATTTCTTCTCTCGCCGGTTCCACGCCGATGGTGGCCACTTCTGGAGACTGCTGACCACCTCTCCATTTCACACGAAGCACGATGTGAGAAAAGAAAGGATCCCATTACAGCTTCCTTACAGGAGTGCGGTTCCATCTTCAGACGAGCCAATGGCTGAAGTTTCCAACCTCAAAGTTCAGGCAGCAGTTCTTAACATGATTTCTGAATTATCCCAAAATAAGAAGAGTGCATCGGCATTGGCGGTAGTGCTGAAGAAGGTCACTGGTCTGGTTGTGGGCATTGCTTGTAGTGGAATTTCTGGCCTTCAAGATGCTGCTCTAAATGCCTTAAAAGGACTTGCATCAATAGACCCCGATCTTGTGTGGCTTCTTCTGGCTGACGTTTACTACTCTGTGAAGAAGAAAGACATACCTTTACCGCCTACATCTGAGTTACCGCAGATCAATCAAGTGCTGCCCCCACCTTCATCTCCGAAAGAATACCTATACATTCAGTATGGAGGGCAGACGTATGGTTTTGAGATTAATGTTTCTGCTGTAGGAGTAATCTTCAGGAAACTAAATTCTCTCGTTTTTTCCAACCAAATGTACAGCTAGATCAGAATCCCTCTTTGCTATCTAACTGATATGCATCAAGGTTGTTTTTTTATCTCTTGTGAAGCCGGGGTGGATATTTCTAGGTCGTGGTGAAATATTGCAAATTCTCTGTAAATGCCAAAGCTGTTGCAGGATTCAGCAAGAGAGAGGGAAACAATCTTGGGCATTGATTGATTATATTACAGCTCATTTTCTAAATTGAAAAATCTGTATTTCACTAGTAAACGAACATGAATACAACGATCGAACCAACTCAAAATGACATCACTTTTGAGAAAAAATGTGAGATCTAAATTAATGCCAATGATTCCCCAGCAAATACAAATGCGCAGGGGGAGGGGAGGGGGTGCGGAATTCCATGGTCGCGACTGTGTCAAACATTCTACATAAAAGGCATCAGACGTCTGTTTGACAATCGTCCAAATGGAGCATCAAGAGAGATCACTTATGACACGTTCACATTTGTCCTCCAAGATCTTCACTGCCTCAGTAAACAAAACTTCTGGAGGTAATGCTCCAGTCGATTCGATGGTAACTAAAAACAGGCAAAAGAGAATTAGTTATAATTGTACTTGCTGCAGGATTTCATCTTTAGCTTTAATGATGAGTGCAAACACCTCATTGGTTAATACTTACATATAAAATGATTCTTAACTCGGCGTAAAGATACACGCTTCTCCCACTCTTCACCATCTCTGATGCATTCTCGACAAAGTGTGCAAGCTCGTGGTCTGGCAACGGTTGCTCTTTTTCTACCTGAACAACAACATAACTATCACTCAAGAATATCCAAGGAAAAGAAACCAGGAGAGACCAAACCCCGACTAACAAACAGTATGAAATCCGGAATATCGCCAAATTATTGCGAACTATATCTAGATGGAATTTCTCAGGATGGACAGCCCACTGACTGTTTCTCCCATCAAAGCAGCTGAAGAAAGGGCAATTTACCATCAGCAAGATCTTCAATCTCAAACACGTTAGCTGGGCATTTTTGCTTAAGTGCTTCAGCCATCTTGCCCTCAATTTCTTCCATCAATACAACCTATACGAGCATGAACAAGATATTACATAACATGTTTGAAAGATATATACTTATGTGCAAGGCTGCTACACCAAAAGAAAGTAAGTTGGGCAAGAGACATGCCTCTGGAAGCATTCTGTACCAACAAGTGGCAACAGGAGACCACTTTGCATGTGTTTTCCCAACACCCTTAACAGCATGTGCTTCAAGTTCAATTTCCTGCAGATGACACCATTTAAAAGATATAAACAATTTTACGAAAAGTTGCTCAATGACAAGTTTAACTCCACTCTCTTTAATTGTTTTAAATATTTCCTTGAACAAGATGCACGCGAAGCTTCTAAAAAGCAGAAAGCATCTACATGAGAAAGTGAATCAAATTAGCTATTAGCTAGAAATAACCAGGAGTAAAATGAAGGGTTCCCCATAACAATTCTCAGATCACAAAGTGTCATGTCACCTGTCCAAACTAGAAATTGCTTCAACTAAATTGGACAATTCAACAATACTTCAGCTATTATCTGAAATTTACTAGTAAGCCAAGCACTGCACCATGGACAGAAAAGGTCTTCCAGTTCCATGAATCACTGAGCCCTCTTGCCATCACAACTAGAATAGATTATATTTCCAAGAAACAGATAGCTCCCTGATTGACTTTGTTGAATAAACCTTATAATTTTCACCAGAAACGGAAAAAAACAAATTAAACTGATAAGAGATCTTTCTTTGGATGGGATGACTGCCAGAAAGAATTATAGGAGTTTCGCTGATAATTTGCTGCTAATTCAGTTCTCTAGCCATGCAATACGCTGATGCGCCATAGTTGGGGTAATAAGTTCCACCACGGCATTCCATAGCCGCAGCAATGCTTAGCCACGCTAGTGCCAGGAATTTAGCAAGACGATCTGGAGTTAAAGACTCCTACATGCAGTGAAAACCCCCTTATGCTGTTAGGAGAGCAAATTTAAACCGATCCCGTTGCTTTCCCTTCTCAACTATAAATTTCTAACCCATAAAGTGTGTTTCCGAGCAAAAAAAAAAAAAAACAAGCACATAAACGGTCCAAGGTAAATACATCATTAGTACAGATTCCTATAGCTCAGAATTAGAATGCATATAGCAAGATGTAATTCTTCTATTGATGCTGTTGAAGAGTATCTTACTAGACTAAACAATGGTTAGAAGAGATAAAAAATTATGACAAGTACATGACATATAAGACCATTACCTGGCCAAAACCAAGCTTATCAATGATGATATCAGGATACACTCTAATTGGATTGCCTGCAAATTCTGGCATGGAGTCCTGATTGCAAGTAAACGAAGTGTAGGTTTCTGGTTTTGAAGTCGAAGTCAAACTTTCAGATGTCTTCAAAAACTCGCTCCCCTTCGGCAGCCACGTTAATTCATTTGATGTCACTGTATATACATAAGAAATCATTACAATGAGAGATGAAAGGAAACTGAGCAATTTGAAATACTTTTAAGAAATAACCAGTTGATAATATTGATAGAAATTTACCCGTGAGACGCTGCCCGCGTTCTTCACATCGGACATGGAGTTTGAAAACTATGGTATTCTTCTCATTTGGTGTATCATTGTCTATAGACCATAAGGGAAAGTGGTACATCAACAATATAAAACTCACAAGGTGCCACCACAAATTAATTCTTCAGTACAACAAAGAAGTTGAACAGGCACGCATGTAAAGCCCAACCTGATAAATAATCAAAAAGCCTTGGGTCAACCTTGATGGGAATGAGACCCAAGCGATGAGCAAGAACTTCGTCTTGTACCACTGATGTATTATTTGCAATAAGAACCTTTTCAATAGCCATGGTGGGAAGCTGCATGAGCAAATATGGACACATCAGGAGATTCGATTAATTTCAATCAATCAGATAAGCCACTTGCAAAAGAAACCCAAGTATTCTCTTTCAATTGGACTGTCAATGGCTCTTCACAGCTAAAAGTAGTACAGACATTTGTCAATACAACAATGAAAGCAACTAACCCCAAAAGAACTTTGCCAACGTGAAGAGCATAAAGCGACACAACCATCACCGAAGAAAAGCGTGGATTCGATGGCAGGTGATGGGAGAGACATTAGATTCAATAATTGAAATAATATAGCTATAGCGACATATAATCAACAGGAATGCGTTCTGAATTTGAAGTGAAACACAGATAAATGGAAGCGCATTGCCCTTGGCGTACTCGTTCCTCTGCGAAACAAAGTTATAAAAGAAGGTGACATTTGATGGGGGGAAACAGGTACAGCACAAATATGAACCGACCTCTGAAGTCGTACTGATTATCGAAACTAGAAGAGCCAAAGCACCCGGAATCTACAAACAGTAGTAGTCCAGGGAAACGACGAGCACGCCAAGGAGAAAGAAAGCAAGGGCTTGTTGTAGGAATGGAATTATAACCAAGAAAGAACGAACCTCGGCCAAGAGGATCCTCCGGAATGCATTGGCAATAGAAGGATCGATGCCGACCACATCGAACTCCATATCCTCATCGCCAATTCTGGTGACTTCGACTCTAAAGTTGTTGCAGAAATCATCCAATCTCAAGCTATTATCGACACCGATGGATGCGTAGGCTCCAGAGTATTGGATAGTATCTGTCTACAAGAAGCAGCATCTCGATTCGATTAATGACGAGGAGAAGAGAAACCGCACTATTGACATGCGAAGAGGGAGAGGGAGAGTACATTGTCGGGAGCATCGAGGTTACAGAGAACGCGAGTTCTGCGAAGCTCGAGGTGTGGGGGGAGCTTCGTGGAGGGAACATCGGGCAGGTTCTCCACATCCGCCATCGCCTCCCAGTCAGAGAGAAGAGGGAGATACGAAGTAAAAGAGGGGGTTTAGGGTTTTTTCAACAGTTTTTGCAACTCGCGCCCAAAACTCGGGGTCACGCTTTATTTATAGGTAGCCCGCTTCTCCCACGACTAGAAGCCGAACCCCCAAGTATTTCTTAATTCTTAGACGGTCAAAGACTTCGTTTATTTTACGAAAAATAAAAAATATTTTCCCCAATTTCGATAAAGTTCCTATAAAAATACCAGGATCAGATCAAAGGATTTATTAGTGGAATATTCGGTAAAGTTTCTTCATATTAGTGTTATTCAGCCACATACATAAATCCATATGGTATATCGACAACAGCGGAAAAAAAAAAACCATTTGAAAAAAAAAAAGCCTTACCTATTAATATGATTAAGCTACAGCATTATTCCCTAGGATTAACAAAGGATAATAACTCTATTGTATCTTCGTGAAATTGAATTAGACAATTGGAACATTTGCGAGAGCTTCATGGAGAGAACATCGAGCATGTCTGAAGAGCATACATGAATCCGCCATTTCTCGCCATCACCTCCGAATCCGAATAGCCAACGAGGAGGAGGCTACTTTTCAACCTGAGAAGTTTTGGGTTTAAAGATTCAAACAGTTCGCTCGCACCTTGCTCGCACCTTTTTCGCCGCAAATTATTGCGCAATTTCACACATTAACAAAACTTTTGTTAGTTACTCATTTTACTCTACAAATATATAAATTGTTCAGCCCCACCTTTGGTGTCGAGTTTGAATACTTCAAGTCCCTTTCACGTCATAAAAGTTTAAAAAAAATAAAAATCCGATACAACTAAATAATAATGTCTGTTCTAAGGAAACTCACAATAGTTTCTAACTTTCTATCCTATTTTTATCCCAAATTAGATGAGTAGAAAACAGCAGAAAGGTACACTTGCTCGAGGCTATTCTGTAACTAACCGAATCAGAGTAACTATGCCTGTGCGCAGACAAACAGCAGGGACCGACCGTCCCATTTGCATGGCTATGCTGTGGACAGCATAACAAACTTTGAACTTTCTAAAACCGTCGTCTCCCATTGCTATTGACTGGTTGACTCGCGCCCTCCGGTTTTGGTTCTGTATTGTCATCAGGAGCTGAATTGCTCTTCACCTGCTAGCTCCTAATGCCTCACCTTCCTGCTTCAAAATCTCGAAATCCCAAACAATGGCCGCCGAACTTAACCTAGGTTGTTGATGGGATCGCTAGGCCACAGAACCAGGTTTTTGCGTCTTCAATCCAAACAAATTCTCGAACAATTTGGGCGCCATGGGAGGAATGTTCATGGCCTGAGGAGCCATGAAGTTGACTATCTTCTCGTGTACATTATACCTGTCAGCACATTGGTAATTCAAAAATGCTCACCTGTACAGAGATATTTTCCATAAGCCAAGAGGCACGATCAGTTGAAGATGAACCAAATTACCTTATCTTCCGACTCTTGGAAGCACGCCGATCAACTACCTTCCTCTTCTTAGTTTGTAGTCTCCTTAAAGCGTACAAAGCAGCCTCTGGATAATAAAATGGCAAATACTCAACGCTGTAAGACTACCATTCGATGATCAAATTGCAAAGTTTTATCTTCCAGTATAATTAGTAATGCAGTTTACTGGGCCAATCGAACCTGAGTCAAAGGAATAACTTGTGACGTAATATCAATCCCTCAAACCGACAGATGAATTGTAGCTCAGAACTCCAACCACTTAAGTTGCAAGCCAAGCATTTAAAGAATAAAACCAACAAAGCGTCGCGAGTCACAGGCAGAGCTACGCCCTTCTTATACTCCTAAAGGACACTAAGGGAAAATATGCAAAAAGATGTGGAGTTACAAATCATACTATACCTGATGATGTTGGGTCAATTGTCTCAAAAAATTCCTTCAGCAACTGCTGATAAAACTCTGCATCGTCCAAAAGTTCTGAGTCACCCTCTGCATTTGCCTCCTAATTACAGCAGGAATGAAATAATTCGTCATCAGCTATAAAAGGAACGACCATTCATGGTTGCACATGCAAAATAAGAAAGATTGGTTAAAAAGACATTTTTTCTTCATTTCCTTTTCTTGACCCATCAATGCTGTAGACAGCTCCATGGATATTAAGGGTCTTAGAATTTGTAGTGGGTGTCCTACCAATACATGGAAGACACTGATCAATTTATGTTGCGTTGTTGGTTCCTAGTGAGATTGAACTTTCATTTTTCAAAAAAAAAAAAATTATTTGTGAATGAGCAGAGGCCAAACATAAAGAAAATCCCTGTAACCTCTTTCTACGAGACATCATAGGGCCTAAGTTTGCTCCTCGTATCGTGACACTGCACGAGATCAGTGGTGTCTAATTAAGAGTGGCCCACCAATTGCTTATTTGACCAAGAATATGAAATAAAACTATTTTAAACTAGCACCACCATTACATAGCAAACAGCTTATTCCTTGAAAAGCTCATAATGAATGCAGCGTGGCATATCAACAAGGTTTGTAGTATGACTTGCTATACACATCCTAAACAATTCATGGCATGCCCAATTCCCATAATTATAGCATGACTCAGAGCTCGTCCAACCATGTTCCCAAAGCACTGTACAGGACGGGTTGTTTGAATTTAATTACCTCCTTGTTAGTGTTGTCCACATGCTCAGGTACCTGGCCATCAAAATATTAGGTAAGAAACAGCAGGTGTAGATAGGTTGAACTTTGCTTGCCATGCAATCTCAATCCAAGTATCAGTGAAACACAAATGTATTTCTATTTTACAAAAAAATCTAATGAGGACTTCATACTTACCGACCCAAATATGCCAACAGTGGACCTTCTCTGTTGCATCTGCTTAACCATTCTGCTGGGGTCCCTCATGTAAGTAGACACTTGTTCACTAATATTCTGCTCAACAGCCAAAATCAAATTATTCTTCACCCATTTGTCAGAAAAGTTATATTAAATTGAGTTCCAGGGCCAAACCTGATTAAAAGCATGTAATTTGTTTTTCATAGCTGCAGCACCAGTTGTCACCTGCGTTTTTCTATGCCATTTGTCCACTGACTTGTCTCTAAAATGAGCCATTCTAAAATGCATAAGCAATTAAAACTGAGTCAGCCCGAATCACTGAAGACATGAGGAAGCATGTGCAACAGCAAAGCAAGACGAAAATTTAACATGGAGATGAATCTATAAGTTCATCAATTGCCAGACGAGAAGATTCTCCTAAGGCCTACACAAAATAAAGTTAACTGCACAAAAAGGTTTATAGACACACTCATGTCGATATAATTAGTAATATGAGATGCTCTGTTCTATCACACATGCAGGTGAAAAAAGATGATATTTACATCCATGGCTGAACCATCATCTAGATTTATATAAGAAGGTAACAAGCCGCTGTGGCCATATTTGCAGAGTACCTTCTATGCATCTGCGAAATTTGCAGCCATTCTTCATCAGTATGCCCATTGTTGCTCTTATAATCCTCCAATTGCCTTTTTGATTGAGCAGAATTACCTAAAGGGCACCAGTCATAAGATGAAAAAAGATCATAACTACAGCATTCATTTTCCTTCATAAGACAACTGAGATTCGTACATGTCTAATTTCTCTCCTAAAGGACATGACAGTCATAACATGCAGATAATTAAGTTAATCAACAAATATGAAGAAAGATTATAACTGTGAGATCCAAATTTCTTTTCATAAGACAACATACATTTTGTACATTGTCGAAACTTGTGCATGTATAATTTAAACTGTCAAGGATTCTGTAAATTTCTTGTTAAAAAGTTTAACTTCTGAATTACAGAGTAAACCCATTTCCTGTACCTTCTGCTGAATGAGAAATGGCTGGGTTATTCTCGAGCAAAGCCTGTCATCATATGTGTAATGTGAGATATATTGAGACACCAAGCATCATGTCATAAAGACTGGTCTTTCTTATAAAGCAAAGACAGAAAGACAAGCAATTAAACCGGACAAGAAAATCCAGCGTATTACTTCATAAAAATATACCAATCACAAAATCTTTAAAAAAAATTGAGCTGAAAATAAATCAGCTATAGATCATTAAGCTAGATACTTGTAAGAAAACCTTTTTCTTATTGTGCAGCAGAAACTAGAACTCATGATTCATACATTAAGTGTTTTCTAACTCGACAAATAAGAGGCTTAACATCAGAAACAGACAGCAGAGGCTATAATTTATTTCTTCTGTTTCTTTTGGTTTCTGTCCATGCTCATATGCTTATATTTATTTTAGTTTCAAATTACCTTCACATTGAACCAAACCAAATGCAGATAAACAACATCAGCCAATGGTTCTTTCAAGACAGCCATACCTCCTGCAGCTCCAAAATGGAACCCAATGTCTCCTTGGTGGATGCTAGCACATCTACATAGGCTTTATTGACATTTTCATCTAACTTGCAAAATGAAGACCTTAAAGGTTCCTGTATAAGTAAATGGCATGTGAACCTCATATAAAGTTATGGCATGAAACAATGAGAAACAAAAATAGGGGAACAAGCGATATACACCTGGGGTAACCGGTTTGAGCTTGAGAATGCTTTCTGAAGTAAAAATCTCAATTCGAGAGTTTTGTCCCACAAAGCCTTCAGGTTTAGGAGAAATATCAATGAATCAACTCCATATCATACAGGAAGAAAGTAAAAACACAGAAAGAAATTCAACAAGAATAAGATTAGAAAATGGTGCTGGATCTGCAAAGCCTGTTGCAAACTTGCAAGGTCGAAGAAATTGAACGAACCAAGTTATTTATAAACATTTTGGCGGATGGTTTTTCCTGTAGTGAATTGTCATTGTAAACTTCTTGAAACGACAAACCTTCTGATTTTGTACAGCTTGACCTTTTAGAAGATCTTCATCCTTATGTCGCTTCAGATTCTTGAGAATGTCTCTGCAGAATGTCAAGTGAAGCAAAGAATAAAGTTGCCATAAATGGATATATACATGCGCGTTACTAGAATCTATCCTCGTTAAATGCCACCACTACCCAGTATCCCCAATAATTCAGCCTTTTCCTACTATGGAACCTTGCTTCATGAGTTCTCCTGAGAGACTAATTTTCGAAACATGATCTGAGCAATAGGATCAAAACCAACACTAGACTGTATATGTAATC
This sequence comes from Metrosideros polymorpha var. glaberrima, assembly GCA_001662345.2. Taxonomy (NCBI): domain Eukaryota; kingdom Viridiplantae; phylum Streptophyta; class Magnoliopsida; order Myrtales; family Myrtaceae; genus Metrosideros; species Metrosideros polymorpha. Next base: position 19,393,135 of record BCNH02000006.1, on the reverse strand, counting down.
TGCTCATTATGAGATGTTAGCTACAATGGCGACAACAGATGCTCAGGACAACATCTTCACCGTCAATGCAAGTGCTGTGAAAAGAAAAAAAAAAACAAAGCTTTAAAGGGAAATCTCACTGCTCCTGGTTCCGTAGATCCATATACTCCTTCTCGAGTTCTTTCATCTCGTCATCTTCTCTACCGCGATTTTGCTCCTCCTCGCCGTCCTCTTCAAGTCCTTCCTCCTCGTCACCTGAACCGGCGTCTTCTTCGTCCTCATCACTTATTTCTTCTTCTTCATCCTCCTCCTCCTCGCCGCCGTCATCCATTCCACCATCACCTCCTTCGACATCATCATGGTCGGAATCTACCTCATCAACCTAACACGGTTGACAAACTCGATCAGAAGTACACAGATTATGGGCACCCAACTAGACAAAACTGCCGAATTCCGACTTACCAATAGCTTCCCATCCTCTTGCTCTCTGCCATCCTCCGAAACGCTTCGAACTTTTCTCGCCCGCTTAGAAGATATTCCCATCATAGAGCCCTGAGATACGAGCAATCAATCATTCACCGAAATAAAAAAAAAACCAATCGGAATACAGCCTCCATCTATTTCCCACCAACAAGTAACAAAAGGTCAGGACTCGAAAGGGAAGAAGCAAGAAGAAGAGACAAATAACGGGGCAAAGAACTCATTACTCGCAACCTTCGATTCCAGAGAGCAAGAAACTGGAAGTGAAGCTGCAGATTGGTCTGGCTCCGACCTTGGGTTTAACAACCAAAACCCTTTCGGCCGTCATCCATCAACAGTGGAGTCGACGACACACAACGCAAAAGAAAGGAGTTGGGCCAAGAGAGGGTGAAAGCGTGCAAAGCTTCCCATTAGAGCTGCAAGCCCATACACGTTCAAGCCCATTAACGAGAGGAACATGAGATGCAGTTGGCACTCAAATCTTCTCCAAGATAGGCATGGCCCATTGATTTTAAATAATTCCTGCTAGTCATGCTTGCACTACTCTAGTTATGGTTTAGATCTTCGTTACAGAGTGAAATTTCAAGCATGTGAGACCATTAGCTATTAGAAGAACACTAGCACAACAACTTGTTATCTCGAATTTCAAGCATCTTAAACCAACTACCTCACAAGGGCAGTCCGCAGAAAAGGACTCAAACGGAATACAAAGGGAAGAGGAAGTGCTTAGACCTTCGATTTGGGGCAACAGTTCAGGGTTTAGAAACGATTTGGGGCTAAGTGGAACAACGCTGTTTTGGGATTAAATGGCCTCGTTTTGCCCACGTGGAGCTTTTAACTTGAATTATTTGCCATGTAGAAGATAGAAAAGATTAAAATAAGCTACATTAGCCTTTTCTTTTAACCAAATTGAATGAAGCTAACGAAAAAACTTAATTACATAAACTTGAAAAGTTTTAAAACTTAATTATACATTTTGTAAGTTTTAAGACTCGATTATATTTTCATGATAAGATTTAGAATTTTCAATGCACATATTCCTTTAAATTATATTAAACACTAAAAAAATAAGATAAAATTTTATTTTAAAAAACAAAAAGGAAGATGGAGGGCAGTGGGTGGGGCCACCGTTGCCACCGCCCAACGGCAAAGGGGCTAGTGGAGGTTGTCGGCCCTAGGCGAGGGTGGTCGGCTCTCGCCAGGCCAGGGCGAGGGAAATAATAAAAAATTCTAAATAAGAGAGAGAAATTATTAAAATATGTTACGTTAGCGTTTTTTGTTAGTTTCGTTAACGGAGATAACAAAAAGGATTTGATTGCATTATTTTGTTAAGTTTTATAATTTAATTGTACATTTTACAGATTTTTTTAATACAATTGATTCTAAGATTTTTAGTGCACATATCACTCGGAACAATTTAGCATAACTATTCTCCAGGCAGCCGCGCCACCCTGAAAGACACGGGAAGCTTTTAGCGTAAGCTGCGAACTGAAAAAGATCTTGATTTTCTTCTCATCATCCCTTTCCTCAATCAAATTATCTCATTCGGCAATCGCAACATGGAAAGCGAAAGAAGGTCCAAGGACGAGAAGAAAAGCCAGGGTTAGTCCCTCCTCCTCCTCCTCCTCCTCCTTCTTCTTTCTTTCTTTTGGTCGGAGGGAATTGCAACTTCTGCTCTCTGGTTCGCTTTTGCATCTTGTTTCGCGGCTTAGTCCGTTGTTGTCTCGTGTTGATTCTGTCGCTGGAAATTGCTGCCAAAAGAAAAACCCCACAGGCTAACTGCCCTGTTAATGTTACGGATCTAAGACAAAAGAAGGAGAAAAACCCCCCGTTTCAATAGTCGCTGAATTTTGTCTTATGATCCGTCTCTGTGAATGGACTTTCTCTGCGGATGATAAGTACGATAAAGCACCTGTAAACCTTTCATTCTCCGAATCTTTATACTGGTTTTCGGAAGAACTGTGAACTTTAATTTTTCTTTGTCTGCAGATGAGCGGAAGAGGAAGAGGCAACGGACGGAGGAGGGCGAGGAAACCAAGAAAGAGAAAGGAAAAGATAGGAAGTCCCACAAACACCGTTCCGATAAAGGTGGGGAAAAATGGCTGGAATTTCATTTCTCCTTGTAAATTTTGTTGGTGCGTTGTCATAGATACTAAGCTTTGGCATTTGGAAATTGGTACCATCGCAAGCTGTAGTTGAATTGTTCATGGCAGATGCAGGTTACTGATTGAATGTCTTCTTCTGGTATTGACTTGTTGTTTGCTATTGGCGTACTGCCGACACTTGTCTCATCACTAGCGTAGAATCCTACCTTAAATTCCCTTTTAACAGTATACCTGTCAATACTGCTGCAGAAAAGAAGTCCAAGGACAACAAGGGTAAACATAAGAGAAAAGATCGACGCTCGGTAAATTTCTTGGTATCTTTACCTTCATGTTATATTGTCTCTATGTCCCGTTCTTTGTGTTTGGACATGGTTTTTTTCAACTTCCTCTGCTCTCTTTGTTGTGCAAAAAGAAAGAATCGAACATTTTATTGGAACTCGATGCTCTTTCTGTGTATAGCGTTTAGTTATAAGCTTGAGTGATACATCGTGTATCTTAATTTACTCTCTTCGTTTTACTCTCAAGATGATCATTTTGCAAGATTGGATGATGATATCTCCTAGGGACTCTCCACCTACTGCATGCAAGGTGCAGAAATCTCATCGTTATCATAAGAATGTTGGGTAGAACTACTTGCTACGATTTAAATGTGCTCGTTGGTAGAGATGTTGGAATTCTGAGTCAAGAGATAATTTTGTTAGGAGGCATGGTGGCTTGTGCATCTTAACACTATTCAAGTAATCTCCTTCTGTTAATGTTCAAAGTTTAGAAAGGGGTATTGTAATCAAGTATCTAAGCTTTTTTTAATTCAATCGAGTATCCCAACTTTTCAAATTGAGCTCAATGCGGTGCCTTCATTAAATTCCTGGGTGGAAAATGTTGGTGTGGTACTAATGTCATTAGTTTGTCATTTGATATGCTGATACGGACACTTGCGTGGAAAAAGATTTATGTAAGTTGGCAAAAATTAATCATTGTCGGATCCTCTCTCTCTCTCTCTCTCTCTCTCTCTCTCTCTCTCTCTCTCTCTCGGCACGTCAGTCAATGGCATGTTTACAAATCACCATATTGAATACAATGTTAGGAAATATTTCTTAAAAAATGGCTAAAGAAATTTCTTGTGGCCCAAGATTTTGTCAAGTAATTAAAACGTCTCTTTAGTGCTTTAGTTGTCCTTTCTATTTGATTGTTTGCTTCTCTTGTATGAGTTCTATTCCTCCCCAGCCCACCAAAATTAAAACAGAAAAAGGTAATTCAAGGCAGAGACTTCCAATCTAGCACTTGGCCTCAGATTTGAAGTCTTGAGCTCATGTTTGAGCTTGTGCGACCTCAGTATGGTGTTGCTGGTCATCCCCATTGAAGGTCAACCCGAGAGAGAGAGAGAGAGGCGAAGAATGGGTTCAGGTACTTGATTGAAAAATGGATAAAAATTCAGGTGCTAAAAAGCAAGGTGCTTTACTTTTAGATGGGCTATACAATTCACATTCTTGTGAAGGAATATTCCTTAATATATCTTCTGCGAGAATAGTGAAACCACCGTAAGTTCTTTCTTAAGCATGCCATTGTCAATTTTCTTAATTACTATTTAATTGCAGGTAATGTAAATAGCCTCATTGCTTATGAAGTAAAGAATTATGTTTATCAGTTGCATAGCTAGATAATTTCTCACGGGAACATGCTGTTTTGTCTGCAATTGCTTGTGAAGTTATTCTTATTTAGGATGTTGATGTTTGAGGTTACAAAGTTTCCGTATGAAAAATTTCAATTGTCCTGGATTTGACTTTCATTGTGGGTGAGTTTTCTCGATATTTTCAGTTTTTAGTCCTACTTCCTACTCAAAGACATGATTCAACCGAACTGCATGTATAACTACCATATTCAATTTTATTTCTTGCATGTTCTGTAATCTCATCTTAGGTTTACCTTGATATGGTGTTATGTCATACTTGGGGATGCTTATCCTGTTGGGGTTTTCTTGATTCATAGGATATGATTTATACGATTGATTTTTCTTCTTGTAGAAACATGATATCCAAGAGCTGTCAACTGATGACTATTTCTTGAAGAATAACGAGTTTGCCACCTGGCTAAAGGAAGAGAGAGATGTTTTCTTCAGCAATCTGTCTGCGGAGTCAGCTCGCGAACTTTTTTCAGAGTTTATTAAGGAGTGGAACAGGGGGAAGCTTGAATCTCGATACTACGAGGGAATTGCAAGCGGACAACGAACAGCCCATAATTGGAAGATCAGAGTGTAGTTGGAAAAATTTCAGGACTGGGGATTGACCTTTTTAGATGCATTTACCCCTTTTTTCCTTGCACTCTTCTTGTGGAATATGGTACGGGTAACCCGAAAGGTGTATCTATGATAGCAGAAAGGACAATTCTCGTTGCGTATTAATTTGCTTGCTAGGTATGTAACATTTCCTTAAGAGTGACTGAAGAAGAGCATGGGATGGATTTGCGGTGGAGATATTGGTATTTGCATATTAACTATAATCTGTAAATCATATGGGATTTCACAGAAGTCTGCTCGAAGCATTTTTGCAACTGCTTTTCTTGATAGGATGTCCTGTTCTAGGTGTTTACCGGAGCCTTTCAATTTGGTCCGCAGATTTGGTCGTTTTTCTTCGTTCTGTTGTCCTCTTCTGGTGGGTGAATACTAGATTTGGTGTTGGCATGACAAGTGTATGGAACAACTAGTTCTGGACAACATACTAATCTCCTGATCTCTATTCTTCGGCCTTCTACCCCAGGACCTGAATGCGGACGTGATTCCCATCCCCCAATTGGCTTCCCATTTTGTATCGTCTATTCTATTTCTACGGGAATCATTTCACAAGGGAACCTATTTAGGGTGCATAACCTCTCATAAATTTTTACATATATGAGCCAGTTTATCCTCAATTAGTTCTTTGATTTTTTTTTGGGGCTTTTGGGAGGTTATGAAAAATTTCCTATTCGCCGCTGGTACAACCAGTGGACTGCCATCCATAAAACTAATTTTCATTTCGTGCATGAAAGTCCTAAAATTTGTCTCTATCCTTAAATTTCCGGCTTGTCTAATTAACTTTTTGATCCACGTGATGCTTAATCAGTCGATTGACTTGTTCAGATTCTCCATTAATAATATTAAATGACAATGTCTTATAAATGAGCTATAAATTATATGTAAAAAAAAAAAAAACAATCCTAAGAATTAGAAAAGAGGGAGGGGGATCGTGAAAGAAACGAAACGCAAATTTATAAGACATAATCATATAATTTTTTTGTGCAACAAAAACTAACGGACTTGATGGAAGATAGCGACAAGTAGTGAATCTTAACTGCACAAAACAAAAGCGTTTTTTTTAGTTCAAACCTGGGTTTGACACAAGTTATAGAACCGGCACCGTCGTTGGTTGGCGGGACAGTCTTTTTCACATGTGCATAGCGCGCTAACTTTCGAGGCTTCCTCAGACCAACCGAAGCTCCCACAACATCAATTCTTTGAATTCGTATGCGTAACTGGCGAATCAATCCTACACGACTTTAGAACTGGCTAGGTGCTTGAGATTGCCATCAGCTCTCCACTTCCATCATTACTCCCTGCCCTTCCCTTCCTTTCCCACAATCTTTTCACGGCGTCACTTCTCCACGCTCCAATGCACCTGCGTCGCCGTCCACCCCCAAGCCGCCGCCTTTCTTCAAGATGGTTTCTCGCGAATCACCGAAGAAAACGTCGGCAAGGCGCTGCATGCTCTGTGCGTTACGGGTGTGTTCGACCTAAGTACTTTCCAAGCCAACACGCTGGTTAGTTTCTACTCGAAGTTCGGTCGCATTGAGTGTGCCCGATACCTGTTCGATAAAACTCCCGCGAAAAATGAGGCCTCTTGGAACACCATGTTATCTGGTTATGTTCGCGTGGGATTGTATTCGGAGGCACTTGAATTCTTCGTGCGGAATTGGGGTCAAGGTCTTTACCCCAATGGGTTTGTTCTGGCTAGTTTGATTACTGCCTGTGATAGGTCGTGTTGTATGATAGAGGAGGGTGTTCAACTCCATTGCCTTGCGACTAAGATTGGCTCGAAGGATGATGTGTTCGTGGGTTCTTCACTTTTGCATTTTTATGGAGCATATGGGTTTGTTTGCGAGGCCAAGAAGTTCTTTGAGGATATGCCTTGCCGGAATTTTGTTTCCTGGACTTCTTTGATGGTTGGTTATCTGAATAAAAATGATCCAACCGAAGTCGTTAATTTGTATAGGTGCACGAGACATGAGGGAGTGATGTGTAATCAAAACACATTGTCCACAGTCATTAGTTCTTGTAGTTTGCTAGATGATACATGTGTAGGCCATCAAGTTCTTGCACATGTTGTGAAGCTAGGGCTTGGGAATAGTGTTTCTGTGGCAAACTCTCTTATATCTATGTTTGGCAGCTTCGGGGATGTCAAGAAGGCCCAATATGTTTTTGATGTTATGGATGAACGTGACACAATATCGTGGAATTCAATTATCTCCGCTCATGCAAATAATGGGCTTTATAAGGAATCATTCGACTGCTTTTATCTAATGCGGCATGCTAACGGCCAGCTAAACTCAACTGCACTTTCAACGCTGTTAACTATATGTGGTTCTTCAGAGAGACTGAAATGGGGCAAAGGGATACAAAGTCTGGTGGTGAAAGTGGGGTTGAATTCCAACACATGCACATCTAATTCTCTGTTGAGCATGTACTCGGAAGCTGGAAGACCTGCAGACGCTGAGCTGGTATTTGATGAAATGTCAGAGAGGGATGTAATCTCATGGAATGCAATGATTGCTTGTTATGTTCAGGATGAGAAAAGCACGAATGCCCTGCATCTTTTGGCAGAAATGCTTTGGACGAGAGATGTAATGAACTATGTCTCTTTTGTGAGTGCTTTGACTGCCTGTTCAAGTCAAGAATTTGTCATCCTAGGTAAGATCGTTCATGCTCTCGCAATTGTTGCAGGACTACAAGATAATTTGGTGATTAGCAATGCATTGATTTCGATGTATGGATTCTGTCATTTGATGGTTGATGCTGAGAAGGTATTTGAGACGGTGAGAAAACATGACAAGGTATCTTGGAATGCACTTATCGGTGGCTATGCTGAGAATGAAGAACATGAAGATGCTCTAAAAGTATTTAGATTGATGAGACAGGAAGGACCCAGTGCAAACTATATCACCATTGTCAACATTCTCAGTGCTTTCTCGACTTCCAGCGACCTGCTGACACACGGAAAGCCCATTCACGCTCATACAATTCTGACGGGACTTGAGTCAAATAAATATGTCCGCAATTCCCTCATCTCAATGTACGCCAAGTGTGGGGACCTCTCTTCAAGTGATCACATCTTTCGGCAATTGGATGATGAAGATGTAGTAACATGGAACGCAATGATCGCTGCAAATGCCCACCATGGCCACGCAGAGGAGGCCATAAAACTCATTGGAAGGATGCGGACTGCCGAATTACATCTTGATCACTTCAGCTTTTCTGGAGGATTTGCTGCTGCTGCTAATTTGGCTTTGTTGGAAGAAGGCCGGCAGCTTCATGCTTTGGTCATGAAACTTGGATATAACACAGATCTTTATGTCACTAATGCGGCAATGGATATGTATGGAAAATGTGGAGAAATGGTCGATGTATTGAGAATACTTCCTGAACCTATGAACCGGACACGGATGTCATGGAATGTTCTAATATCATCTTTTGCAAGACATGGGTGCTTTGAAGAGGCAAGGGAAGCTTTTCATGAAATGGTAGAGCTAGGGGTGAAACCCGATCACGTGACATTTGTTTCTCTGCTTTGCGCATGCAGTCATGGGGGTCTAGTTGACGAGGGTCTTGCATATTATGCATCCATGACAACAAACTTTGCTGTCTCGCCAGCGATAGAGCACTGTGTGTGCATGGTTGATCTGCTCGGCAGAGCAGGAAGGCTCGCTGCGGCTCAAGATTTCATCGAGAGAATGCCAGTTCCTCCGAATGACCACATATGGAGGAGCTTGTTGGCTGCATCCAAAGTACATGGCGATTTGGAGCTTGGAAAGAAAGCTGTGGAACGCCTGTTCGAGTTGGATCCATTGGATGATTCGGCTTATGTTTTGTATTCCAACGTGTGTGCCACTTCGAGGAGATGGGAGGATGTGGAGAGTATAAGGAGGCAAATGGGGTCCATAAGAAAGAAGCCCGGTTGCAGTTGGGTGAAGCTGAAAGATGAGGTGAGTTCATTTGGCATGGGCGATAAGTCTCATCCGCAGTCGAAGCAGATAAATGAAAAGCTGGTGGAGCTCAAGAAGATGATAACGGAAGCAGGCTATGTTCCCGACACAAGCTTTGCTCTACAGGACACAGATGAGGAACAAAAGGAGCACAACCTTTGGGAGCACAGCGAGCGGCTAGCTCTTGCGTTTGGTCTGATCAATACTCCAGATGGTTCGGCCATTAGAGTTTTCAAGAACCTGCGCGTGTGCGGCGACTGCCATTCTGTCTACAAGTTGGTCAGCCAAATTGTGAGCAAGAGAATTATTTTGAGAGATCCATATCGGTTTCATCACTTCAGCGAGGGGCGGTGCTCATGCTCTGACTATTGGTAGACAAAATGGTCTCCTCAAGGTTGCAGAAGACGTTCATTTCCAACATGCATTTGTTGGATCGAGCATTTCCCTCGGAGTATTAAAATGAGTGCCTAGATGCTATCTGTGATCCTTTGTTGTATCAATGATAATTCCATTTAGAAACCACATACGTTAATCAATTTTCTTTTTTTCTCTTTTCTTTTTTGTTTTTGTTTGCAGCTTAGGGAAAATAAAACGCAATGCTCGTTTCAACCCCCCATGATACTACCTTTTTCTCTCCCGTGTCTATGCCGAGCCAATTTCCACGCATAGAAAATTGGACTGTGAAGCTTAGGGGTGAGCACCGCGGACCACCCGAATCGGGACCAAACCGGGACTGGACTGAACCAGCCATTTTGGTCCGGTCCCGATGATCCCAGTCCGGTTCCCGGTTTCTAAAAGTGAAACCGGTGACCGGGCGGTCTGGTTCCCGGTTCTAGGGGAATTGGAACCGGACTGGACCGGTACCCATATATAAATATATAAAAAAAAAATTTACTTGCAACTTTTTTTTTTGTCAATTTTACTTGCAGATTGATGTTCTGTTATAACATCAAATTTTCTTTTGTGGCCTAGGACATGCTTAAAATCTGCCTTTGATGTTTTGGACCTCATTTTCTTTGAGGAGCTTTAACAAGAAGTTGCCATCTGTGTACTATCTCTTACCATTCTTTGAAGGATGCATTCATATCTCTTTGATGACATCTTAATTAAACCAACTCATGATCTTCTAAATAGCTTGTGATTCATCAGGTTTTCAATGCAATATTTAGGTTGAATATTGCAATATACACAGTTAAAAATACAGGTTTAAGATTAAATGCACACGATGTGAATGGGTGGGTAAGTAAGTTAACATGAAATCAAATCGAGCAGGCAACATCAACAACAAGTTTTTGGAAAACTAGGAACCAACATTTGGTTCCATTGGAACCGGACCGAACCACCAGTCCTGGTCCGATCCTTGATCCCAAAAAACTGGGAATCGGGACCTTCAGTCCGGTCCCCGGTTTCGAGGGGAATCAGATCAACCTAGACCGGTCCTTGATTTCGGGGGGAATCAAATCAATCTGGATTGTGCTCACCCCTAGTGAAGCTCAACATGCAGAGACCATATTGATACAGCATTGGCCGTGAAGTGGTCCGCCACAGGACCATGGAATAATTTTGCTTCCTATTCATTCATGTTTTGGTTGAAGTGACGCTTGTATTACTTTTGTTACTCGAATGATGCGCATACTAACATTCATTTACAACTAAATGCACTAATTAACGTAAAGTAGTGTAAACCAGACAGAATTCCACGTTAATTTGGGATGTCGCTTAAGTTATTGATGTTGTAAATTAAATATAGTCATGCTTCGGCAATATTCTATTTCATTGAGACGTTGATAATACTAAACTTGCAAGTTGAAAGAGAGTCCATTAATGAAATCCTTGTGAATCTATTTAAATATAAAGGTAAAATTGCGCCAAGTGACGTGGCACGTGTGCCTCCCATGACACGTGTGCCGCGTGACACGTGGCGCCAGGGTTCGCGGCCGCAGCCTAAGCCTACTACAGTGTTGGCACTTTCCTACCATCTTTGCATTATTTCGCCGGAGAAGGATCCTTCTTCTTCCCCGTTCGGTTCGATTTCATTACGGTTTCTCTCATTTGCTTCTCCCATTTAGGGTTTCTTCTGCCTCTGCGCATTCCCCAAATCGCTGCTCGCTGCCATCCATGGGACGCAGGTATCTGCACTTCAATCTGGTGTATGTTTGGTTTTTCGCTTTTTTTTTTGTTAGATGAGGGCGGATTCGGTGGTGCTCTGGGCTTATGATTCATATGCTGCGTACACTTGTTTTTTTTTCTTTTGACCTTGATAGGCTCATCGTTGTAGACTTGTGATGGTTTTCGCTTAGTCGTCAGGAGCTATAAAAGATGCAGCAATGTCACCTTTCATGGCTACTATCTGTCATAAATGAGTCTACCTCAACTTTTGTGTTGTCCTCACGTGTTCTTTCATCGATGGTTGCAATGCGACGTCAGTCTAAGCTACTCTTCAGAGTGTGGTCTTGGTTCATCTTCGTCTGGAGATGCAGCAAACTGTGACCGGAGTCGCATTAAGTTTTGGAGAGTAATGGAGGAAATTTAGAGTTCGTGCTCTTAAATCCGATTGTGCTTCAAGCTTCGAACCTGCCTCGCAGTTGTATTCCCTTGTTTTTTTTCTTTCCAGCGCACGCGTGCATTTGTTAAGCGTTTCCAGTTGTGCCATTTTGGCAGTGCAAGGACGCCTCTGAAGTTGAGGGACACCAGGAGGAGAAGGAGTCGTGGACAGCTTCCTGAAGTGGGCGCAATATTCATGTCAAATGCCAGTACGAAAGAGGAATGCCTAGAGAAGATGCTCTTTGGCCTTCCGTATTCCCATGCTGATTTTGTGAGGAGGGTAAAAGCTGGAATGGTTCTGTTCCTCTTTGAGCACGAGCGGAGGGAGCTCCATGGTGTCTTCGAGGCAGCTTCGAATGGTGAGATTAACATCATCTCCTCCGCTTATACTTCATCAGGGAAGCAGTTCCCTGCTCAGGTACTTGGCTCTCTTACTTCTTCGTTGGGGCGCACCATTTGGATCTCCCGAATATGCCGCTTGCTTCCTCAGCATCTTAGCTTTTTGTTCAGGTCCGAGTTAGCAGGATATGGCACTGTTATCCACTTTCTGAACGAGAATTCCGTGGGGCCATTGAAGACAACTATTTTAGTGCCAACAAGTTCAATTTCGGTCTCTCCTACGATCAGGTCAGGAATATGCCTTCTTAACTATACTATTGCTGATAATGGGTGGTAATAGGCTTCGAAGCAGAACTCATCCTTCCGGCTTCCTCACTTCCAGGTTCGCCAGCTTCTTTGTTTGTTTGACTCCAGAAAGATCAGAGAATCGAAAGACGCCGATTTTAATTCATCTGCAACAACTGAATTTGTAGAAAGACACAGAATAGAAGGCACTCATTTAGCCAACACAGATGCTGAAGTCGAGTCATCTCATCTGACCACAAAGTTGTCTGCATATTCCAAGAGAACTCTTCCAGAAGATTGTTTTTCTCTGGTTTCTAAAACTATGGACAAGTCGAGCACAACCCGAGTCTCGTCTGATGGTCTTAGTCTTGGTTGTCCTTCACCTTCTCAAACAAGACAAAACTTGGATGAATTTGAAACTCAATGTGCCAATGCTTTAGGAAGTCAGTCGATCCAACTTCGCAGTGTCACAGAAGATAATGCTTGTTCTTGTTCGAATGACGACCTTGGTGATTTCATACCTTTGTCCTTCCATGATGATGTGAACTCACCAGAAGATGAAGACGAAGATGAAGACGATTTCATGATACCTAGTTTATGGACAGACAAACTCTGCTTCAAGCCATACAATCCAATTATTTCGGGTGCTGATGCTTCTGTGGGTCCAAGTGAACTCTATACCTTAGATCCACGAAAAAAGATATTCTCTCAGATTGGTGAATCATCCTCTGCAATCATCCCTTTCCGAATCATGACAGACCACCAACTGAAGGAAGATAACAATCACTTAAATTCTCTCTCCGGCTTCCAAAACAGTATTTCAGAAGACTCTGATAACTTTCCCTGTGTCAAGTGTCTGTATTCTGACTCTACCCTTCCAAGCAAGAAAGATAGTGTCTTCTCTCGTTTGTCGAAGGGAACTATACAAGAAAAGCATAATCCCGTTGATGTGGTAATATCAGTCGACAATGCAATGGAAAAATCGCAGCTGAAGTATGAGGCTTGGATGAAAACGGCAAAAGATGAAAATCCTGCTCTGAAGGCTGGGGCAGTGATTAATTTGAGGAAGAGTGTGTTCAAGCGACTAGGTAAGCCTTTAGAAACTGGCGTATCAGAAGGGCAATGTGATTGGAAGGTGTCAATGGGAGGAAGCAAGTCCACCAGAAAGAAGAGAAAACACAAAGTACTGTGACTGCACTGCACTTGGGAGTTTAAATGAGGCACATTATCATATGATTGACTAGAGTAGCAAGGTGGATACTGGGTACCTCATTGCTGAATGGCAGAACCAGGAATAAATGTAGAAGGTAAGGAGTGGAACTAATGGCATGAGTACTGAGTAGTGGAGGTGGTCGAGATAATGTCCTGTCCAGTAAAACTCTGCACAAAGGACGCCACCGAGTTCAATATTCGGTGGAAATGTGTTGGTGAGAGTTTTGCCAATAGGTTGTTCAGTGTGTCCGTAAGATTTAGTTGGAGAGAGCATGCAGACAGGTTCCAGCATCAAACAACCCAGTAGTGGGATCTTTCATGGTAGATTTCACCAACACCCGGTAGATATTCGATGTTAGGAACTTACATGGATTTTGTGCTCTGACTTATCATTCTTGAATTTCTAATGAAGATGTGCATCGAATTGTCGTGAATGATTGAGGATTTGTTTTAGGACGACGTTTTCGTTGGGAAATCCGTTGAGACTCATTGGATGGAGTACACGGAAAGCATTCTCAAGATGAGAGGGGCGAGTGATTATGAAAGTACCCTCCTTGTTGCTTGCTTCCTCTATCTTCTTTCCTACTACAACTGGCCATAAATTATCTCTCAGCGACTGCTTTGAAATTGCCTTCAGAAGATCTTTCTAAGTCACGTAAAGCAATCACGGCAGGCAGCGTTTTTCATGCAACGGCGAACATTCTTAGATCAATCAGTTTTGTTCATCAAACAAGTTCATTACCTTTGAAATTCAAACCGAAAATACTAAAAGCATCATATCAACTGAAACGTTAGGACAGACTTACAAATCATATGGGCGAGCAAAGTTTTAAGCGAAAGAAGCAACGACGGTGAGCATTGATACAAATACTGTACACTCTGACCAGATGGATTAACTTAAATTAATCAAAAGAGTCTGATTAAAATTTGAAGTTTTAACGAGATGCTAGAAACTCCGCGTCAAGGGGATTTAAAAGATTAGGACAGGAGTCACATCATATAGAGTGAGCAAAAATTTAAGCAAAAGAATCGATGACAGCAGGCAGTGCTTTCCACAAAAAAAATTACTACGGAATTAAATGAGTGAATATTCAACAGATGAAGCAGTGAACATTCTTACAATGTTGAGGATTTTAATTCAACAAATGAGTTTATAAATTAAATTAGCTAATCCTGTAAGAGTCGGCATAAGCTGGAAATAAACAATAACAAGGAGAAATGGATGAACTGAGCGAGTAAATTAAGAGCAAGAAAAGCAATGATAGCCGACAATGTTTTGCATGACAGTGAGATTATCTGTTAAGACTCCTTGTGAGCTCTCGATGTACCGTATCTTATTACAGCACAGGAATAAACTCATTTTTGGGAGTGATGTTAGAAGCATAAGCATATAATCTCTTCACACCAATTCAATCTCATGCTCACACAGTTTGGTCGGTAGGCAGAAACATTTAGAATTAATATGAAAAGCCCCCTCTCTCCTCCCCCTCCCCCTCCCCCTCCCCCAGAACAAAGGGAATGAAACAAGAAACTATAGGGGAAGACAAAGCACGACCGATTGCAACCAACGGGCACCCCATTTAACCCGAATGTGCCAAGCCATTACATGGTCATCTCACATGCATATACAAGCTGTTACTCGATATCCAACTGCCATATTCAGACTTCTTCTGCTTAAAAAGATAAAAAGAAAAAAAGATGACGTAGATTGTAATACAATAACATTCAAAAATGGTGGAACTTACACCATCCGACATCTTATGAGACATTGATAAATCTAGAGTAGAGAAAAAGCAAGCACAATCAATCATAGGGATCTAGAGACAGACTGCAGTCTTTTATTGCTCTGGGGATTTATTGCCTCGTCGTCAAAGAAGTCCTGAAGAGCAATCATCTGTATTGAACTGCTCTTCATGCTCTTTATTGCCTCTGCACTTGCCAAAGCTCCGGCAACGGTTGTTATTATGGGAACCTTATAGGAAAGGGCCATCCTTCTCAGCTGTCGTCCATCGATCTGGTCAGCTGTATCACCCGAACTAGTTATCACCATCAACTGAATTTCTCCATTAGCAATCATATCACCTGCATGGGGTCGCCCCTCATGCATCTTCAGCACTCGTTCTGCTGGAATACCCGCTAATTCGAGAACATGAGCTGTCCCTGAAGTTGAGATAATTTTAAAACCAAGATCCAGAAAAGCTTTTGCAATCCTTTCAAGGTGGGGCTTTGTCAAGTCATTTAAGCTGAGGAACACAGTCCCAGAAAGTGGTAGCTTCTGTCCAGCAGCAATTTGAGCTTTTGCAAATGCAATAGGAAACTCATAATCAATACCCATGACCTCACCAGTGCTACGCATTTCAGGCCCCAACAAAACGTCACATCCTTGGAACTTTTCAAAGGGCAGAACTGCTTCCTTTACAGACACGTGCCGGGGGATGACCTCATTAGTGAAATTTAGGTCATGAAGAGATTTCCCAGACATGACAAGGGAAGCATACTTCGCTAATGGGTGTCCGATTGCCTTAGACACAAATGGGACTGTTCGGGAAGCACGTGGATTTGCTTCAAGCAAGAATACCTCTCCAGAAGCTGTTATTGCGTATTGACAATTCATAAGCCCACAAACATTGAGCCTCTTAGCCAACTTTGTCGTCCAAGACCTAATTGTTGCCAAGCACGAAGCTGGTATTGTTTTTGTAGGGATAGAGCATGCTGAGTCACCAGAATGGACCCCTGCCTGCTCAATGTGCTCCATGATCCCACCAATCGCCACATTTCCATTTGAGTCTGCAAGTGCATCAACATCAATCTCAATGGCATCTGATAAATACTTGTCTACCAATACAGGACGCTCTGGGTCCACCTTCACAGCATTTTCCAGGTATGTCACAAGCTTGTCATCACTATACACTATTTCCATCGCTCGGCCACCCAAAACATAGGAAGGCCGAACAACAACTGGATATCCAATATCTTTTGCAATGGAAAGAGCATCATCTTCGCATTTGGCAATCCCTCCTTTAGGCTGCTCAATTTGTAACTCCTGCAGAATTGCATTGAATCTCTCCCGGTCCTCCGCGGCATCTATAGAATCAGGGGATGTGCCCCATATGCGGACAAGCCCAGCCCCACTGGCACTTGTAGGCCTATGCTCATCTAGATACTGCTGGATAGGGAGGGCCAGCTTCAACGGTGTTTGACCCCCAAACTGAACAATGATGCCATCTGGTCTCTCCAGATCAATAATGTTCAAGACATCTTCTGCTGTCAATGGCTCGAAGTAGAGACGGTCACTTGTGTCATAGTCAGTGGATACTGTCTCAGGATTTGAGTTCATCATAATTGTCTCATACCCCGCATTCTGCAAAATAAGAGAAAATGCTTTGAAAAATACGGCCAGAAGAGAGGTGAAAAGAAGAGTATATACTACTTACAGCATTTACAACAAAAAGGTATATACTTGCATGAGAAGGAGTATTATCCAGTAACACGGTCTCAACAATTCTTACAATACAAAGATGGTTGGATATAATTAAGGGCAGAGTGGCATAGAAAAGGGGACCTTAAAATTTTAGAAAGATCTAATCTCCATCACTCTAAGATCTGGAAGAAAAGATTCAATGAGATTATCACATAACGCAGGGACATGCAATACAATAAGACAATCCAACCATACTTTTCCCATTGAGGGAAAATCCCTCACTGATAACCTAACTCCAGCACACTAAGATCTGGTAGCAAGAAAAGATTCAATGAGATCAAGATTACCGCAAGACCCGGGGACATGCAGTATAATAAAAAAATCGAACCACACTTTTCCCATCGAGGGAAAATCCCTCGCTGATATCCTAACTTCACAGGACAAGAATTTAGTTGAAAACAAGACATGTACGATAAATACAGAATGAAAACGCAACTCCACAACGAAAGGACATATCATGAAGATAAGGCAGACCTGAAGAGCAAAGGATGTGTGACAGCAGCAATAGTCGAATTCAATCCCTTGCCCTATCCTATTCGGCCCTCCACCTAAGATCAAAACCTTCTTCTTTTGGGTTGGAGCTGACTCACATTCAAAATCATAGGATGAGTACATATAAGGAGTGTTTGCCTCAAATTCAGCTGCACAAGTATCCACACGCTTATATGCTGGGTTAACGCCCAAAGACAGCCGCTTCCTTCTAATTTCCTTCTCAGTGGATTTAGTTGCAAAGGCAATCTGCTTGTCACTAAAACCTCTCCGCTTCACCTCGTAAAAATCATCCCTTGTCAGATTTGACAAGGTTCGAGAAAGAAGATACTGTTCTATATCTACAAGCTCCTTAAGCTGTGTGAGGAACCACTTGTCAATGTGAGTCAAGTCATGAATATCATCGACTTTCATACCCCTCTTCATTGCGGCATATATGGCATGCATTCGATCTGGGTTTGGGACTCTCAAGCTGTATTTCAACTGGTCCCAATCCCAATCAAGTTCCTTTACCCGAGCACACCCCCACCCGAAGTAGCCCAGTTCCAAGGATCGAACAGCTTTCTGAAAAGATTCCTGAAAGGTACGGCCTAGCGCCATTGATTCACCGACAGACTTCATCTGGGTTGTAAGAACTGGTTGAGACCCAGGGAATTTCTCAAAGGCAAACCGAGGGATCTGCATCGAAAAAAGATGGAGACGAAATTACAGAAAGACTGACAAAACTAAGACAACTTCTTTTCAAGTTATGTGCTTTCAACTAGTTACACAATCTTACTAGAGAAAGCTCAAGGCACATGTATAAGCAGAGACAAAATCTGGCTATTTTCCACTGTAAATATGCTCCATACAGGTAGAAGGAAATAGAGTCAGGAAATCCTTACTTTAGTCACCACATAATCGATAGATGGCTCGAAACTAGCAGGTGTCTTCTTGGTAATGTCATTTGGAATCTGATCCAAAGAATATCCGACAGATAATTTTGCAGCCATCTTGGCAATGGGAAAGCCAGTAGCTTTGGATGCTAGAGCAGAGGAACGCGACACCCTTGGATTCATTTCAATTACCATCACCTCTCCGTCAACAGGATTCACTGCAAACTGCACATTCGAGCCACCGCACTCGACCCCTATTTCCCGAATTATTGCTATGGAGTAGTCCCTCAAACGCTGATACTCCTTATCCGTCAAAGTTTGAGCAGGCGCCACCGTGATCGAATCCCCCGTGTGAACGCCCATAGGGTCAATGTTCTCAATGGAGCATATAATAACCACATTATCAGCTAAATCTCTCATCACCTCAAGCTCGTATTCCTTCCAACCCAATAGCGACTTCTCCACCAAAACTTGACTCGTCAAACTCGCTGCCAAACCCGCCTTACAAATGGCCTCAAATTCCTCCTTGTTATAAGCGATCCCACCTCCCGTTCCTCCCAGAGTAAATGCAGGTCTAATAATCAAGGGAAACTCCCCAATCTCATTCGCTATTTCTATACATTCATCTAAAGTGGTTCCTATACCGGAGGGAGGAGTTTTGATACCTATGTTTTTCATCGCCTGCTTGAACAGATCTCTGTCCTCCGCTTTCTTTATGGCGACAAGCTTGGCCCCGATCAACTCAACACCATACTTGTCCAAGACCCCGCTCTCGGCCAAGGCGACAGCGAGGTTCAGCGCGGTCTGGCCGCCCATGGTGGGCAAAAGAGCATCGGGACGCTCTTTCTCGAGAACTTGCTCGACCAGTTCAGGCGTCATTGGGGTAACATAAGTCTTATCAGCGAGGTCAGGGTCGGTCATGATAGTGGCAGGGTTGGAATTGATCAAAACGACCTGGTAGCCTTCCTCCTTGAGAGCCTTGCAGGCTTGGGTGCCGGAGTAATCGAACTCGCAGGCTTGGCCGATGACAATGGGGCCGGCGCCGAGAATCATGATCTTCTTCAAGTCGGTCCTCTTGCCTAATTTGGCCGGTGCGTTGTGGAGCAGCTCGTGGTCAGCTAAACCAGGGGCGGCGCATTTGGTGATGCTCCGGAGAGGCGGCGGGGCGGGCCATAGTTTGGAGAGGAGCTTGGGAGAGGAGAGAGGATAGATCTTGGAGACGGGAGACAAATCCTTGGGGGAGTAGAAAAAGATGCGAAACTGGGGAATTCTGGAGGAAGAAGAGGAAGAAGATGGAGGAGGGAAGAGATATTTGGAGGAGAGTGGGTCGCAGCGGTTCATGCAAAAACCCATTTTTGCTCGGTTTGGATTTTGGACGATAAAGATGAGGAAGGAGATTGAGATGACGATGAGGAGCTGAGTCTCTCTCTCTCTCTCTGGGTTCGGCTTGTAGCTGTCTGCGAGTGCGAATGGAGGAGAGTGGGAAGGAAGTGTGCTTCTGCAGCGTGCGTGTCCCAACCTTTTGTGACTCCGTTTACAAAAACATTCCCACACCAAAAACCAAAATAAAATAAAAAAAAGGAAAGGGAGGAAGAAGAGGAAGTGGGGGTTAGGGTTTATCTGTTAGACTGTCAGTGTAGTTGCGGGCCGGGCTTTATGCTCCATTCCACATTGGCAATTCATTTAATAATGGAGTCCAACTTCATGATATCATTTCAAGCTCTACCCAATTTACTAAAATTATCTTCAAGTCTATCTCCATGCCTCCTACACATCCATTGTCTCTCCATTATCTGACCAACTTTTATTAACTTTTTGACCTTTTTGATTTTTTTTTTGTCAATTAGTGTGATTTTCACGCTCGATAAAATTTATTTATAAGATAAACTATGTTAACAATACAAGATGATTTTTATTTTGAATCGTTTCGTTTTAACTTTTTTCGTACCACTTTAGATTTTAAGTTAAGTTAATTGAAAATAAGTTGAATCGAGTATCAGTAATAAGTTTCAAATCAGTATGAAGCAAACTCTTTTCACTTTTTTATTGACTACGAGAATGAGAACGCACTTTCAAGATTTCGAAAGTAGTACAATCAAACGTAAAGAGTACCAATTTTTGTAGCCAAAAATAATGGCAAATCTCTCAACGCTTTAATTTTAGTTTTTACAGCGAAAAAAACAAAAGACAAGTCATCCCTCCACCCACAGAGGAACTCAGCGAGCTGCGCAGCCCAGCCGCGGCAATAGTAACCGCTTGGCCACAGGCGAAGACGCAGTTTGGAGAGTTGTGGTGGCGATCTTGTGAGATAGAGAGCGCATCTCCGAATCACATATCGATAGCGACGGAAATCTATGGTAGCAGCTTAAATGGCATCAGCCCTCATCGCAAGGACCTTTCTTGCTCCTCGCCTCACTCCCTCCTCACTCCCTCCCGCCAACAAGGCTCCGATTTTCGCTTCCCTTTTCACCGTAAGCATATGCTTCCCCACCTCCCTCGCACTGGGTTTCGGATTCTATAACGTCTCGTCGTAAAGTTCCGGTTTTTAATTCCATCGGTGTTTTTTTAGTTTCTCTTCCCAACTGGGGTGGTCGTATTCGTGGGGAAGGTCTCGAGTTTTTCTATTCGATTGTTATTTCGATCTCGCCCTCAAATATCAGGTAGTTGTAGTCGGTGGTCGCTTGTATATTTGGGTCTGGAAATACTAAAACATGCCCTTACCAATTGAACATGCTCATGTGCCAAAAATTCTCTATAATTCTGTGAAAAGAAGCGTTTCGGAATCGAGATTTTGTTGAATTTTCCCTTCTGAAAACCGGGTTAGAGGGCGAGACCCTGCGTTCTTGAATCACTGGACTAGGCCTTCTTAGTTTATGAGATTAGTGAATTGAGTCGGATGATGGTTTGTCATGTGTGGTTCAGTTGTTTTTGGTTGTCATTATACGCGATGGTTGCTTACTTTTGTTTGTTCCTTTCACTATTACATGCAGAAGAGAACTTATTGCGCCTCACGTGGCTTGAGGTTTGTGCGTCAACGATCTTGTCGAACTTTTCATCCTATGGCTTCTGCAGTTTTCCATACGAGAGCGAACTATTCTGCACAATCGGTGTCTACGAGTGGACCTGTTGTTTCAGTTGATTGGCTCCATGCGAATCTCAGACAGCCAAACATGAAGGTATCGGTGGCTTTTTCCCCCATGTCTGTCTGAAAACAACTCATTGTCTTTACCCTAGAAAATCTAGCTATGCTGCATGCCTGTTTCTGCTTCTCCTTCGGTGTGACACACTTTTACTAGTTATCCATCCACATCTCGCCATGTTCACAATACAACTATTGAGTTGGGCAAGAAGATTTGGCATTTTTGCTGATACAAGCGGCCATGAGTAATTTCACATCTGTTAGGGGCTGGAAGAAACTCAGATCAAGGGAAATGTATCTTGCTTTGGTGTGACTTGATTGAACTTCATTGATCTCATACCATTTTAATTTGTGACTTTAGAGCAACATCTCCAGTATGGTATGTCCTATATCTTAGTTTCAAGTTACATGTTCATCTTGTGCGATTTCTGTCCTTCCTCCTTTTTAGTGCTGTAAGAAACCTACATTCATATAAAAGCTTATCGGAGTATATGCTTGAGAACGTTGAGAACGTTTCTTAGCTATTGTACCTTTTACAGGTGTTAGATGCATCATGGTATATGCCAGATGAGCAACGGAATCCAATTCAGGAGTACCAGGTGCCAAATTGAGTGTGTCGTACTTTAATTTGGACTCTGCTGAGTCATGCATGATTGCCATATGTTTAATTGATGTCTTTTATTGAATTTGATTTGAATGATCTACTGTGTTCAGGTTGCTCACATTCCTGGTGCTCTTTTCTTTGACGTGGATGGAATAGCAGATCAAAATACAAATGTGAGATTGTTTTCTTAAGTTTTCAAAGTACCCTGATCGCTTCTATATGCATTTTTACGTCACCTTCTTAAGCACTATGAATTGATAGACATATGTGGTCTTATGTGAGATGAATATCCTACTCTGTCGTTCATCCTGTCTTTCAGCCTAAGTAGCACTTCTGTATATTTGAAAGCTATTGCAGATGGAGCAATCTCAGCTTTACAACACTTTTTAGTCATTTCGCTTAGTTGGCTATTTTAGAGTTTTTCTCTCTCATTCATTTGTGATCTCATCACTATCTTTGCATCCTCTCACTCCCTTCTTTATATCATTATTTCATTTGTGACTTCTTCTCGTTTAAGAACCATCCCTTTTCAATCCAAAAAGAATATTTAAGATTTTTAAGACAAGAAGTAGATATCTTGAGATATAAGGAAGAATTTCTAAACTATTTCTGTAAAAGATATATTTTTACTGTATGAAATATATATTATTCTCGTTGACATGTTAAGTGCTCTAAATATTATAAAGTAATCGATATTTATATTTTACTCGCATGTTATACAAAGCACAGGCATGTGCCTAGTTTGTCAATGATGCAACTATCTGGCCAGTTTTATCTGAAGATGAGTGCATCTGCATAACAGGACTGCAGTTGCTCAAATTTGCATGGTTTAGTTTGCAATTTGAGCTAAGGCTTCCATTTTGCTATTCCTCAAAAAGGTCTTAGCCGAGTGAGAACAAAAGTGCATGCAAGTTTTTTTGTCAATTCGTCTTTGTATTGTTAAGCGCTCTTTCAGTCCAGACTGCATAGACAGACGGGTGAATTTTCATGTACTTCTTTTTATTACTTTCTAAGCGTTCATCAATTGTAAAAGTAAGAAGTTTGTAATATAGGGCCACCAGTGGACTTTAGTAACCTTTGTCGTGTACTCTTCTGCACCTCTTAGCACATTAAAAAGTAGCTAGGATATCCTTTCCTGTGTTATTCCTCAACCCTTGTCAAGAATGTTAATGCTATTGAGCAATGAGGAGAACAGTCCATTACTTTTTAATGTTTAATGTTCTCTGTGTATTTTGTTTGAATCTCTGTTTATTACCGCATCTTATTTATTGGTTATTCATGACTATTATCTGCTAACTGGCGATATATGGATGACAAATCATTTTAGCTGCCACACATGCTGCCCTCAGAGCAAGCTTTTGCTGCTGCTGTCTCTTCTCTTGGAATTCATAACAAGGATGGGGTGGTCGTCTACGATGGAAAAGGAATTTTTAGTGCAGCTCGTGTCTGGTGGTGAGTATAGGTCGATGATTGGTTTATAAATGATTTTGTGTTTTTCTTCAGATATTGATCTATTTCATCAATGTATTTTGAAAAGGATGTTCCGAGTGTTTGGGCATGATAGAGTCTGGGTGTTGGATGGAGGTCTACCAAGATGGCGAGCTTCAGGTTACGATGTTGAATCAAGTGCTTCGGGTGATGCTATTTTGAAAGCAAGTGCTGCCAGCGAGGCAATTAAGAAAGTGTATCAGGGACAGGCAGTAAGTGGACTGGATCCAATTTGCAACTTTTGACATTGAGGCTCGGTTTTTTTTTATGCAAAGCTCAATTTATCTTCTTTTATTTTGACAATGAACATCACCTTAGGGAGAAAAAGACAAGCTTAGGAGAGTGCTCTATACTACTAGTTTTAGGGGGCAAAGAATACTCGACATGCTTGATTGGAGCATGTGTTTGTGATGTTTGCATATAGAAGTTGGCTTATTTTCTGTATTATTAATTGGTTAGGTAGAATTTTATAGTTTTACCTGTTTGCTTTTCTCTAAAAGTTGGATTATCTTCATCGACTTCTCTTGCACAGACAGATGGTGAAATTTGTTATAGCTGGTGGCTGTTTATCCTCTCTGATCTGCCCATTTTCAAGTTGTCTTTTGAGTGTTCGAATTACTTCTTGCTTCCTTTGAGCTGTACTAAGTACTAGCATTCTAGCCTGTGCAGTTGGAAAAATTAGTCTAATTTTCTACCCTACCAAACTACTTTGTTGATACCTGAAATTAGAATATGACTCAGCTTCATCTATCTTTAAAAAAGATACTTGTCTCTCATCGTAAGCTTTATGACCACTTTGGTTCTACGCAGTGCATGTGGAGATGTTCTTTTTTTCTTTGTTTTGTGTGCGTGTGTACGTAGGGGTTGGGGTTGGGGTTGGGGTCAGCAATCATCTGCTCCCTATCACTGCAATAAGTCACTTGAGAGGAATTGTTTCATAGAGAGCCAATTTATTGATGTCATGTCCCTTGAATACTGATTGTTTGACATCTTTTCCAGTCTATATTTTTCTTGGAGAATATGGAGCTCATCTTTTTGTTGTCTTCTTATTCTCATGCACTGAAGTTATTCACGTTATCTTTTTCTTTGTTGCTCTCTGATTTGTAGGTCGGGCCAATCACATTTGAGACCAAATTTCAGCCACATCTTTTCTGGACACTTAATCAGGTTAAATTTCATAAAGTTTTTTCATTCATCTCTTACAGTTATTAAGATGTTAGATGTTTTGTTACCCTCTTATCATTTTTCTTTAATGTGGTTGAATAAAATATGCTAGCAAGTCATAGTGCTCGGAGGCTTCAAATTTTTCCGGTGTAATCAAATATTTTCTTTCCTATTCTGAATTGCAGGTGAAAGAAAACATTGAGGAGAAGAGTCACCAACTCATTGATGCCAGATCAAAGGCCAGGTACAATTCATTCTCACCTAACTAAAGCTTTTTTCACTTTTGCTTGTCTTCTTTGAATTGAGTATCAGATTTTTACCTCTGTCTTGGTGCTGACATAAGCAGTTGTCTAGACAATGTAAACTTGTTCTCCTATCGTGATCATGCGATAATACTGTAAGGGAATGCTGAATTTAAATGGATCATTGGCTCTAGATTTTTATTTCTTTTCCAATTTCTCTAACAGCAAAAGATCATTTTGTTATCATAAAAAACTTGAGTATCTAGCCACTCCTGCGCTCGAAAAAGGTGTTCCTTTGGGTTGGTTGAGATAATATAGTTTAGGAATCTTATTGTTTTCATACTGTTATTATTGACTAATTTTAGGAAACTTCTAGGAGCCAATTTGAGTAGGTTTAGCCTATCATGTCAAGTAATGATCCCTCTAAAGTCTAGTCACAAAGTCGGTGCCTAACTTGGAACTTTTGCCCTATATTTTTGCCTTTGGCTTCTGACCTCCAAATTGAACTAGGCATTTAATGCCGGTGGAATCATGTCAGTGAAAAGGTACAAATTTCCTAGCTGCATTCTGCTAACTTGTAGCTTGCTCTTGTAATACCGTGGCTATTTCTTTAATATGAAGAGGAAGACTACAACTTGGATCATCTTTTTTACTTACGAGCATGACAATAACGGAGTACAGTTTCCAAGTTTTGTAGATAGTGGAGTGGTAGCCACCACATAATGAAATCAAAACAGTCACAACCAAAGCCACCACTACCAAAAGCATTTTTGCAGCATGCTTTAATTTTCAAGAGATACGTTGTTATCCAAGTGCACCTTCCTGTAGTAAGTCCAATTTAGCATTTACGAATTTCATGAAGCTAATATATTCTTGTAGATTTGAAGGTTTTGTGCCAGAGCCTCGAAAGGGAATTCAGAGCGGCCATGTACCTGGAAGCAAATGTGTTCCTTTTGCACAGGTAATGATCTAATTTGAAGTGTTATTTTTCTCACTAATAACCCTGAAGATCCCTAAGTGTTCTTTGAAATGTAGGTTTACATCAAGATTTTGCTTGGACTTAGCAGTCTATATTTGGTTTTTGCCTGAGGTTTTGAGTATGACTTTTGAGTTTGTAGTTCTAGGGCAAGCATTGTCCTCATATGTCATGTCCCTGTGTGATGCAGTGCCTGTTTTTACTTTTCTATATTTTTTCTGTAGTTCTGGGGATCATGTTGGAATAAATTTGGAATGTTAGGAGAAGATAACTTCAATATGATGGATCACTTTCCTATGCCAAGTCACGATGCTTGACCTCTTTGTGTCTCTTCACAGATGTTGGATTCTTCACAGACATTGCTGCCGCCAGAAGAGCTTAAGAAGCGATTTGATGAAGAAGGTATACATTTCTCTTTGCACATGTGCTTCAACATCTTTGTTTCCCTGCCTCGTTTCAATTCACTTAAACCAGAGGCACATTGAAAGGTTAGCACCTACATTTCTGT
Source organism: Metrosideros polymorpha var. glaberrima (assembly GCA_001662345.2). Classification (NCBI taxonomy): domain Eukaryota; kingdom Viridiplantae; phylum Streptophyta; class Magnoliopsida; order Myrtales; family Myrtaceae; genus Metrosideros; species Metrosideros polymorpha. The sequence goes on along the minus strand of BCNH02000006.1, from coordinate 19,366,997 downwards.
TAATTGTTGCTTTCCCTTAACTTTATCTTCTCAATTCTCTAGAGTTATGGCTCCTAAAGCCAAGAAGTTTAGTAAACAGATAACCTTTGCCTACGTATTCTTTTTCTCAGTTTGGAAACTATGTAACACGATTCAGTGTAATCTAAATAGTCAATATGCAGAAGTGACAATGCTAGAAGATTGAACATGTTTCAAGCTGAAAATATCTGAACGCAGTTCATAGGAAATTGATAAATGCAGTGATCTGTCTTACATAAGTCTCTGCAGGCATCTCTTTGGAAAGTCCTATCGTAACTTCCTGCGGTACTGGCGTTACAGCTTGCATTCTTGCATTGGTACGTTCTCTCTTCCTACATGTTAACTTTAGGCCTTTATTCAGGTGACAAAAATCCTCTAATCAAAATATTGGCAAGTCTTTTCGACAGAATGTAAGGACTGTGATAAGTGAATACATGATGAAAGTGCTGGTCATAATTGTGTCTTTTCTTTAGGGACTCCATCGTCTTGGGAAGCATGATGTTGCTGTCTATGATGGATCTTGGACTGAATGGGGTGCCCAATCTGACACTCCTGTTGACAAATCATAAGATAAAAGAGCACTTCCAAAAAGTACCCGCCACCAAATTTCTAAGTACGAGATTTACATTTTCGGCTGCTTGATTGTGACGAGAGATTGTACAAGTAAAATGTGGTTTCATGTTCCCTTTGTCAATTGCAATTTGCTTTATACATGGCAATTGCGCACGTGAATAAAGGTAATCAGTGCAAAGTATGAGTTTGATTTCTTGGAAGGAAAAGAATCAAAATTGTTTTGGACATCTGACAGGTGGGCACATATTGGTAGACAGATACCTTGTTAGCCTTTTGTATATGGATGCGGTTCTCTGGAAAGTCATATCTGAACAGGTGTTACCCAAGGGAAAAAAACCAATGCCAATATGACTTTGAACGTCATTCATGCATCTATTTTTACTTTGGATTCTGGAGTATAGCTTTGCAACTGCCTTCTCTTTTCATCCTCGGCTTAGGCATCCTTACGGTCATAAATAGAAGATGTATGAAATCATTCCCATTTACTCGAGGCAGGATATGCCAGGAACACTACCATTGCAAAATTACCAACAAAGGGGCAAAGACAGGTACCTTAAAAGAAGGAAAAAAGGGAAAAAGAAAGAGAGAAAGAAAGAGAGAGAGAAACTGAGAGAACCACGTAAGACTTATTTGCACTTACATTCCTCTCTCGAAGCAGGATGAAATGTCAAGGACTTACAAGCAAACCAATGCTACATGATAAATTGAAGATAGTGACCAATAACCGTTTGGTCAATCAAGGTAAGGTTTGGGCCATGATAGTCCATGTGGTAAGATAAGTTAATAGGTTTTTCTCTATTCTTACTTTTTATGCAAGATGATTAGTGGAAAACTTTAGGTTGTTTTATTGTTTTGTTATATTAATTTAGACATATTTGGCTTTCGAACGTTTAGGCACTAAGGCCGAATCTCACTATTGTCTTGCATAGCTTGCTATGGTAAATTCGATTTAGCACATTATCAATGATTTGATTCATTCTAAACTTAATGTTTATTTTGTGCATCGTAATTGCACGTTGCCGTCTCATATACATTTAGGACTTAGGGGGTGCATGATAACCATTCTGGAGTAGAATTTCTACTCCAGAATGGCTTCTGAAGTAGAAATGCGTTTGTTAACACATTTTCACTTTTCTACTTTTGAAATACTTTTTCACTTCTGGAGTAGAAACGCGTTTGTTAAAACTACTTCTTTTTTTTGTTCCAGAATGAGTTTTCTACTCTAGAATGAGTTTTAAAGCCAAAAAGAGAAGTAACTTTTTTTTACTTCTTTAGAGAAAGAATGACTTCTGGCTTCTCTTCTAGACCGTCCAAACCTTTTGCATTTGTACCAATTCAATATATTTGGTCGACCGGTGCTGTCATGACGTGGCACGGC
>BCNH02000006.1:19338964-19364902 GCA_001662345.2 Metrosideros polymorpha var. glaberrima | reverse complement strand
TAAAATATTATTATTTCTCTTCCAGAAGTAAAAAAATTTTCTTGTTTTACCAAACGCATTTTTACTCCAGAAATCAACTTCTTGAGTAAAAGTAGAAAAATCAACTTCTAGCCAAAAGTTGATTTCTGGAGTTGAATGGTTACCATTCACCCCCTTAGAGTACATTCATGATTCACATTTTTAGGGGGGTAATTTGATGAACAAGGTATACCTTTCTCTTTGCATGCGTACTTCAATTTTTTTTTGTTTCCTAGCCTCGTTTCAATTCACTTAAATCAAAGGCACGTTGAATGGTTAACACCTACAAACCATTTTTAATGATATTTGCTTTTTTCCAACTTCATCTTCTTAAGTTTCTATAGCTCTTGCTCTTTAAATGCAAGAAGTTTAGTAAACAGATAACCTGTGCCTACTTATTCTTATTCTCAGTTCGGAAACTATGTCACATGATTCGATGTTATCTCAATAGTCAATATTCCGGAGTGACGATGCTAGAAGATTTGACCATGTTTCGAACTGAAAAAATCTGAACACAGTTCGTAGGAAATTAAGATTTGCAGAGATCCGACTCCATCGTCTTGGGAAGCATGATGATGTTGCTGTTTATGATGGATCTTGGACCGAATGGGGCGCCCAATCTGACATTCCTGTCGAAAAATCATAAGATAAAAAGAACACTTCCAAACGATGCAATTACATGCTACCGAATTTCTCAGTATGAGGTTTACATTACGGCTGCTTGATTGTGACAAGAGAGATTGTAAAATAAAAATGTTGTTTTATTTTGCCTTTGTCAATTCCAAGTTGTTTTGAACATGACAACTGTGTACGTTAATAAAGGTAACAAGTGCAAAGTATGAGTTGGATTTCTTCGAAGGAAAAAATTCAAAATCGTTGAGGGAATCTGACAGGTGAGCACATATTGGCAAAAAAATACCTTGTTGGCCATTTGTGTATGGAAGCCATGCTCATTCCGATACAACGTTAAACATTATCCATGCATCTATGTTTGCTTCAGATTCTTGGATGTAGCTTTGCAACTGGCTTCTCCTCTCATCCTTGATTAGGCCTCGTTATCATCATGAATACAAATTGCAAGAAGTCAATTACATGCGCTTTAAGTCACATTTGGGATTGTGATACATTTCGTTCTTTCGGACCATGTTTCCCAGCAATTAGACTATTTTTCCCATTTAGTTGAGGGGGCAGGACATGCAAAGAACACTTCCATGGCAACATTACCAAGACAGGGGCAAAGGCAGGGACCTTAAAAGAAACAAAAGACGAAAAAAGAAACTGAGAGAACCACATCGAGTTATAGAAAAGTGCAAACGGGGCATTCCTCTCTCGAGGCAGGATTGAATCTCAAAAATTTACAAGCAAACCAATGCTACATTGACTATCTTTTTAAACATGAAAATGAGAACCGGAGCCAATGGTCGATTCAACATCTGTAGCTTACAGCAGACCCAATTCTCTGTTGACAGCTGGGAAGCAAATGCTTGTACAGTTTCAAACTCTTCCCTGCATACACCAGAATCAACAATGAACACGACACCGTACATTGCTGTGTATGGTAATAAATTGTTGAGGATGGAACCCACAATCAAGGATGATCATCCAACTCCAACACCCAAGTCAAAGTAATGGATCGTGAATTTATCAGCCAATCAGGACAATTGACAGATTTTCACATTTTATAGATTTTAGGTCGGTGTTGATCCAAAATTCCCTTGGGCGTGGTTTTTTTTTTTTTTTTTTTAAGACACTCTCCTGAAAGACCAGATCTAGAACAAATCAACCACGACAAGCTTTTTTCTTTGTAGAAGGCTGCTTTGGAACTTTACCATCTGCATACTATTCTAAGTGCTGACTCAGGTAAGATCTTCTCTGCTTTCTTTGATAGATTGTTTTCAACTAGAACACGGTGATAGAGAAAGACGGTTCCAATCTAAGTGCATGCAAGATACCATAGTTAGTACATTGCTGATGCACCATCACAGCAAAACTCTCTCTGAAATCATCAGTCATTACAAATATTTCCCAATTCTCACTATTTTCATGCTTCAAGGCCTTTGGCCAAAAAAGTAAAGGTTTTGACCAGAAAAAGGAGAAGGTTTCCACCTTTTGGCTGGGATGTATAACACTAATTCAGTCACTGCCTACGTTGCTAAATGGATTTTATACGCTTCCTAGACGGAAAAAAGTAGGTATAGAAACTAAAATGTAGGAACCCAGTCAGCACATATTTCCTTTAACGACACGCATATTGCAAGGGCCAACAAGCTGCTGATTGTCTCTGGTCCCCAATGAGGTAATATAGGACCAAGACACGACACGTGATTGAACAGCTTTGGTTTAGCATATGTAGGTTTACATCATAAACGGGTCACTCGACAAAAATTGCATCTTATGCGGGTTGACCCATTTAAACCATTTAAACATGGATTGACACGTTTTAAGTTAACATGTCATTTTTTAACATGATAAGATTAGACATGTTCTAGCATGTTGCATATCTAAAAAAATTTCCCTCCTTAATAGTCCATAAAATAACCCCATCTTAAAAAAGTTAATAGTAAGAAGGAAAACATATTTAGGGATTCATAAATCATGAATATAAAAAAAAGTCCTAACTCAACAATAAACTCTCGATATAGTGTGCAGTGAAATTACTATATTGTCAAAAAATGCTGAAATGTGCTAATTTGTTAACACAGGTAATCATGTATAAACGTGTTCATCATGTGCAAGGTGAACGTATACTTGTAAACAAGTTAACGTGTCATGTTATGCCAACACTTGACATGGTGACACACATTTGATAATCGTGTTAACCATGTCATGTGACCCACTTTATTACGGGTGTCATATTAGTGTTGATACAGTACGACGCATTTATTAAAAATGTCGTGGTCGGTTTAGCCATATACGTATTATACTCCTATATCGATTCGACACAACAGGACATGAATTATCAGCCCTATACAAATTATGAGCAGTAGCTAATAGATGGCACGGTCTTGACCAGAATGTGCACAAAAAGCATTACCTTCCATTAGGATGCCCCACATAGACCATGGTGCTGATTAGCCCTCCAGGCTCTATAACACTCCCTGCGGCTTCCAATGCTAGTAGTGTTGTTTCTGATCTAGTGGTTATTGCTTTATCACCTCCAGGAAGATAGCCCAAATTGAATGCCACAAGCCTACAGGGCACCACAACTACTAAAAAAATAAAGGAAAGGGGAAAGACAAGGGACAAAACTGCAGATCTTTGAGTGAAATGCTGTCATATACTTTGCATACATTAGGATATCAACTAGTGCTATTAGCTAATATCATCAGTCATTAATTGATTGTAATCTCAAGATGGTATAGCTTTTAGGTCAAATTGCAAAACACCATAAGCAAGAAAAGGTAGAGGCTGCCCTGTAATATTGCAAGTATATCTGAAAAGGCATCTCACTTCTCCAGTAAGATGCCTTCGACACTAAAATGTCTGAGTAGGAGATGCAAACTGAGGGTACACTACATACAAGAATCGTTTAACTTGGTCAATATTCAGGATGACCGTACATTTGCTTAAATACATTACATATAAGAATAGTTTGATTTGCTTCTACAAAACAAGGGATTCAGAGGATATGATTGCTCGTGTTGATAAAAGTAACAAAGATGAAAAGGTCATTGAGCAAAATTGACAATGACAAACTGAGTGCAGTCAAGTTTATTTCATCCAAACGCCGAAGTAAGATGCTGAGGAGCAGATTACCTCACCAAGGCATCCTCAGGGACAATTTCTGCCATCTTACTATGACACATGGGAAAAAGCTTCACAACCTCCATCTGCACGCAACCCACTACCAAAGGCATCAGCAATGCAAGAGGAATGGAACTCAAGGAGATAAACTAATTATGATTTACAGTGACCTCGCTGTTATCATTAAGTCTCTTTTACATGCGAAAGAGAAAAATTAATGAGTTGAAGTACACAAAGAGGACCTCTTGGGTGCTGAGAGATTGTCCTAGGAAGCAAGAGGTACTCTATAAAGCATCTTCCTGGATGTCCATTCCATAGACACGACCCCTAGCCGATTCACCCGCTACCAGTTTGACAAGTGCTAAGGTATCGTGACCATTGCCGCAAGTGGCATCAACGACGGTGTCGCCGTCTCGAACCACATGTTTCCAGACTCTGAGAGAGAGAGAGAGGGAAAAAAAGAATGCATTGGCTATCGACGAGAAGGCGGGCGTCGGACCACGAGGCTTTTGGGAATGAGATTAAACAGGCAAAGTCCAAGCAAAGCAGCAGGGAAGGAAGTACGTGGGGAGATGGATGGGTGATGGAATACCCACGAGTGAGCTACATCAGTTGCCTTCCTCCTCCCAAATATGTATCCAACCATTTGATCTTCGAGTCCTGAAAATCACAACATCCGACAACAACCATCAATCAATTCGATCCGCAATTCTAGGGTTCAAGCCCACCCATTATTCCGTCCTCTCCTCCTTCCAAGTTCAAACGAATGTACAGTGACTGATGGTGGAAGAGCAGCTCAATCAGAAAAATCGAGCTATGCATCTAAGCAAAATGCGTGCAAAGAAGAGAAGCTACCGGGAAGAGGGAAATCGGTAGAGATGGAAGCGTGGGCGTTTCGCAGGGAAGAGAAGGGAGAGGAGAAACAGGTGAAGTGGCGTTTCAGCTTCGTCGCTCTTCGAACAGATGCTGCGTACGCGAACAATCGGCAACTCGTCGGCGGCAATCGCAGCGACATTCTCCCCCGAGCTCATCACCCACCGCCGGACGGTGACGAAGACCCCGACACTCTACCACTCATCTCTTTGCTGATATCTTCTTATCGGCATGAAAAAGAAAAAAAATGTCTACAATCTTCATACACGAGCTCCTTGGATTGAGAATCATAGGTATAGGGCCATTTGTTTATATTGCTTGAAATATATATTTAAAGATTTTCCTAGACATAAAAATATTTTTTGTTCATTTAATTTTTAAGCATTACAAATAATTATTTTAGAAAAATATTGTCAAATTATTCATTTTTCACTAAAATATGCTTGTTACACTAAAATCTTCAATATTTTAAAGAAAAATGATTAGTTTTCATTTGTTTAATAGTCAAGAAAAATGATTTCCTTTTTGCTAAAATGAGAAGTCATTTTCCCACTCATTCTAAGCTTATTGTTTTTAATCCATGAAAAATGTTCTCTGTAAATCAATTAGTTTTTCATCATCTAAACACTGAAAAGTCGAAAAATAATTTCCTGAAAATAATTTTTCTTAAAACAAACCAACCCTAAATGTTTCATATGTTCTACAAACAAGGAATCACTTAAAATACATCACAAAACATTATGCATAGATCATGGAGCTAAAACGCAATACCAAGAGACAGCGTACGTATTTTTTTTGCATATCCTAGATCATTTACTAATGGCACTTTGAGAGCTTTCGCCAATTGCCGAGCTGATGAAAGAATCGGTAGTATTAATATAAAACAACATTGAAGTCGAGAGTCAAGATGCCCCGAAAGTGTTCAAGATGTCTCCGATTTGAGATATCATGTGTGTCAGGGTGCCTCGGGAGTGTTCGGAATACCTCGTTAGTTGAGATGAATTGCCATGACTAGTATGATATATGTACATGCACCTATAAATAATCACATGTACATATCGATGAACTATTTTGTGATAACCATGCATTATAATATGTTATGGCATCTTCTTGTGAATACATTGTTAAGCGGTTTTCATTTAATTTATCGTAATAAGAAAAATAGTGCATTGACTCATTTAATTGCCTTTCATGGTCATTTTGTAATTGTGTGGAATTAACGTTATTTTATAGATACCAGATTGAGTGGTAAGATAATATCTTACCTTAAACTTAGAGATTTCATTTGCTACACTTTGGTTCACTCTTTATATTTCAAATTTGTAGGATGAATTTCTCACCATCAGTTCATCACTACTTTTTGGAGTTCCTGTGTATTTTGATTGGGAATATCAGGATGTGTTTGAAGCTGAATCAGCAGTAGTATACACTAAGTATAGTTCTATCATATGGGTCGACGTGGAGTTGGTTGAGTGGATTCCCCATCGATTTGTCGCTTGGTACTAGAATATTGGCGGTCAGTTAGTAAAACCGTTGAGGAGTTTTGATGGTGAAGGCAACATGTCGATGGATGAGGTCGTTGATGCTTAGTGAAAGGTCTTGGCTTTTTTACAAGCAAGTCTTTGGCACAGGAGTATGGGTGTAGCGGCGCTATTTGACCCACATTCTTCCTAGAGTTAATGCATTGTTTCTTGTTTATTTTTGGTTGCTTGTATTAATGCAACGAAGATGGACGTTAATGAAGATACATATGTAAATTATTCAAACCTGTAAAATTGGAATACTAGATGATTTGGCTATTTTATTCTGCTTCCACGTGTTTATAATAATAAGAATGAGAGAATATAAGAGTAAAGGACGCGTGTTGGGCATGACAGTTTCTGAGGCGTCGCAAGTGGGAGACTGGGCAGCAATGGCGATCGAAGGGTGAAGGATTTTGAACGAAAGAAAGAAGAAGAGAGAACTCCTCCTGTTATGGTTCATGCAAACCCTTTGCCCCCAATTCAAAAAATTGTTTCGATTGTGTCTTTCGTTTTGCCACCACTGCTCCCCAGAACTACCATCGTTCTCAACACTTGCAATTCCTCTACGGTAATTGTATATTCGTTGATTAGTGAAGTTTTGATTGAAATTTTCTCGGATTTTTCAACTTGCAATTCCTCTGCGGTAATTTTGACAGGCAGCATGCGAGTTTAATTAGTTGACTGCTTTCTGTAGACACTTCTTATATCCTAACAAAAAAAAAATTTGGGGAAGCTATGATTTCCACTTCTCATGACAGGTATTAATTTTTGTCCTCTTCAAGGCCATCATTTAATCTTGTTCACCTATCAGAACATGGAGATGGCCTCTTGAATCTTGTTAGGATTAGGCGCACAATCACAACAAAGTACAGAGTAAAGGCGAGAAAGAAAAATCGAGACACAAGATTTTATCGGGTTCACCTCTAAACTAGAGCTACATCCAACGAAGAATTCCATTATAATCAGAAGCTTGCGCCTCTCAATTACATAACTCAATTACAAGTGAAGGAAAATATATATAGATGGTAGCTATTTATGGGCTAAACCCAAACTACAAAAAAAAAATACGGATGGAGCTCGTGCATTACGATTGACAAGAAGTATGAACCACACTTCAACAAACCTGAGTTGAAAGTATCAATGCACTGTGTTCATGCTTAGTTTGCTGAACTTTAACTTAGATTCAGAAGCTACGCAAACTAGTGTTTTTTTTTGGGAGGGGGGAAGCCATGACTTTCCACTTCTCATGACAGTCCTTAATTTTTCCCCTCTTCAAGGCCATCATTTAATCTGGTTCGCCTATCAGACAATGGAGATGCCCTCCAAAATCTGAGCTGAAAGTAGCAGTGCAATGTGTTCATGCTATTTTCCTGAACTTACTCTATCTATTCCTAATGTTTGGCTTTTCCAACCGAGTTAGCCCAACCTTCAAGACTTATTGCGGTGGGAGGGTCTAGAGCTCAAGGAGGCTGCTAAGCTGTACTTCTCTGCAGCAAGGGAATTGCTCCGTCATGTGACGCGCTTCCTCCGGCTGATATTGCCAGCTTAGCAGCCTCCTTGAGCTCGAGACCCTCCCACCGCAGTTTCAACCTTACTGCCTCCAACCGACTCAGCCTAACCTTCAAGACTTTCCTCATCCCCCACACTATGGTGGTAATCAGTAATTATTAACCACGCGAAACAATTGTCACTGGTTTTTTTTATCTAGTGTAACCTTTTGTTGTCTTTCTTGTGGTCATTGCAGAGTAGGAAGATGAAAGAAGAGAGCGGTGTTTGGGGATGCAATGCTCTGAGGAAGGACAGCATATGTTGCTGGATGCTAGCTCTTGATTGTGGTTCTGTTGCCAGATATTTAAGCACAAAGAAAGTACTTATGATCAGTTTTTGTTCGCGTCTTTGTTTGGTTAGTGCAAGTGATTGACTACGGTATGTGTTATCTGCTTGTGGGTATATATACACATAGATTTTCTGGAACAAACTGCACAGATTGTCAATTGTATGGATTGAGAGCAAAAAGAGGAATGTTAACTAGGATTTCGTGTGTTAGAGGTACTCTTGAAACAGTTGATGAAATCTAGGTAGCGAGTGCCTTTATGATCGTGTCGTGGCAAAAATGCATTGTCCATTTCGTCGATTCGAAGGAATTGAGGATTAAGGGTTGTTCTCTCGTAAAGCACAGGCATTGCGCTGCACACACAAGGTATGTTCCTGCCAATACCATACATCTGGTCTTTATCGTTATCCTCGCATGATATGAAATGATAGAACCCTTAATTGAGAATAGAACTTATAATTCCAAAACCAAGTGAATTAAAAGAATTTGTTTCCATGGTGTTGATGAACGAACAAGTATACATACAGCTAGAATTGGAAAGTGATTACACGAGTCAGAGTTTGAAATTGAATCATCTGTTCATAGTACTTGAACCATTGAATCATGTTATGTGTAATTTTGACTAGTGGAAAGCAAGTTCTCCCTCAAAGATTTGATCCGAATTAATCAACCTGTTAGTAAAGTAGAAGATCGGTTCCCACCATGCTTGGGCTGCTCAATTAACAAAACCAATATTTTTTATTTGAGATCATTTCCTATGAAAGTTGTGATGTTTCGACGAATTCAAAATGGTTGCTGCTGGGGATACAACTTGAAAATCCTGGAGTCCCACCTCATTATCCTTTCATAACCAGTTTCTTTGTCTGGTTCAAACTACTTCAAGATGATGACCCATTCATGGAGGCGGCGATGAGGAGGAGGAGGACGAGACTTGCCATGCGGAAGCAAGCATGATGGGCCTGCCTTTCCACCCAAGAAGAAGACAACCCTTGTCGGTGCCAAGCGTGTACCCGTCGCAGCCATAGACCGACAACATCATCCTGGCTCGGCTCATGCACTTCCCCAGACCCACCCCCTGAAACCCGGCCCTCCCCAGCTGCCTCCGCCATTGATCTGCCCTCTCGTGCCTCTCCCTCCTATCTGACCCCTCGCATGCCACCACGTTCCTTATCTCCTCCGCGTAGTGATTCCCCTCTATCTTCATCCTCTGCACGCTGCTCCTAGGTAGGCTCGCCTCCAGCGAGTCAAATATGGCCGAGTAATAGTGGAGCGACTCCAAGAACCACCCTAGGAAGAAGGGCCCATTGTGGTTCGCGTCCTGCTCAATCACGGTCAGCAGGGTCGGCCCAAGCTTCCTGATGGCCTGGAGGATGGACTTGAGAGAACCTCGGCTCTCCTTGACGAACTGGTGCATCTGCATTATGCTGTTCACATACAATGCCTCTCCTTCCACTATCCCGAGCTTCTCTCTGGTGAAGAGCAATGGGGTCGGCGGGTCCGTCACGATGCTGAATTGCAAGGTCATACCTAACAAAGCGGCCTCGTGAGCGAGGGATGTCATGGCAGATTCTATCATCGGGGAGTGATTGGGATCACCGATGAGTCCCGTGATCCGCAGCGATCTTGGTGGGCCCTCTGTCCTAGAGGCTAGAGTTCTCAACAGAGAGGGCCACTGGAGCAATGTGTGTTGGAGTCCTAGATCGATGATGTGCAGCGAATCCCTCCCGTGAGCGGCTTGATGAATTGCTTCATTGGCTGCCATGTAGCCGAAGGCAATGTAAGGAGTGGTTTGGTGGAGGAGTTGGAAAGCTTCCATCTTTTCCTCCCTGGTAGTAGGAGGAGGGGACATGTCATTTGGTGAGTTAGTTGAGGTAGTTGCGGAGAAAGTGCCATTCATGTTGACATTGTGATGAAGGGAGAGTCTGGACTTCAATCCGACTGCAAAGCGGTAGGCGACGCGCTGGAGAGAGTCACCGAGTGGGGTGACCGAGCCCCAGATTTGGTAGAGCAGAGAGTCGGCAAGTTGCATGTCTCGGCAACCCACTGCCTCAGCGCACGCTAGCAATGAGTGGACCAAGTGGAGCCCTTGGTCGACCCCTTGACTCGCCTCCTGATTGATCGCGCCTTGAGCAATCTCGGAGTTTTGATTCGACTCCTCTGTGATGATGTCCATCTCATCCCCTTCAATGTTGTTGATCATGAGAGGGAGGTGATCTCCGCACGCATCATTTGCCATGGAGAAGGAGAATCCTCCAATGTCCTCTTCCAGTTGATCAAAGGATATGACAGTGCCATCAATTTCACCCACATTGTCATGAATATGATGATCTTCCATGTTGATGAAGCTATCGACAAATTCGTCGACCTCAGATGAGGAAGCTAGATGAGGGGTGTTGTCATGGTCGCAATTAGGTGAACGGTGCGGATCGATCTGGATCCACAATGTGTCGTCGTCCTCCTCCCACTGCCCCGGTTGGCCTTGTTCCTGCTCTAACCTGGCAGGGCAGAATCTTCTCAAGGCAAAGTCATGGTTGAGGTTGTCATGATGCATGGGGAAGTAGAGGCATCCATTCAGAGCTTCCATTGCTTGACTCTTTGCAGGAAGAGGAGTGGAGGAGGTGAGGACCTTGGATCAGTGAGGAATGGCCCAAGAGTTTGGGGGACACCTCGTTATAAATGAAGGTGGTGGGGACAGGTATACCTTGTACCTAAGTTAAAATAAAAAACAAAGAATATTCCATCTGCTTCGAGCTAAACTATCTTTAATATCTCATTGGTCAATACTGTGATACAAGGCTGGCATGTATCAAAATGAAATTATAGTAGATGTTAACTATGTACTATTAGCCAATAATACATAGTTGTTGACTTTACAAGGTGGCAATTCGTATTTATCTATTGAGGATGCATTTAAAGATGGTTCACCTGGAAAGGGTCAACAGCTAGAACCATGCTCCTCTCCCCAAACTTCATTTAGAGTCCATTTCTTTTGGGCATTGTCTGAGAAAGAGAGAGTGGCTAATGATTTTGTTGACAACCAAACTCCGAGCTCATCGAGTACATCATTAACTCGAGCGACTTTGATGTCCGGACGAAGACTAACCATTGCCCTTTTCTGCAAACTATTTCACGATTCTTTTTTCCCCCAAGCCTTTCCAAATTGACCGCGTGGCCATGCTGCATTTGCATTTATCCCCTCGACCTAAAATCAGTTAAAAGGATGTGTTGCCTTTGAGGCTGCAGGAGGATGTATCAGCATTAGATGGGTCATTGAGGGAAATTAGAATATGAAGTAAGGAAGGGAATTAGGTTTGAGGAAGTAGGAAAGGGACAAGGGTGCAAGAGACAGGGAATTTACTGCAATAGCTAGCTGGCCTTTAAGACAAAAAGGGGAGGGGCCGGTTATTTAGGTTAGGAAACCCTCCAACCGGAAGGTGGGACCCTCCCCCACATTTATCAAGAGCGATGGACTAATGTGCCTTGTTTCTCTCCTAGTCGGCCAACAAGCAATGAGACGTCCAAGGTAGGCTTTCTCACCTGCTTGTCCCATTCCAAAATCAAGTTTTGCACCTCCCATCGTCTCTCTTCTTTTCATACTCCCCCCCAAGAAAAATCCAAACATGTCATTATTGTGTGTCAATTTTAGCAGAAACGATTGCTAAAAGCCTCTGTAGTGGGAAATTGATTGGCCAGGGATGTGGAAACCTTGCAGCTTCAATCAACTGTGGGCCTGGTCAATCAAATGTGCACCGTTTGAATAGAGCTCACTGCTCAAGTAGGGAAAGAAGATAGGTGGGCCTAGGGAAAGCCCATTGACTCCTATGCTGCCCCGAACCGGAACCGGAGATGGGATTTGGGAGGGATCATCTCATCTCATCTCATCTCATGCTAGGACTGCTACAATGGGTCACAAATCTATATTGTAACCCAAACTTACTGAAGTGAATTACATGAGATTTACCTTAAACTTAAAATATGGGTTATAGAAAAGCCCAAAAAGAGAGGAGTTTCAGCGTAAGGAACCCACTTTCAATCCAAGTTAAGAAAACGGATGTGACTCCGTTCGCTTCTCTCTTATCTCTCTCCTTCTTCTCTCTTCTCTCTTAGCTATCGACAATATCCTGTCTTCTTATTCTTCTTCTACAGCTCCGTCCTCGTTCCTCGTTCCTCGCCTTTTTTCAAATGCCCTTTCGTCTCACCACTCGCTTTTCCTTTTTCATTCTTCCTTTGGTGCAATCGTATTTCTCTTCTTCATTCTTCACTTTGCAAGGTCTATAAATTAGAGCTTGAAACTGTTGCACATGCGAAATTTGGACATCGAGAAACTCTATGATGCCTACTCGGTCTGCTCCTTTTGTTGATTCTAATAGTAAAAAAATTAGTTTGAATTGTTGCATTGTTTCAAGGGATGTCAAAATTTTCTAAGCAAAGTTATTATCAATTTGATCGTGAAGTTATGCTTTGCTGTTGATATTGTTGTTGGTGTTATCTGCACTTTGAGTTTATTTTTTGTGGATTCGATTTAGCTTTAAGCATGCACCTTCGATTGAACTAAAACTATTTTTCGTGGTTCAATTTCTTCACAGCGTCAAACATTGGGAAAATGAAATGAGAAAAGGCAATAGTAGGAAGAAATGTATAAAGAAAGTGATGAGTTTAATGAGGTAAAGAAAATAGGTCACTGTTTCCCACTCCATCATTTAGATCTCACAACTGCTTCAAATTTATATATATACGAACATCCTCTTGACCCTCGGACCCATCCACACAGGTGACTTTGTCTGTCAACGCAACACTCACCTATGTCTCCACGTTGCTCATAAGCCACACAAAGTCATAACCCACGACCCAACTCAAGCTCCTTCACCGACTTGACAAGTGGTGCCCATTCTTCAAAAGTAACAATTTAAGGATATAAATTGTTAAGAGTTAGAGTTTGGATATGAGTCACTGAAGCTATATTGTGCAAATGTATTTAGCTTAGAACCAGACTGAAAAAATAGGATATGAGTAGGTTTCAGACTTTAAAAATTGGAATTAATTATAATAACCCCATAAACTTTAAATATACGGATTACAAAATGTCACGGACCAAAAAAGGCCCTAATAAAATCCAAGGAGCACCTGTACCCAATTTCTTTCTCTATTTGAAGCCAATGAGCAAACATAAGCATCATGTCCTTCTTCACCCAATTCTCCGCTCGCTGAGAGGGAGGGACCACCATCGTCGTCCGTTTTCAGTCCTTGCGTTTGCGGGTAGCGAGCGAGAGAGAGAGAGAGAGAGATGGGGAAGGAGGAGTCACCGTTCAGGGGGGATATTGTGAAAGGGAAGGTGGCGTTGATCACGGGAGGCGGTTCTGGCATCGGATTCGAGATCTCCACCCAACTGGGCAAGCATGGAGCTTGTGTCGCCATCATGGGTCGTCGCCAGCCTGTGCTCGATTCCGCCGTCTCCGCTCTCGCTTCTCTTGGAATCCCCGTGAGCTTTTTCGCTTTCTCTTCACTCCATTGAATTTGAATTCTCATCTCCATTGCGGGTCTGCGACCGGTCGCTTTCTTCAACTGTGAGCTGAGCTGAGCTGAGCGATGCTATGTATTATAATCCCCTAGTAGTTCTCCCTTTCCGGATGGGGATATTATCTGAATCTTGTGCTCAACTCTTGTTTTTCTTTAGACTGTTTGGAATTTGGAGGATTGAGCTTCGAGCGCCTTCACTTTGTTGACTGCATGCGCTGAATTATCTGGACACTGGGGGAGCTGGTTAATTTGTCGTTTCTGATGAGTAAGAGGCTTCAGCTGGTGTAACGTTTCCGCCGGGATGATGACCAACTTTAAACTGATACGTGCCCTCAGTGATCCCAACTTTGTTATGCTTTCAATTACTTATCATTGGGCTAGGCCGACGCTGAATTGCTATTCCAACTGAAACGCTTTGAACTCGGTTGTTTTTCATCGTCTATAAGTTGCTTTACTGATGACTTCGTAGGCTGTTGGGTTTGAGGGCGACGTGCGCAAACAAGACGATGCTAAAAGAGTCGTAGAGTCCACCTTCAGGCATTTTGGCAGGCTAGATATTCTGATCAATGCTGCTGCTGGCAATTTTCTCGTTTCGCCCGAAGATTTGTCCCCCAATGGGTTTCGGACAGGTACTGTCCTTTTCTACGCATGCCACTTCGAGTCAATAAGAAGTCTGGACCAGGCTTAAGAAAGAGAAGGATCATTTAGTTGCTGAAAAGGATTTAATTCAAGCCATCTAAAGATACTAATGTAGCAGACAATCCTCATGCAGTTATGGACATCGATTCGGTTGGCACATTCACAATGTGTCACGAAGCACTCAAGTATCTTAAGAAGGGAGGACCTGGAAGAGGCTCCTCAGGTGGTGGAACTATACTGAACATAAGTGCCACTTTGCATTATACAGCAGCATGGTATCAAATCCATGTTTCTGCAGCTAAGGTTTGTCATATCAATCAGTATGTCACCACAGTTTCCCTTTTGTTTTTACAACTGCTTTTTGAATGAGGATTCGACCAAAGCCATCCCACAACATTGTTTGCCTGTGGTAGGGGAGATGTGAGCTTCGTAGTGGTCTCACACAGATTAATTTATTACAGGCGGCTGTGGATGCAGTCACGAGAAACCTTGCGCTAGAGTGGGGAGCTGATTATGATATTAGAGTTAACGGAATAGCTCCTGGCCCCATTGGCGACACTCCTGGCATGAGTAAGCTCGTTCCTCCAGAAATTGATAGCAAAGCCAGAGATTATATGCCTCTATATAAATTAGGCGAAACATGGGATATTGCTATGGCAGCTCTTTACCTTGCTTCGGATGCAGGTTAGTAACTAGTTCACTTTGAATTTGCATCTTTATAAGTCCACTTTTGCATCTTCGTGCCGCTTGTCTTCTTAAGCTGTTGGCATTCAGTGTCTTGCTTTTCCCCAGTCTACATCGTAAAGTTGTAATCTTGAAGTACCTCGTGTTGGTTGGTGCCCTTTGCTAATGATATATGCGGTTTGGCGTGACGCTTGTTTTAGATATTGTAGGAAGACCAAAGCAAAACAAAAACTGTTGGTTGAAGAGAAAAAAATCAAGGATGAAGGACTTGGTTTTACAACTTTCTTGTGGCTATGTTAATTACACTTAGGGGAGGAGGGAACAATGAGTCTTGGATTTTGGTCTCGTGCGTGAAAAGGGCTCACAGTTTCCAACAAGGCCAACCCTTGGTCTTAGCAGGGTTTTGCAGCCTAAAGAACGTAATATTGTTTTACTGATGAATGCACTATTTTCTTGTGACTCTATATAAGCTTTAGCTTTCTGACGACATTGCTCATGCATATTATCGTAAGGTAAATTCATCAACGGTACCACACTTATAGTTGATGGTGGACTTTGGTTGAGCCGGCCTCGCCATCTCCCAAAAGAGGCAGTGAAACAACTTTCTCGAGCAGTGGAAAAGAGGTCACGGGATGCACCGGTCGGGGTTCCAAAAAGCAAGCTCTGAGCTCGCTGAGGGGAAGAGTTATGCAAAGGGCAACCCCACTGATCATTTGCCCATGGAGCTGCTTTGCTGTACAAGGCTTCATAAATAAATCTCATTCGTGGGGTTACCGAAAGATTCTAAATTATTATGTGAACGAGCATGGGGACAGCCTACCTCATAAAAGACTGAACAATTGTACTGCGTCCTCAATGCAATGATCAGACAACAGTTATCTCTCATGGAAGGAATAAACACGACTGCACTATCTCAATGACAACGTATTGCGACAATGCATGACGGATGATACTGTTGTCACGCTGGTAAAATAAGTTTATTAGTCACAATTCCATGGTTGCGGGTGCCCTTGCTATACAAAAAGTTATCTCTCTTCCTATTTGCAAACCATGTCAATACTTCTAGGTGGTTTTGATGCCTTCTTTATCCAGTAAAAACCAACTGTGCCCTCACGTTTATAGTACAAAAGATACAAACAAGAAAGATCTGTGAAAGGAGGGCCTGAGATGGTTGTGCAGGGCTCGGTGATGGAAAAAATAATACAAAGAATTGTGAGCTTCAAGGAACGCATTTCACTTAGAGACGCCGATCGTCCATCATGCTGGGTAAACCATTGGTACCGACAGATCAACAGGATCAAAGAATTCAGTCATTGGCACATAAAGCCGTCCACTGATCCATAGATGTCATTCTGGGTGGTATCTGGATTCAGCAGGTAGCAACCTACACCCGAAACTGTTGCAGAGTTGTCATTCTTTCCGACTTTTTGAAGCTTTCCGGGCAGCATGTGGCTTTTGAGCTGGCTGGATTTGATTGAAATTACCATACAGATTTGAAGAGCCACCAAATAAAGCATAGGATCTTGGAAACTCATTAACATCGATGAAGAGGTGCTGGATATATGTCGAGAGGTTTGTAGCGCAGCTTATCATTATGAGGCAAAGGTCCATCCTGAAGAATCAATTATCTGGTTAAACAAATTATACTGCAAAACCATGTAATACTTAATGTGGATGCCAAAGGAAAGAGATTGAAAACATATAAATATCCAGGAAATCCGGAGTTCAAGACGATGATAATGCAAAAAGAATCACCCCTAAGCGCGTTAAGGAAAAAGCACCACAAAAGTTAAATAGTTATAATTGTGCAGGAGGTAAATTGGCCTTGATATGATGACCACAGAAAGAGTGCAGCGGATCTATTCAATCTAGAGAAAAAAAAATACAAATTGAACTCAAAGAGTGACAAGATACTTGTATAGAACAGAAATGCATCCTAAGCTGCCGGTCATAGTCGAAAATAGTTCAACCTTTAACCTAGTTGATTAGGAGATGAATGCATGCACTGAGGATTCCCTCAACAAGAATACTGCGTTCAGAGAGTAACCAGTGGAAATTAAGAATTCTTCCTTTCTTGCAATCAGTACCGACACAACTATCCATTTAGTATGAAATATGATGGCAGAGAGTTACCTCGTCCAAGTTTATTTGAAAAGGCTTCACCAAATCTTCAAACATTGAGACAGGGATATGCCTGATCAGCTCCTCAACTTCCTAAAGACAAAAAAAAAATAAAAAATGAACTTGCATACGAATAAGCTGATCAAAGTTCTAAATTGACTTTTGCAGAGGCCATATTCGAAAGATATACAAAAAAATTGGAAACAGTTCCACAAAGTACATAGAAAGGTACAAAGGTTAAAGAGCATGAATCTCCTGACTCATAGGCATGCTATCTGAAAGACGACAGAGAAAAAAATTGTGGAATTTGAATAAAACTAGAGTCAAGCAAGGCAATGGAGTAAAATACTCATGTAAGAGACAACCTAAGAGTACTGCACAATCATAGGAAGAACGTTACAAGGTTTGTTTATAAGTTTTCATCCTCTGTATGATCATGCAAGCTCAGCTCTGAGATGGAGCAATGTGGTAAAGTGACAAAAATAGGAATTAGCACACTGTATACCAGGCCAGTGATCCTCGAATCTTCCAACAATTTATCAGCAATGATATCCAATATGTGCCTGTTCTCCATCAGGCCTTTCATTGCAAGTTCTTCTGTCTCTTCAACATACTGTACAAGCATCAAGTTCCATGTAAACAGCAAGTGGGGAAAAAAGCAGAAAGAAGGCAGTAAAAGGTAGAGTTCTTAAAAATAATAATTCTGCATCTTTAATAACCAACACTACAAGTTGATTTTCCAATCATTTTATATTTTTTAACTGCTATTCTTTTTGCTTCTCAATTACATGTACTTGCTATAGATTTGTTTTTAATGGCTACACCTACACCAGCTAAAAACAAAGAATTTAAGCAGCTTATTGTTAACCCTGCAAACATTAAAGTACTCCAAAAAAAAAAAAAAGAATCACAAGATCTTCCATAAGTGAATACTTCGATGAATGTTTAGTAATCAAGATAATACAGACCGAGGACCATGCACGTCCATTATTTACTGGCACATGTCAAAGGTGAAAAGTAGTCTTATATTTACCCTGGTTAACTCCCGAGTGAAGAGCTCAGATAATTCGAGTGACATATCAGCAGGTACCACATGAGGATCATCCCACTGACATAAAAGAAAAGAAAAACCAACAAGTTGGTTATATAGACTCTGCAAGTACCACAGAAAACATACTGCAAAAATCACTGCAAAAAATAACTGACCCTGTACTTTATTAGCTCGCCATCTGGACTATCTGGTCGATCAAGTAAGCCAACTCTCTTGGTTAGAAAGGCCAGCCCCAACCTTGCGTTCTGGGGGCTGATTACCATCTCCCTTGCAATCTGACAGAGATTTTAAGTGAAAAGGGACAGTATATCAAACAACTATCAAATCAACAATGGCTCCACAATAACATAAGCATATATTGCCATGAATGGCTCCATTCAGAAAAAGAGCACCCGTATTATAAGAAATGATCAGCAGCGCCAATTAATGATTACGATTCCTAAAATTCTCTTCAGAAATTGCACATGTGCAAGTGCACAGATCATTTGAAAATACTTAAATCATCAACTAGATCTGACATCGAGAAATTAACAACCTCTTTAAATAAATAAAAAAATTATAATATCACATTCTACTTCAAGTTACAGTTATATTGTTGACAAAAATTACCTTAGTTATTTTCTCCAGATCATCCTTCCCTCCATCAGTTATATCATTGCCGAAGACAACACGTTCAGCACATCGCCCGCCATGAGTGACCACCATCTGCATCTTCATGTAGCCAAAGGTTGTATAACCTTGGTCCACCATATCTTCGCGGGGGTAGAAGACAGATATTGCAGTCTCCTACTTATGGTAAAGATATAGACGAGACTTAGAATGCTATTCCTCTAAACACAAACCCGAGTTAATGATTCCTTTCTGTGTGTATAGCCAATACCTTGCCACCAGGCAGCAGCTGCGAGAAGGCATGCCAATCAAATCGAGGGAATAAGTGAGCCAATACTATGTGACCAGCTTCATGAACAGCCAAGAGTTTCTTCTTTTCTGATGAGACCTATAACAATTGAATATAAATTTTGTACAAATAACAGTTGATGAGAAACGGTTAGTATTGCGTCAACCACTTTGATAAACACCACAGGAAGAAAATACAGACATACACTTTCTTTACATTTCTGCTGTTCTTCCTCTGTAAGAAGCACCCCCATCCCCTCAAGCAATTGCTTATCTAAAACATCAATAATGTCTTGCTGGTAGATCTTTGAATGTCCTTTCCTCACCTGAGACCATAAAAATATATCCCTTAAGCAAAAACAAAGAGAACCAAAGTAAAATTACAATGCAATTCCACATCTAATCCAACTGAGGAGAAAGACTTTAAGAACACAACTTTTATACACTTAGTGTAAGACAAGTTCCAACAAGACTGTCCAATCGTCTTGCCACCAAAAAACCTAATATATCCTACCGCTGAATAATTGCCAAGACTGCGATAAATCCTTAGTATTGCGCCCAAATATGATCAATATCAGAATAATAAATTAATGAAATCATAAAGTGGACTAACTTACAGCCATGATTGCTGATTCATTCACGAGATTTCGAATATCAGCTCCGGAAAAACCAACTGTGCGAAATACAAACTGGAAAGTTCCCAAAAATAAAAAAGAGTGAATTGAAACTGGCATAGAACATAGAATGGGTTAGAGGCAACTACAAAGACAAGAGAGTACAATATTCAATAAGCTCGACAGGGCTCATCAAATAAACAACATTTATAACAGCGCTTTACTGACTTAGATGATAACAGAGATATCAATCCAATTGCTTGCATAATCAGGCTATAAATCGAACATATCCTAAAAAGCTCAACCATGGGAGACTGTAATTTTTGCTGTTGTCCCCATATTAGGTATATAATGAATCAAAGGAGATTGGTCAGCTAATATAGCAGGAATAGACAGAACAATAGATAGATGACAATTATAATTTTTGGCCGCCTGGCATATCCTGTCAATTTTCTGTATCACCATTACATCTCTCTAACTAGTTCAGCCGACAATATCAGCACCCCAGACCTTTTGCTTTTCTGCGACACTTAAAACTCATCCCTCTGGAACTATATTTTTCCTTTTTTGGCCGGAATCCCTCTGGCTCTATTGTTCCCTAATCAATTGTTGCTTTGTTACAGCACAAGATGAAAATTGTAGTACAGTGACAAATAAACTGGTAATTAAGACGAGTCAAGCCAATACTGAATTCTTCAACTGTTGGGTCATGAAGTATAGATATCAAGCCTTGACCATTAAATGAAAGATAAAAAGAAGAAGCATAGTCTTGTGTTACCTCCCCAAAGTCGACATCCTCAGTCAGCTGCTTTCCAGCACTGTGCACACCAAAAATTTGCACACGTTGCTGGGCGTCTGGCAGACCAATGTACAAGCGTCGGTCAATACGTCCAGGGCGGACAAACTCCAAATCTAGTTCATCTGGCCGATTGGTAGCACAGATGAATATCACAGCTTGTCTGAGGGAAAATCGATCCACACCAGTTTTTTCCTTCCTAAAAAAAAAGAAAATATGGAGCAAGAAAGATCCATCTTCATACAGAAGCACTCAGAGCGAAAAGACTTAATTATGTTCGGTAGGGGTGATTTGAAAGAAAGAGAACAGATTCAAATAGTTATTAGAGAAACAGGAGAGAGGAGTTGAAGGACTGAGTTATGATACTGTTTAGATGCTACCGAAAGGCAAAGAAAGTAAAAGAATATGTTTATATCATAAATATCCTTCTATGTATTCAGAAATAGAAATGAAATAAGGGCACAGGTGAAAAAGAAAAAAAGATTTTATTTATTGATAAACAAATCCCTCTATTTTTGGACGAATTTGTAAGGATCTAAAATGTACACAAAAATAACTTTACCAATCTCAACTAATCATTTCCTTCCAATCTCCATAAAGAATCATTCACTATTGTGCAGAAGTCACCACTAGAAAAATTGCCAAGGAAATAGGAGACCCTATTATACAAACAACATGAAAAATGGAAAGATGAGCATGGAGGAGATAATACAGCTTCAAAAAAGTTTGCGGTAAAAAAGATGACCAAAAATAACATCTAATCATAATATGTTCGGTCAAAGTTAATGCGAACATTGGGCAACAATGAGTCTGCCGTCATAGTTGAACACTCAGCAAAAGCATAATCCCAACTGCTTAAAGAGATTGATAATGAGGAAATGGCAAGCGCTGACTCTGAGTCTCTGACTGTAAGCAATAAGCTAGATGACAAAGACATGCACTTACTCCCCATCAAGCTGCGCAATCAATGCCTCAAATGTTGCTCTTCTTCGTGGATCCTTTCTTGCGTGCCTTCCCGCAATGGCATCAACTTCATCTACGAAGACAAATGAAGGTGCCTGCACAAAGAAATTTATGATTATAACTCACCTGCTCTTTCCAAGCTCTCTTAAAATTGATATAAAATCTTACTAATTACAAAGTTAACGCAGAAGAAGATAAGAATAACCGCGATCCATATGTATTTAGTAAATTTATGCATGTGGTCTTCGGAAAACGCTATTTAGTTACTCTTTGTTAGTTATGTATTATGGTGCTTCAACCAATGCAACTGAAAAGCAATCCTACTCCCCTTTGTTTACTTATACGGATGCCAAATCGTTCTATGCCACGACCTAGCCGCAATACTCACATTTCTCCTAGCAATAGAGAACATTTCGTTAATTCTTGCAGCACCACTCTTCTCACTATCTGTGAACTCTGCACCTGAAGCAAACACGAAAGGTAATCCACTTTCCTTTGCCAATGTCCGGGCAAAAAGTGTTTTTCCTGTTCCAGGTGGCCCCGAAAGAAGAACACCCTGTTGAATCAACCAAATGTTATCTCACCTTCGCAGTCCAAAGCAAAACTGTAATTGAATTTTCAAGGAACGGAAGAATTTACTCGAACGAACTGCACGTCTTTCTCATAGTACTGCATTGGATTTCCCATGTAGATCATTAGTTCATCAAGGAGATCCCAAACATCACCCCCTAATACCACTTCTTTATACATTGATTTGGTTTCACCAACATCTCCAACAGGCTGTATCAGAATAAAACAAAATGAAAAGTAAAAACTTGGAAAGTTTCTCAAAAGAATGTGGTGTTTCTTTCTCTTTTTTTAACTTTTGTTTGGTGAGAGGGTCAGGCAAGCTAAAGTAGATAGAAATTTAAATTTTGAAACTAGAGAAAAAGATACTGGACACTAAGATAACACTTAACAAGAATAAAATTTTCTGCATATGCCATGTCGAAGAGTTGATTGTACTTCTTGTAGAGGAAACGCTTTGAAGTGACATGCATAAGCATCACAGACTCGCGGATAAGCCACAAGATTAGTATTCCTGGCACCAGTGCAACTAAAACTTTCATAAAATAATGAATCTGGCGCTTCTGAAGGAGATCAACTTCCACTCCAGAACTTGAGATAGTTTCAAATAAGTAAGGATCAAGGGGAATATCGACCTGAAAAACGACACACAGGTCAGACTGTGCCCAAGCCAAGGAGAAGAAAGGACTTCCAATTAAATTTTCGATCAATATAATTAAGATGTCGCACTCACGATATATTCCAGTGGAAAACCTTCTTTCATTATTACAAACAATCTTTTTAGGTCCTCCGTGAAAACAACAGCAGCAACCTGTGCAATAAGATCCACAGGCAGAAACAGCCAATCATAAGCTTTATGCTTGAATTATAAATACTTACCAGTGACATGTTGTTTACATGACAAGTAACCAGGTCATAATCGACCTGTGCAACTAAAGAAATTGCAGCAAACAAACTAGCTTATCATCCGATTGGAAAATACTATCAGCATCGTAGAGTATATTCAAATGAAAACCTAATAAAAAAGGTTAACTCTGTGCAACTACCTATTAACGCATCGCAAAGCCAGATTTTCAAGTAGATGTGATAACTTATTTAAAAAAAATAAAAAATCATACACTGCCGGCATAAAAGATATCAATGAATGCTGTGGGATGTAAAGAAAAGGGACATTACCTCTGAGCTATCAAGCTTATCGAGAAAGTATGTATAAGGAAGTTCAGGGCGATATCTCCACCATCTCTTGGATATCCACTGTGCTCTAGTCTCTCGTGAATCTGAAACCTTCTCTGTCACATCCCTGCGCAGACTTTCTTCAACTTCTCTCATATCAAATTCAACAACATATTTCGCATTGACAGAATCTGATTGCTCTGATAATTTCTCCTTCTCAAGGATATCCTTCCATCTACTTAGTCTATCACGCCATGAGGCACTAATTTCTTTAACATCCTCTGCCAAGGAAACATGGAAGTTTGATGTTTAGATAAGAGAAAACACATGGTGGTAAAGCACTGACAAGATGCATTGGGAAGCCAAGGGTGTTGTTCTGTCAGATAATTTGCACAATTTTCATGAATGTGAGGTTGACGTGAGCTTAAAAAGTGGGCACAGTGACAATTCCACAAGAAGCAGTTCAAATATGGTTTCTCGCTGATGAAGGAAAATTGACCTTAATGATTGGGTTGAGTGGACAAAAGAAGAGATCTCGGAGTGATATGACCAACTCGAATACACAAAAGTAAATGGAAGCAAACGATCTATCAATGATAATCAACTTGATCATTCACCTAAACCACGACTGATCATATTCTCCATGGGTACAAGATGTGTCTAGCCATTGCAGTGATGAGGAAAGGAACTTTTAGAAGGCCTCCCATATGCTACATAAAGTAAAAAGACATTCTTCCGAATCCTCCACTGAAGAAATCTACTTATGTGAAGTACATCCTTTTCACCATAATAACTTCAACAATACCAGAAAGAAGTTTCTTTAGTAACAGAATGCTCCGAATTTTGATGGGGACAAATACTAGTACCCTCCCCGACAGTAACTGAATAAAACAACATGCCTTTTGAAGACAAATTATATGCATAATGCAAAAGACATGCAAAGAGTGAATAACCTTGAATTCCCAATTCTTGCCTTATTTCCTTCTTTTCACTCGCTTTTAACTTAACATTATTGTCGATAATTTCTTTCACATTTTCCTCCAAAAGCTCTGTATCATCATTCCATGCATCTTCTCCAACAAAAGAATGATCATGGATGAGTGTTCCGTCAGGTGCCCCAACTAACTTTTTCATCTTGAGACCTTTGGGTGTTGTTTTCCTCCATATGCTCTTCTTAAACCTGATATAAGGAGAAAGATTAGTGGCTATGTCACCCTCTCATAAAGGATTTGGACCTTGATGCTAAAGTTCTTCCAAGCTCTGGTTTGGAAATTAATCATTATCTATATCAAGTAAAACTGAGGAAACAGATGCTTCTTTTACTAATCTTAAACTGGTAATTCAACAATGATAGCATCCTCACATCTCAAAGTGACTTTGCCAAGGTAGCAACAACGAGACTAGTGGACTAAATCTGAAATCTACTTTCACAAGATCCTCAAAAAGTAAAGCAACAGAGGGATCAGTTGACAAAAGTTACTTGTTACTTCACTGAAAGTGATGCGTTCCTATTCAATCATTCGACAAACATGTCCTTCTAGTCTTATTGAAGACCTTAATATCCCGTGACATACAAAAGATAAGGGAAAAAGCACCAAAATGAGTAGACAATCTTGATGAGGAGTGAGGCAAAGACATTGCAGCTAGCATCCAGGACATAAGTCCAAAGAGCAAGTAACCAGCATGCAGCACTACGTGATTCTTTCACTTACTCAACCATGTTGAGGCACGTACATCAAAGAAATAGAATTCAAGCACAGAAAGGCCTTTTTGTGTCCCTTCAGTAGTATCTAGAGATGAATGGAACCTACTTTCTGACGTTACTAGGAGATGGCTCGGGAATCAACGCCTCCATATAAGCCTCCGTTAATTGCCTTCGCTGATGGTCTAGGCCAGGGGCTCGTATTGCTACATAAACTCTTTGACAGGAAACTACCACGACGAAAGTATATAGGACAAGGGCTGCCAAACGCTTGGGATCCCAACTCTCCAAGTCCTGAGACAAGTAGATGGTTCACGCGATTGGTCATTTAAGAATCACCAAGCAAACAACAGGGAGAAAGAATTCACTTGCATATAGGGAAAACATATCCAGGTCATGAACAGATACACGACTCTAGGCTAGCTTGTACATGACAGAACATCATAACATGTGAGCAGAAAGAAATGAAAGATTGAGATCCAAATAACCATAGCCACCGGAAGTTCTACTGCGCTAAAACGCCTCTGACACTAGAGCGACATTTGTATATGGTCTCTCGCAATTCCCCACACACATATATGAGACTGGAGAGCCTTGAAAGGCCATAGCCATACATAAATCCAGAATTACCTTCCAACGCTCCCATCGATTCCAATCGAGGAAAGCGGGCAGCAATTCGTGCCGAAGCCGAGCCACGTCGGCTTCATACAGCTTAGCACGCTCCTGAACTAGTGCGGCCAGCTCCCGCAGCTTGGCATTGGCCTCTTCCACGTCGAAACCGGTTTCCTTCTTCACAGCGGCGCCGAAGTTGAGCCAGAACCGATCGGAGCCGCGTCGAATCGAGAGGGAGAGACGCTGCCAGGGGAGTCCAAAGGGAGGAGGGCCAGGACTGGAGGATGCGCGGACCCGGAAGGGGTGTCGACGACGGGAGCGGTGGGGAAGGAGTAAGAAAGGAAGTGAAGGCGAAGGGGAAGGAGAAGGAGAAAGGAGCGGATTTGGAGAGGAAAGGAAAGCGAGCTCCATATGTTACGGGTGGGGAGGGAAGGAGACGAAGAAGACGGAGAGTGGGTGGTTTTATCAGAGGTTTATCACCACTATCTCTCTCTTCCCTTCGCACCCCGCGTTGCGCCGGCAACGCAATTGGTTTTTCGCCCCGACACCCAAATGGGCTCCCTCATTTTACAATTTGGTTGATTTTATTTTATTTTATTTTATTTTTCGT
>BCNH02000006.1:19237972-19338765 GCA_001662345.2 Metrosideros polymorpha var. glaberrima | reverse complement strand
ATCTTTTTATTGATTAATAAAATTCGCCTCTTTAGCTCCAATGTCATCAAAGGAATGAGTTCTCTTTTCCACCAATTCGAGAAGACTTTGGTGGGGGTATATATCGATTCCTATGCAGGTATAACAAATGAAGATAATGACTTTATAAAAGGGTAATATGATGTGATGTAAGACATAAATTTTTGGGTGTGATTTTATTCCGGAATATGCTTTCTTCCCCATAGTTTGGTGCAACTCACCTTCTTCCGGTATTGCATCCAGGGGCTTAATAGAAGATTTGCTGTGGGCATCGGCTGGGGGGGGAGCAAGACCACCGTTCCAGAACTTTACCTCGTTGGTCGTGCCTAGGACCAAAAGCCACAACTCACGTGACAATCGACATCATCCTCCTCCCCCTCCTCTTCTTTTTATTTATAGCCAATTCTTCGTTCATCTTTCCACCGTGTTTTTCTCTGCGCGATCTCCTCTCCAACCTCTTCTAGCTTTCCCAATCCTTCCTTCCTTCTCTGGTGAGCTCTTCCCTCCATAGTTCCCTCCCTCGATCTCTACGCTTTGAAGCAATTCTTTTTCAGTTCTTGACTGGGGCCTTGCCTGTGCTGGAATTTTGATCTGCAGAAATGGCGACTAAGAAGAGCGTCGGATCTCTCAAGGAGGCCGATTTGGAAGGGAAGAGGGTGTTCGTGAGGGTCGATCTCAACGTCCCCCTCGACGACGCCTTCAACATCACCGACGACACCCGGGTTCGCGCCGCTGTTCCCACCATCAAGTACTTGATGGGTCACGGCGCTAGAGTCATCCTCGCCTCTCACTTGGTACCCTCTCTGATCCTCTCGTCCAAGATTGTTCTTTTGCCGTCGAAAGTCGTTTCTTTTGAGGTTGTCGAATGACTCACGCAGATCAAGCTGTGTTTTTGAGTTGTTGATGCTGTCTGCCTCTCTGAGCTGCTTCGAAATGAATAGATCTGTGTGTCGGGCTGGATTCATTCTGGATCTTATGTTCTCTAGCACGGCCTCCATGATTTATCGCTTGCTCTCTGGCCGAATGATCGAGCGCGTGTCACCAGCTGCGGTGCTTGCTTGATTTGAATGCTCTATTGCGTGACTGTCCAACTTGTTAATTTCTTGCTTCATGTAATGCCTCTTTTGGCCTTTCAATGCTAGATCAATCTGTTTTTTGGGGGGTTCATTTCATAGGGCTGTGTTGTTTTGCCGTTGTAGTACAGTACTTTCGACCATTCAATTTGGCCGCTGTTCTTCTTAATTAGTGATGAATCGAAATTTCCTTTGCAGAATCATAATCAACTCCTCACTTCCAATTTACGTTGACCTTAGCTGTTAGTTCACTTGATTCTTTGCTATCTTCATCCACCGGGTATTGGTAGATTTTCCTGAGTGTGCGTCAACCTATACATTTCTCTCTCCTATGCTTATACGCGGGAAGTGGTGACTGGGGATCATATTTGTTGGGTGCTCATTTTTTTGTAATCTTTTTGCAAGTAGGCCGTTACCAATTGAATGCTCTGCTGCTGCTCAAAATTGTGTAGGATTTCTTGTGTCCATGGCAAGATATAGTAATGGTTCGGTATTTTTGGTGCTTTTCAGG
Organism: Metrosideros polymorpha var. glaberrima; assembly: GCA_001662345.2. NCBI lineage: Eukaryota > Viridiplantae > Streptophyta > Magnoliopsida > Myrtales > Myrtaceae > Metrosideros > Metrosideros polymorpha. The sequence goes on along the minus strand of BCNH02000006.1, from coordinate 19,337,163 downwards.
GACGTCCCAAGGGTGTCACGCCCAAGTATAGCTTGAAGCCCCTTGTGCCGAGGCTATCCGAGCTCCTTGGAGTAGAGGTTTGGTTCTTGAAACCTGTGGTCGGCGATGTCTCTCTACTTGTTCACTTTCATTCCTTGATCCTTCTTCTTGTTGCCATTGTCCTATAGGTTAAGATGGCAAACGACTGTATTGGCGAGGAAGTTGAAAAATTGGTTGCTGAGACACCGGAAGGAGGAGTTATCCTTCTTGAGAATGTTAGGTTTTATAAGGAGGAGGAGAAGAATGACCCAGAGTTTGCAAAGAAGCTTGCTTCTCTCGCAGATGTTTATGTTAATGATGCATTCGGCACGGCCCACAGAGCCCATGCTTCCACAGAAGGTGTTGCCAAGTATCTGAAGCCTGCTGTTGCTGGGTTCCTTATGCAGAAGGTATGCTATTCATCTTTTCTGCTGCTTCGTTGGTACGAAACTTTCTAGCTAGCATGTCATATTTTTGTATTAACTTTGGAAAATGCTATTTCAACTATGTAAATCAATATTCCTGAGATCTTGAGTGTTAATGTTTGTGATTCTAGGAACTGGATTATCTTGTGGGGGCTGTGGCAAATCCGAAGAAGCCTTTTGCTGCTATTGTTGGCGGAGCAAAGGTTTCATCTAAAATTGGAGTGATAGAGTCACTCTTGGGAAAGGTTGACGTGCTCTTGCTTGGTGGAGGAATGATTTTCACTTTCTACAAGGCCCAAGGTCATTCTGTTGGTTCATCTCTTGTGGAGGAAGACAAGCTTGACCTGGCAACTTCACTTCTTGAGAAGGCCAAGTCCAAGGGCGTGTCTTTTCTCCTTCCTACTGACGTGGTTATTGCTGACAAGTTTGCTGCTGATGCTGATTGCAAGGTTTGTCTCATTCCTAGCATAAATCTTTCTTGAAGGTTTATCGAAATATCAAAGTTGCTCCAAAACAACTCTGCATAGTCTAACTTAGTAGAAGAGACTCCCTGCTTATGTGATTACTAAACTAAAGAACGTAGTCTCTCTCTCTCTCTCTCTCTCTCTCTCTCTCTCTCTCATCAGTGAGATATTGACTGGTAGTTTTTTTCAGATTGTCCCAGCATCTTGTATTCCGGATGGTTGGATGGGTTTGGATATTGGTCCTGATTCCATCGAGACATTCGGTGAAGCTTTAGAGACGACCAAAACCATCATCTGGAATGGACCGATGGGTGTGTTTGAGTTCGAAAAGTTTGCTGCGGGAACAGAGGTATGTCAAATTTATCTTGTGCTGACTCCACGTCAATGCTTTCTGTTGAATTACTAAATGGAATTTGCAATAAGAACCAAAATTTGCATTTGAAAGCTTCTTCTTTTTTACCCGAGAGAAATAGCGTGCCTCCATAAGAGCCAAAAATAATTGTCAGTTCATACTTGCTACAGTCCTGATGTGTCCTTTAGGTTAAAAATACCTCTGAGGATCTTACCATTTGTTTAGACAATAAGCTTCTTATTTGCTGCTTTGCAGGCAATGGCAAAGAAGCTGGCGGATCTCAGCGGGAAGGGGGTGACTACAATCATCGGAGGTGGTGATTCTGTTGCGGCTGTGGAGAAGGCTGGGCTGGCGGACAAGATGAGCCACATCTCAACTGGAGGTGGTGCTAGCCTGGAGCTTCTCGAGGGAAAAACACTTCCCGGAGTTCTTGCACTAGATGAGGCTTGAGCTCAATGTCTTTTCCCCATCCCCATGCCATCTCATAATTTTGGTTGTGCTTCCTCATATGCTGGTGTATAACCAGGATGCCGACACCACATCAGTGCTCCTACTGGCAGTGGACATGAATAGAATAAGCAAATTTTGTTGGGCAAATTTTATGCTGCGTTTGTCATATGCAAATTCTCTGGATAACGATGATCTAGCTACTCGAGTTTTGTACATTTGCTTTCATTTTCTCGGATTGAATGCTTTTTAGAAGCAGCTGGAAGAGCAAATCCTCCTTACTTGTTGTCTTTTAGCTTGTGCCACTGCCATCATGGGTGTTATTCAGATGGTCCTCTTTCATGCCTCCTTTGCATGCATATGCCTTTTCAGATGTTCCTCTTTCTATAGCAGTAGAAAGATTTCGGGTTAGTGTGGACTTTTTAGAGGATTTGTGATTGGCAGGTAGTTGTTAAAGGAGTTATGTCAGGAGAATCATACTTCCTTGCGCATATTCAATGGGAAAATATTGGATTTCTAAAGTATTTGAGTACACGTTACAATCGAAATCACACATTGGAAATTGAACGATGTTTGGCTACTTCTTAAGGCACTATTTCTGTTTAAAGACTAGGTATCTTGGCAGAACTCAAGACTGAGAATCACGTCGTCCTTGGTTGGAAACAATCTCAGGTTCTTGTTACAGATTGTAGTCAAGAAGAGACCAATGGAGGTCGGCAAGGAAGATGAGGGCATCCACAAATTTCTGGAGAGAACAAAATGAGCTCGTCATCGAGCCACCTCAACGAATTGATGAATATCAGGATAGGGCAATAGAAGGTGAAACACCTCAGATTACAAGATGGAGCAGCTCCCAGAGTCCCTGGAAATGTCACCCCAAATGGTCAGTCAGACAAAAGAACACATGTATTCCAGTCTGAACACGTAGTACATGATACTCACCTCTTCACGTCCCCGTAGTTACTCAGAGCTTCCTCAAATTTATGCCACAGTGAACCCGTCTCCTGAAGATTCACATTCTCTGGGCCACCAAGATATGCTTGAACAACAAACTGAGGGGTTCTTTCCCTAATTCATTGTCATCAAAAGAAGCATGAGTTGGTAAAAGACTACGGAGAAATAATGTATCCAATTCTTCCATTTATATATTGCATAATACTACCCACCTGCCTTGGTATTCTGATAACCAAGCCAAATAGGCTGCACCAAAGTACATGGATACAAAAGGCTTGTGTAGATCATCAGCAGACTCAACTTTGTAAGCCTTGTACCCCAACTCACTGTGCATATGATAGCAGTGACAGAGTTTAGGCGCTACTCTGGCATACCCAAGTAATGACAACAAATTGAAATCCAAAAGACCAATTTCTTATGTCTTCATGTGTATCAAGAAATCAGTGCTTACTGTTTCTAACTATGGTTTTGCCTGTCTGAGTTAATGTGAAGCCGGTATTTTCCATATGAATTAGGCAATGGCTATCAGGTGAATAACTTTGAGACTGCTTTCAGTTAGTCTATATGGTATGATTATTGGGCGAACCCTATAAAATTGATTTTGACTGAGGTTATATACAAGTCAGCTTTAATAATATGGGATAAAGCGAAGGTCCAGTTTAGCGTAGACACCAGTTAATCGCACACTCATTTTACAGAGCAGTATGACATACTTGTGAAGCCATATGGCTGTTGGAAAGTCGATTCCCATTAGTCCAATACGTTCTCCAACCCCATCCACAAAACGCATGCTAGCAACCTCCGCAAGAGCACATAGGACTGTCTGCAGGGAAAATTGAAATTCAGAAGTAATTTATCCTGGAAAAAGGTACTAAACTAGTTGAATCTTCTTGATATTCAACATGTAGCTAGAAAACCCAAGTAAGAAACAACATCATACAACTTATCCCCAAAAGATAACAGATTCATCACGTGATGCAAGAGTTGAGAGTCAAGATTCAAGCTGACAAAATTTACTTACGCAAATTAGGGAATTTTTTCTAATTTCTACACGATATATAGTGCCTAAAACTTGGGAAACCCTTTCTATCACTCTTTTCTATTTTGCTCTCTCACTCTTACAATTAAGCTGTGCATATTCACTACTCCAGAAAACAAGTAAGAAGTCCATCAGCTTTTCCCATCCCTCCATACTATCTCAGTTTCTGTCCGTTATATAGGTGTCAAGGAGCAAAATACATTTTTGTGGTGCCCAACAATTCAACTCATCAATAAAATATGCTATGTCTTCATTTATAGCATGGAAACCATCAAGTAGATTCAGGAATGCTTAGCCACAAGATTCAAAAGGTTGATTTTTGGTTTCTCCAAAGAAAAAAGCATGAAGTTGAAAAGCAAGTTTTCAAACTTATGGGCCTTGTGTTTTCCCAGAGGAAACCAGTCTCACAGACAGATGCTTAGCATGTCAGCTTATACGAACAGAAGGTAAGAAAAGCACTTTGCTGTAAATTAATAGTTTGGTGAAACCTTTCATTACCCCAAAAATGAAATTAAGAAACTTCCTTTGATTTCGCAATGTTCAATCAACACATCTATAGTCTATCAAACAAGAAAGCTTTCTGCCTTATGATTTCTATTAAGGACCGGAAACAAATCAGATATTGATGCCATCCCTCACAATTCAAAATCACAAACGTGACATCTCATGAATAAGGCAGATTCTCAAGTTAAAACATTTGCAAATTTCCTCCCATCCATGCATTTGACATATCCACACTTTCCTCGAGATATATATTTCGCCAATAATAGTAAAGACCACTGACAAGGCAAGTGGAATCGACAAAAGCCATGCAAGCACAGACTGATAAGAAGAATTAATTATGATTAAATTTATATAGATACTTACAGGTTTAACTTTTCTTGAAGCAAAGTGTCTCAGGAGGATGATTTCGGCAACTGCCTGAAAGAAGTCGGCACAATTTATTGAGGGAGTTACATGTTTCTCAATCATAACATACTGAAAAAATGAACTACCAAATTGCTAAGTTTTATCCATACCCTCACTTCCCCACGGGAAAGATATGGTTTCTTAGCTGCATCATGTGAAAAGCGTACTTTTCCACGTTTTTCTCCAGACTTGGTCCATTCTTTAGCAACATCAGGGTGATTCCACATATCTTCCATATCCTCAGGAGAAGCCCTGGAGTCCCAATATGTATAAGCAGCGCCTGCTTTTCCATTTTTAAATGAAAAGTATAAGTCAGGGAGAAATGATTACAATACTTGTATTTCATAAACACTTCACAAACACTTCCTTCAGTACACATTTAAGAATGTGAAGACTTTAGTAGCACCTTCAACAGTTCAGGAACTTATGTGAAGTCGTGATAGCTGATTAGCAAAATGTATGCCAGTTACATATCACCGACAAATCATCCATTCTCTATGATAACATCAATTTCATCTAGACGTCTGGGTCCAATTTATAACAAGGACACAGAATTGATTTCTGGAGCTTCACAATATCGGAAACAACACTTCTATTCAAAAAACAAAAAGAAACTAAGATGAGAAGAAAAAAATTCAGACTGTCATGATTCTGAAGTGGCAGAACACACCTCCAAAAAAAGGGACCTTTGGAAATGTAAAAACTTCATTATTCGTGTTCATCAGTGGACTTAACTTGAAAAGCAAAGACAGATATAATTCAATTTAATTGAACTTCCGATTTTTATAACCACCAACTTGCGGTAAAGTTTCTTCAGATATTTAAGCTAACATGAGAAGTGTGAAAAAGCAATGCTACTCTGTCAATTATGAGTGAACGACGACCTGTATCTGGTGCTGCAGGGGCTACAAGGACAGAAGGATCACTCATCAGAGCTCCACAATCAAACGCTTTTCTGTGCATCAAGAATTACATGAACTTTAGCACAACTTCTATGGCTGGCAGAACACAGGTCAAATCCAGGCCTCAAGAATTATGCTGACAAGCCTATAAGCAGTTAACTGAAGGTGCTATATAAATCTAATTAATGCAATAACAGAGACGAAGCTTCCTCATATGACAGCCGTGCAGCCAATCCAATACTAATTCTTGTTTTGTTTTTCTTAGTACAGGTAATTTTTGTTTTTAAAATGGGTGCAATAGGCAATTTAGTCAATTCTGTAATTAGCATCGTACTCCAAGCAACTCATAGTCTGATAAGATCTTTCATTCAACAATTAGAACCCTTACTGCAAGTTTGTCCTATGGTCAAAACAAAACTTTCACAATTATCTAGCAAAATTCAGTGAGACGCAACGTTACAATGTGAAGTACTTCAACACAACAAAAAGAAAAAGAAGCATTATTCACTCTAAGGCCAAAATAACCCTAAAGACGGGGGCATATAGATATCATCTTTCATCAGAAATCACACAAGAAGACAACTGAGGAAGCTCCACATCACTATGCTTTTTCAAGGTCCCTAATAGCAAAATAAATGGTTGAGACATCTCAAGAGACTCTGCAAATTGTACCGATAATACAATGAAGATGATACGATGCACACAGTTTCAAAGTGAAAAAAGATAAAGGAAGGACATATTACCTGGATGTAAATGTTTCTTTGACTGAAAGATACCGTTTCCAATATGGTAAAGTAGATTTATGCGTCGCTTTCTTTGTACCCCCTCTGTAGGCCCTGACTACAAACTCCTCGCTTCTTTCTCTAGAAGTTGAATATCTATTGTCAGTGTGTTGGCAAGAGCTTTGAAACCAAAATTATGTTCGTGCCAAATGAAATGGCTATCAAGTCTACGCTGAGAGGAAACACCGTTATAAATACATAGAAAAGGAAGAAGAAACATACTTTTCCTCGAAGTTCGACAACCATTTTAGGTACGCAGCAGCAAAGTAAACATTTACAAAAGGTCGATAGAGAACTTCTTCATTTCCTAGCACTTCATATGCAAGATAGCCCTGCTCACTGAAAAGAAATTGTGCTTTAAAGTTTACAAAAACAAGCAAACTACAAACATGCAATTTCCGTCATATGAAAACGAAAAGGATAAAATAACAGACACGCCAGATTGGGAATTGGCGCGGGAGATGCAGATTCTCAGCAGAGTGCAATAAAGGTTGGCAAATATCTTAGCATTGAGCGGAAATGAGACAAAGAAAATTGTACTTGGAATCTATCTGTACCTATTCAACCATTCTGCAGTTTTCGGTAAAATCTGCATGATCCCAAGTGTAGTATCCTTTGTTTTCTTGTTATATCTTGAAACAAGGATCTGTCTGTCACTCTCAAGTTCCGCAATAGTACAGAGCATATCCTGAAAAATTCCACATAAGACTCATCTCAATAAACTTTAAAATAAAAAAACTATTGAAACATTCTTTTGATGGAAGAAAGTAATGAGAAAAACTCTTATCCTCCTTTTGATTTCACTTATGGCACATTATAGCGAAGAATTAAGTAGAACCGAAAGATCATGCAGAAGTTGAGCAACCACATCAAAGAAGGCGTACCGGATCAATCTTTGAAGAGAAATATCTACGGACAGTAATCTCAGCCATAGCCTGAAAGAACATCAACAAGGGTGTGAGGAAAACTGGGAAACAGGGTGAGAGACAAGGCATTTACATGTAGTAAGATCTAGATTATTTAGCATGACGGGTACTTCAACATTCTATTTACTTGGTTTGGGGCGAAGAACTATCCACCAACCCCACTGAGTCAAAGCTAGAGAGGGTCATCAGAATTCAGCTTCTTCTAATAACTTAGGCCTTTGCTTTTCATTGTTCATTAAGGTAACACGATTTTGTGAAGCTCGAAGTGAGGCTCACGACTCGTAACTTCTCGTTTCCTAAGCACGTCGTCGCCATCGATGAGCAACCAAAAACAAAGGTAATCGAATTTGGGTTTACCCTCATCTCATTCTGAGTCAAATATTTCTGGCCATCAGGATCCCTGGAGAGGCGAACTTTCTGCCCTCTGGTCTCTCCAGCATTGGTCCATTCGGTGCTGACGTCGGGAATCATCCACAGCGCTTCCATGTCGAGATGATCGACGCAATCATCCCAGTACTTGAAGCTGATGCCCATCGCGAGAATGTAGCCAGGTGTTCCTCAAGGCATCTAGGAACAAACGGAATAGAGGAAGTCAGGAGTCCTAGTACATTGACGAACTGCAGACATGCGGGAAGAGACTCGAATGGGAAAATGTGGCGCTGCGTTCTGCGTAAAAGCTAATGTAAACTCGGAACGATAATGGAAAAAAAAAAAGAATAGAATCAACTCCTGGGAGCGTGTCAAAGACGTGATTCCCAACAGGAGCAACAAACCAGATGAAGGAGAGACAGGATGCAAAGCAAGAAGCCTGTTCAGAAATCTAAACAAAACGAAAGAAGGGAAGGCAATGTAGGTACTGATTACTAGCTGTTGGATGAAATTGCAGCGACTGTCGGCACCTAAAAATCTCGCGTACGACTACGTAGACACGAGCAGAAAACACGAAATGCGAGAGAGAGAGAGAGAATGAGGAGGACGAAGGATCGTACCAGAGAGAGAGAGAGAGAGAGAGAGAGAGAGATGAAGCAGAGAGCCTGATGGCGAAGAGAATGAATGGAGGATGGCGGAGAGAGCAGCGGTGAGAGAGGTGGAGGGAGGGAAGGAAGGAGGGGTCGTCCACTCTTGGCGGGTCCCTATTTCCTCTCCCTCCTTTTCGGGTTGTAAAATCTTTCGCTTAAATCCCCCAACTGATATCCACCGTTGGATCTGGTGAAGCTGTCGGTTCAGATCATTCGGTCCATCGTGGGATTCGAGTGACGGATCATTTTGGCAAGTACGTCGTAAAATTTGCTAGTGCAACACCCTGGATACCAGTGGCAAATAGGGTGATGTGACGACGACCAAAACGATCCATCACGGTCCATAATCACTGTGGATTCCGTGAACGGTCGGACAGTGCATGATCCGAGATAGTTCTATGCTCCAGCGGTTACGTAATATTATAGGCATAGGGGACTGTATGATCCAGGCAATTTCAAAATAGAAAAGGACAATATTTGACGAGAAGTTTTGGCAATTTTCAAATATTTAAGCCAAAAGAAAAAAACAGCAAATAGAAAGATGGAATTCTAGGGGGCTTTGGATTCATCATCTCGCTATGGAGGGACGTGTCTTTTGGGGTCATCATGGCACCTGATCAAGCCTCATCGATGCTTCCCCCTCGTCATATCTCCCCTACATCACGTCAATTCTCATGCTCCCCTGCCTGTGCGCGTGACCACAATCGTCACTTGATTAAGAAATTCTAGCCCGGACTCGCCAGCCGCTCATCACCATATATGCTTCCCTCGTGTACTGCGTGTGCTACCACCATTTTTTGTTTGTCTTTGTTTTCATCCAAATCCATCCGATAGAATGAAGCCAATAGGCATGCGGCCTATTGGTAAAAGAATTGGGGGTGGGGATACTGGTATCATAATTACGGAGTTCGACTTTCACGCTTTACAAGAGATACGGTAAAAATCAAAAAGAGAATTATTTGAGATAGGACTAATAAAAAACAAAATTCGTTTCGAAAAAAAAGGGCCATGCATAGTTTTGGGTTTAAAATTTGTAATGTAAACTCTTAACGAATAATGAGAAGAACCCCTATAATTCTTTCGTGGATAAATTTGGCTATTGGGATCTTCTCCTCCTTCTTTTGTGGATAAATTCATCATCACAAGAAACCAGACATATCGAAAAAAGGAACACCGATATTTTCGATTCCTTTTTTCTTTGTTTAATACTTTGAAAAAAGTCGGGTTCGTTCTAATTAATTTTAATAGTACATGCTAGTCAAAAAAATAAGATACTGATGATTAATGTCAGTGTCAATTTAGGCAAGGTCATTAATCACGTCAACCCAAGCTATTCAATTTAACAAGACAAGTTGATTTGGGATACACGAGTGGAATTCAACTCCGACAGTGTATTCACTTGTCCGTTAGTCAAAATCGTTGTGACAAGAATTTAATTTAGATGATGCCATGTGTATTCAAGTATGAAATTCCACAATGGAAGTATATGTCGAAATCAAAATTGCGCCCGTTTGCTTAAGATTTTTGAGAAAGTACAAAATAATTTTTACTTTTCAGTCGAAATTTGAAGAATTATTCAAATTATAAAAAATTATAAGGGAATTAGGCGTCAAAATTTATATATGGCTCTAAGTACGTGTGGCCGCCCTCATAACATTTATGGGGGCAGGGACAATGACAAGTGATGTAGCGACAACGATCAGGGAGTCCCGAGAAGGGTCGAAAGGGGGACAAGAGACGGGTGCGGGCGATGGAGGAGTAGAGGTAGAGGGGCGGGGCGGGGTGGGGTGGGCACGTGCGGTGCAGGGGGAGGAGGTATCAACAGTCAGTCAGAGTCGTTTCGATTCGATGGGGACGTCCAAAGTGCGTTGGCCTTAAGCCAGCTTTTCTCCTACGCTTTCCCACTTTGGCCTTCTGGAATTCCCCGTCTCCCACCACCCCCCCCTTTGGCCTCCCCGCCCTCCCCTGCCCCCTGCATTTCCCTTTTCGCCCTTCTTTCGTTCTTCCTGTTGCCTTCTAATTCGATTCTCCTACGTAAAAGAAAGAAAACCTAGTTTGTTTTTTGGTAATAAAAAAAAACCCAGTTGGCATCGCGAGAATCGTTTATTTATTTATTACGATTATTCAACTATGTCACCCTTCTTTTGTTTGGGAGGTGGGTGTCAAAAGTCAGACAAATTAGAGAAAATAGAATGAGGACGTGGGGGGGGCACGTGTAGCGGGAACGAATGACGAGAGAGAGAGAGAGAGAGAGAGAGAGAAGAGGGGGGTAGGACCGGTATTCATCAATTGGAAAAGCTAAAGAGAAAAGAAACAAGAAAAAGAGCCCAAAGGATGTGACGGAAAGGGGCCTGAGCTGGTCCGACGTGGCTTTCGAGGGCCGATTCCACCACCAACCCCCCCAGCCACCTCGCGTCACGACACTCCCACCTACGTCGTCGTGACCCGCGCACGCACACCTCTCGTCTCGCGCGATACATCACATGCCCATTATTTCCTCTCCTCCTATTTTTTTTATTATTTATTTGTTTATATGGGCAAGTGATACAGTGCGCGACGGAGAGAGACAAGTTTGTACTGCATAAGGAACTCCGCTCGCCAGAGAGAGAGAGAGAGAGTTATTTTAAATAGCAGCAAGGCAGGGCTGGGTGGTGCCTACTCTCCAAACCTTTTTTTTATAGCATTTCCAATTTCCTCCTCTTTCGTCTAGAGCTCGAGTACAGGCTTCCCGTTTGCATTTCCATTGCTGGTCAATCTAGGGTTTTCGCAGTCAAGCTCGGAGGGAAGAGTTGCAAAATGGCTCTGTCTTCTCTCCTCCGCTCATCCCCTGCCGCTGCTCCTGCACTCTCCCACCTCCCTTCGGATCCCTTCAAGGTAGTCTCTCTCACACACACACACACCCGCACGCACGCACGCACGCACGCACAAGCACGCGAGACGGATCCTCATCACCATCATCATATGCTTTGATTCAAGCTCTGTTCTGTTGATGCTTTCTAGTTCGTCTTTGTTTGGTTTTCGAGAAACCGGTCTTCCGAGGTTTTGTCACCTTTGATATCGGTCTTCATCTTTCCATTGATATTCAAGCTCAGTTCTGTTTATCAAGCTGAATCTTTAGCTTCCTCCCTCCTCTTTTGCCTGTTGGCAGCAGAAACGCAGCTGCTCGGAACACACACCCCACTGTGAATGTTGAAATGTGAATTTTGCGATTCCTATTCTCTCGTTTCCGCTTCTTTAATTTTTTTATGATCCTATCTTTCCTCCGCATTTACTGTTGGATTTATGGCAGACGCTGTCTTCGCGTCCCCCCTCCCGGCTTCACCCTTCCTCTTTTCCCAAATCTTGGGAGGAGGCTTGTCCCATTCAACTCGCTAACTTCGACCTCTATTTGCAGGTCCCATCCGGCAATGTCAACCTTTCCCGCCTTCCCTCCAGCTTTACCGGCACTCCTGTCTCCACCGGATCCGTTTCCTACCAGTTGAGTCTACTCTTTCTTTTGCTCCTCTTAAATTTTCCGCTCCCGGGTGTTTTTCCTCTGACAACTGTCGCTGACGCATCTTTGTCCCGAAAACACAAAAATTAAAGGAAATGCTCTGTCAGGAGCATTCAGCCTGTTAAAGCTACAGCTCTTGACGTGCGGCCTATTGTTCCAAGTAAGAATCTTTGTAGCATATCTCAACCAGTTTTTTCAGAATGGTTTGATTGGATCGGACTCTGAGGGGTGATATTTTCGCACAGGATCGGGTGGCAGCAACAAGACAAAGATTGGAATCAATGGTATGTTCCAGGGCTGATAGGAGTTATGCTGAGTGGTTACTGTGCTATGCATGCGAAATTGTCTGCTGGTAAATATAGAGGGCGTTCTGGAATTGTGTTATAACAGATGCCATAGGGATTTAAGATAGGGGCTGTTTGCAGCTGTTCTGCTTATATCAGCTCAAATTGAAGAATACTTAGTCTTTGCGCAGGGTGTACAATTTAAATGAAAGTGGTCTGGTGGAGTGCTTTTTGAGTGTGGCATTACATTCATGCAGGATTTGGTCGAATTGGAAGATTGGTGCTTCGGATAGCAACCTCCAGGGATGATATTGACGTAGTAGCTGTCAATGATCCTTTTGTCGATGCTAAATACATGGTATGTGTAGTTGCCTTTTTTTATAATGCAAATTACTTAGTCCTTCAAGGAAATGTCATGTGATTCCCCTCCTCTACGTGATTGAATGGTTCTGTTCGCGGTAGCATTACTGTTGCGTCACTTATGTGGTAAATGAATCTTTTAATCTTTTTTGTGTTTGTTATTTGGTGATGAACTTCGAATATCCATTGCAGTGTTCTAGAAGTTTTTGATTTTGCTCCCAGTCTTGTTTCTACTGAGCTTAGGATTGGGAAAATGATTCACTTGACCATTTGTTTAAGCAAGCCAGATTATTCCTTTTCTTCAATGAATGTTTTATAACTTGACTTAAAGCTACTGCTGACTCATCCGCCATGCTTAGGTGCATGTTTAAATCAGCCTTAAACTTGAGACACGTAAGATTTATCTTTTCCAGTGTTGGCTTTGCTGTCATGTTAATGTCTACTGCTCAGCGTTACCTCTAGTTTGCTTTGCCCTTTGAAAAATCATCCTAAGATAAAATGTATAGCTGACACTTGTGGTACTTGTGTATGATTGGCGGGCTGAAAGAATTTGTAAGCTGTGATAGCTATCGAATTTGTAATCGTTGGAGGGATATCCACAATACTTCATGGCAGTCTTTTCCTTGAGAAGATACTGATATTTCTTTTATCGATCTATCCAGGCTTACATGTTCAAGTATGACTCTACTCATGGAGTTTACAATGGAACAATCAATGTTATAGATGAGTCGACCTTGGAGATTAATGGAAAGAAAATCAAAGTTGAAAGCAAAAGGTGTTTTTTTACTCATCCGAAAAATTTGTTTGTAGAGAGTTTTCTTTTGCAAATATCAACATCTAACTTACAGCAGGAAGGGTAAAGCTTGACATTTCTTTATTCTCAGAAATCCAGAAGAGATTCCTTGGGGTTATCATGGGGCTGAATATGTTGTTGAATCCTCTGGAGTTTTCACTACATTGGACAAGGCTTCCACACACCTGAAGGTCACTATAATCATTTAATTTGCTCTGTGCTCCCGCTCTCGTGTATGTGTGCGTTTATGCGATAGGGTGATGGGTATAAACACCTTGAGTTGAGCCTGCTGATTATTACTACAGGCTGGTGCCAAGAAAGTGGTTATATCAGCTCCTTCAGCCGATGCACCTATGTTTGTGGTTGGAGTTAATGAAAAGGCATACAAGTCAAGCATGGATATAGTTTCTAATGCAAGCTGCACAACCAATTGTCTTGCTCCTCTTGCCAAGGTTGGTTTTCATGCTTTGATAAGTTATTCCTGCCTCTTGCGTCAACCTACCTGGCGAACTGAAACATACTGAAACATCTTAGTAGCCAGAGGAATAATGGGCAGCTGTATCTGGAATAATCCTCTCTCCATCTCTTTCTAACCCTTTGCAGTATCATATCTTCTCTGCAGTGGATGCGACTCACATCTTGGCTCTTACTCTGAGTCAGTCGCTGAGAATTGGTTCATACTAACATAATTGTTGTAATAACCTTTTCGGCAGGTTGTTCATGAGGAATTTGGTATAATTGAAGGTTTGATGACGACTGTGCATGCAACTACAGGTACTTCCATTCTTCCCTTCTGCCTCTCTGATGTTAGACACCATCCAACAAGGTTTAAAGGTAGAGTTCTTGCTAATAATGATGATTTCTATTTTTCAGCGACCCAAAAGACAGTGGATGGTCCTTCGATGAAGGATTGGCGTGGGGGCCGTGGAGCTAGTCAAAATATCATTCCCAGTTCCACCGGTGCTGCAAAGGTATAAGGATAACTGGAGTTTCTTGATGAAGATGTGCATGGATTCTAGATTTTATAAGATTTGGATCATTGTGGGGTCAATAGTGATGATATTGTTCTTTCCCTTTTGGATAGGCTGTTGGAAAGGTTCTTCCTGAACTCAACGGAAAACTCACTGGGATGGCTTTCCGTGTCCCAACTCCTAATGTTTCTGTTGTTGACTTAACTTGTCGGCTTGAGAAGAGTGCTTCTTATGAAGATGTGAAGGCAGCTATTAAGTATGTCGATGGTTTTTCCCCCTTTTCTACTGGTTGATGGTTTTAGTTGACTAAAGTGGTTTTGAGTAGTACTATAAACATTGTCTTGGATTATTCAAATGAAGGTATGCATCGGAGGGTCCACTCAATGGCATCCTTGGATATACAGATGAGGATGTTGTCTCAAATGATTTTGTCGGGGACTCCAGGTATCTCCATTGTGCTTTTCTCCCTCTCCCGCCTGCTCCCTCCATCCCTCTCAGTCAGTGGGTGTTAAGGCCTTGTGTTGCATGCGCATGTTCTTGCGGGGGATTGGATATTCTGATTTCTTTTTTACAGTTTTACATCAAGCAATGTATGCTCCTTATAATTAATTGAGTGGCTAGCTCTATTTTTGTTGCTTGCCTTGTTGGTCCCTAGAACTTGCCAACTTAATGAAGATCTAGTCTCACAGTGGCATGGAACTTTTAAACTTGAGTGAAGGTCATTTTGGATGTTAGTTTTGTTTTAAAGAAAAGACGGTGGTTTATAACGACTAAAAGCGAATCTTGTGTGTTGAGACTACAGCGTGTATTTTTCAAAAGATAGTGGCAAAAGCGATTGATTTTGTCCATGTTTTGTGAGTTTTATAGCTGGATGATTCTTTTACTGCAGATCAAGTATATTCGATTCGAAGGCAGGTATTGGTCTAAACAACTCTTTCATGAAGCTGGTTTCATGGTACGACAATGAATGGGGTTACAGGTATATATCTCTCCATCTCTGTTTTTGTTCTGGGTATTAAGAAGTCGCGAAGCAAATACAAGTGAATGATTAATGTTTTATAATGTCCAACTAGCATATCTAAACTTTTATGGCAATTTGACCTTCTTACAGCAACCGAGTCCTAGACTTGATTGAGCACATGGCCTTGGTCGCAGCCCACAAGTGAATGATGAATGGTGCTACATAGTGGTCCGAATTTGCGGCATGCTTACTTCATTTACAAGAGTTTTGATGCTTGATAGCATTTTCCGATTATTCAATACAGCCTGTATTATCTTATGGCCGATTTTACTTGAACAGGATCTGTTCTATAGTCTCGTACCTCTGTCTGGAACCGGGCAGTTCATGGTGCCTTAAACATAATAACGAATCAGATTTTTTCCCCTTTTGCTGGCAATATCTACTTTGCTGGTTTTTGTGTTTTTAATGCTTTCTGGAATTTATTCCATCTTTTACATGATTGGGGTCTTTGATATTTTTTCTATTGGAACATGGAGATTATCCGATACGGTCAATGTGGTCCTGTGCCTGGATATATATTCAGTGAAAGAAAAACTCCCCTATTTGTTTTTGTTTTTGTTTTTGATAAGAGAAGAAGTGCATTGGCCTGAATGTACAGTGAACGCAAGGCGATTCGTGATATTGCGTTGCTATCCGTAAGAGGACTCTCTCAGGCTTAGCGGCTAGCACTTAGCTAAAATCTGTGATGTTATAAAAGATAGAACAGTAACACGGGTTTCTATCGGATTTCGCAGGAGTTAGTATAGCAACATGAAGCTCCTAGTTTGACAAATCACTAATGTTGCTCGGGAATTTGCCAGGAACAAGAGTGCTAATGTTGAGTGGCACAAACTCGTGTATTCTCCCCTAACGTCCCAAGATTTGGCTTTATTTTGGTTGGTAATGCATGATAAATTCCCTAATTTTGAGAGGATTGAGAGTTGGGTCAGTAGGGAGCACCACATCTCTCTGCGTGTTCTGTAATCTAAGGAATGATGATGATGAACAAACATCATCATCAGCAGTGTTATTAAGATCAGCATCAAGCATCTTCATCTTTCAATTGTCTACGCACAAACCATGATACGGGATAGCATTCCAAGTGAAATTATGATTGAGTTGAGTCTGTGCTCGTTTAGGAAGGCCCACTGGGCTTTGATACGCATGAAAGAAGCTCCGAATGGACAAGACAGCCAGATGATTTTTGGGCTTATCGTGTTTCTTATCACTTGGTTTTTAAAAGGTTTAGAATCTACTGATCTTTTCGGTGGACGAAAGGGCCCAAAGAAAAGGGAGGACGATGGTAAGTTATCTTCTCCATCAGTCGATATGATTCTGTTCAGACAGGGTCAAATCCCACGTCTCTCATATTGCCCAAAGTTGTTTGCGAATTTTCATGTTAGGATACAGATGTTGGGGTGTGCAATTTAAGCTGTCGTTTTCCAGGGCAAGTGGATTAGTTGAGGTCCGAAATGGAAATTTTCGAATGTAATAACGCTTGAGTTTATAAGGTAACAATGGCAAGTAACTGTTAACTGTCAAGTAGGCGAACGTGGGTGATGAAGTAAGTCACTCCTAAAAGCACTCAGTAGTCAGCTCGCAAGATTTGGGCACGCCGATGCAGTTGCGGTTGCTATCTTGTACTGCTGGTCGTATTGCAATTGGCATGCGTTTGGGGAGTGAGTGCAATTGCGCGATGGAGACGCGAGGAAGCTTCCTCCTCTCCTTCCTCGCCGCCCCATTTGTTTCATGTGTAAGGAAACGAATTTCAAAAGCCGCACTACCTTTCTTTTTGGGCGGTTCACGCCACTACCAACCATCGCTATCCTCTCCACTTGGACCATTTTGTTCTTCTTTCCACTGCTCTCTGTTATGGATTTAGAATATTCCGTGACCTGACTATTGACTGGAGCTATCTCGGAAGAAAGACAAAACCATATGCATTTTGAAGTTTTCTGAAATCTCGAGGTCAACGTGAGAGCGAATGTGTCCATAGCGTATCGATACCGCCGCGTGAAATGAAACGGCTATGGTTTACTACAATCCTGATTAAAAGGGGCGTGTGTATCACAAGTTAAGGGACATTACTTATATTCTAACTTACTTAGAGAGCAACGTCGATGCTTGCAACCCACCAATCGAGGGTATGATTAATGGAAAATATATCATGGAATAAAATGGGCGATCGCAAGGTTTCAATACCTACACAAGAAGGGGATTATTTATCTAGTGCATTGCTGGTTATTATATCGATGCTAGTAGAATTATAATTGCTATTTTAGGGTGAGTTTGTTTTAGGGAAAAGTTTAAGATAAAGGAAAATACTTTTTGAAAAATCATTTTTTCGGAAAATGTTTTCCCTTTTTCGAGTTAGGTAGTTCATTTTCCTAACTTTTAGCATTAAATGGTTTTCCGTTGACTAATCATTTTCAACAAACCAAATGCGCAAACATTTAGAAAATTGATTCACTAAAAAAAATTCACTGAGACAAACATACCCTTAATTTGAGAGAGATAATTTGTTGCCCTGCCATGCCTTACTTTCATTCTAGAGTCAAATTATTGTTGGCGAGAAGGAATTGTTTATGGAATGTCTTAAGGTCTGCATGACAAATTTTCTGGAACAGAATTTCTGTTCCAGAAATAGGTTTGGAACAAAAAACTGTTCGGCAACGCAATTTCATTTTTCTGTTGTGGAACAAATTTATGTTTCAGAAATAGATTTGGAACAAAAATCAAAAGTTAAAATTTTCTACTTCTTGATTTTTGGAATAGAAATAGAAATAAAAACTCAACGGCCGCTCGTCGACACCGTCCGCCACCATTAGGGAAATAGAGATTTTATGCTGTTATCAAATGAAATTCAGTTCCATGAATAAAAATTATCAAACAAGTTTCTATGCTCAAAAATTGATTTTTAGAACAGAAATTTTGTCATTCGCGCCTTTAGTGGACTCAATAGTTAAAACTTGGAGGAGCAATTGCATGCTCCACAGGGAACAAGAACGACATTGGAATTCAGCTCTCTCTTCTTCATCAACGATTGAATCTTCATCTTCTGTCATTCTCATTGACGCAATCTTAAATCCGGATAGCAACCTTGCTTAAACCACATATGAACTTGCTAGAGATACCGACTTTGAAACTTTCATGGCTTGAGCTCAGATTTCTCTTTTTCAGAGGACTTTGACTTCAGGCTTTCTTTCCCAGACTAGATATTTAGCTTTAAACTTCTTAGGCTTGTAGGCTGCCATGAGAGTTGGACTAACTTGGCTAATATGAATCAGATTGACTTGTTGTTGCGGTTTAAATATCTTCTCCTTTCTTTGCCTCCTCCTTTTCTGGGTTCTCGATAAGCCACCCCGGGCCCTTGAATCTCACCAGCTTCAAACCTCGGCTCTCTGGAGGATTGTGAGGCACTTTCAGAGTCCGTCAATGATAGTGCGTCAACCAATTAACATCTTCAAGAGTCAAGTCATCAAACTCCTCGCCCCATCCCATAGGAACAGTATCTTGGGCATAAGGTTTAGGAGTCGCATAACTGACGTAATAATCAAATTTGCCACTTGGTTCTCCTAATGTACCACTAGTAGGGTTCCCTTCCTCAAACCTCTCTGCTTGAATGACTTCTTGTTCATAAATTGCCTTTTGGGAAAGACAATTCGATCGAGGACTTTTGGGCGACTCTTCTAACAGCATACTTGGCAAAGTCGATGTAACTCGGATGGTGATTGTACTCCTGACCTTGACCTAAAAATCGTCCTTGTCGTCCCTGTACTTTAGGTCAGGTATAAAAAAGCTGGACCTATCTCCTGTCTGCATTGAGCACATAATATTTGGTTGTTGTGGCCTCTTCCCTTACCAATCCAATCATTCGAGGAAAAAGATTGGCTTCTATCTCCACGGGAGCTTTCCCCTTATCATCGGCAAACTAGAATTTTTTTCCTGAAAACAATATAATCGATAGTGTTATGGCTCCATAATGGTGCCATTTACAAATATTTTTCATTTGCCAATTCTTCCTTACTCAATATAGTTTGGCCTTCATTTAATTTTATTAAGCCATCTCCCAAGAGCAAGTCGAAAATTTTGTCTGTTTTCTTAATGTCGAACAAATAATACTGAGTGTTTATTGCTTTGGCCATGATGGTTTCTTTAAAATTTTCTTTAATTCTAGCTAGCTTCAACGCTTGACGAATGTACGGTTTGCATATAGTTATTTTAGCAACAATAATTTTAGCACTTTCTCCTTAATTTATCTTGTCCTCCTATTCATATTTCTCACGGAGGTCACATCATGCTTGGAGTCTCTATATGACTTTTTATCTTTTTCTTTCAATAGATTTTTAATTGGAAAAGGTCATTATATAACTGACCTTCCAATCTATCTTCGAGAGTAAGTTCCAAGCCGTTGAAAGTTATCTAAGCAAAACATTTCTCTAGTAACAGTAGAAGGCATCGATTTCTTAATCTCTTGAATCTAGCCATGAATCGATCCACCGAATTCTTTTTTTTGTTTTTTTTTGTTTAATACCAACTAGGTCTGCAATAGCCACATCCGGGACGGATCTATAGAACTAGTTATGGAATTGTGTTTTCATTTGTTCCTAAGTGTGAACATAATTGGCTGGTGGAGTGGTGTACCAAGCAAAATCAGTTTTGGACAGCAATAAAGGAAACGACCTTAATTTCCACCAACCAGTCTGAGCCGCATCATCATACTATGTAGTGAATCGACTTACATGTTTAACTGTTGATTGTTCTTCTTTGCCGGTAAACAAAGCAAACTCAAGATTCTTAAATCCTCTAGGGTATGATATTGCATCAACCCATTCGGGATATGGTTTTTGGCATAGAGGCCTAATGTTGCTCCATCATGTCTTATACATTGCACCACTTGATCGACTAATTGCTGAACTTGCTAAGGATCTTGTTTGGGAACTACCTGTTCAGGTTGCCCCCCTAGGAAGCTGTGGTAGTCTGACTTGATTATCGACTACCACATACGACCTTCGAGGAATATAATCCAAGAGTAGGCTAAATCAACACTTTTCTTAAAGGTCTTCGACCATCTTGCCCCCTAGGTGGAGATGGTGGTCTATCTTGGTTATAGATTACAGCATTATGCCTATAAGGGGCAGGTGCCATGTTTGGCCAAGGAATCACCCCGACATGCCTTACATTATCAACATGAGTTATTTGTCCAACTGGATACATGTTGCCACAATCCCAACCTCAAAGACCGGTGAGGATTTGCCCCCTCCTCCCCCCACGGCCTCTTCTACTTCCGTGCCGATCTCCGTCTTCAAATCCACCCCTGCTCTCACTAAGTTTTTTGACAGATACTACCAAGGTTTGAACTGTGATTAGAATTAAGAGGGAACGGAGAGAAGTAAAGGAGGAGGAGAAAAAAAGGAATTCCCGAGAAAAGACAGAGAAGAAAACGAAGGGGACACCACGTCCACAAGCAAACGAAAAAGGATGCTTAAAAAAAGAGAGAGAGATAAGACTCACAAAGGTTAATATTGTCAAAATACTGTGATAAAAGGTGTTTCAGCTATGGTGGGCGGTGGAGTAGAAAAAGCGCCGACCCATATCATATCCTGGTTGCCTTCTTTCTAATTCTTTCCAGGAAGCTTCATTATGGTGAAGGAAGGAATATATTTGTATAACCAAAAGCATCCGAACAAAGTTGCGTTGTGGAGAGGTGTGCTGCTGCTTTCTGAAAAGTGAATCCAGGAGTCACAGCTTCTTGGGCGACAGACAAATATGGAGCACATCATCCTTCCCCTTCCCCTCCCCCACGATCCTCCTTCCTCCATGGATGTCTTCCACGACGACGACGACGACGACGACGACGACTACGACCGCTCATCCGCTCCCTCATGGCGTCTCAGGCTCGCCGAGTTCCACCTCCCTCCCCGCGACCACCCCCACCCCCACTCTCGCTTCTCCTGCCGCCACCTTCTCCCTGCTCCGGGTATGTATCTCATGTATCTCTCCCTCTCTCTCTCTCTCTCTGTCTGGCACCGACCTGCTTTTGCTTGGTCTGTGTTTGTATGTATGGATGAGTTTGGGCTTGGTCCGCTTCGTAGTGTACCCCTGGCCTATGGTGGGAACGGACAATAACACATGCATTCATCGCGCTTCACGTATTTGGAGTGTTGTGTTGCTTCCATTCGCTCTTTTTTCGGTGGGTGGAATTGGTTCATTTCGTAGCTACGCTGAGTATGACCAAGCTTTGGTGCTTTTTTCCCCCTGGTTATTATCTTCCAGCCAGAGGTATCAATCAACACGAACACAGATGGGAAGTTAAAAAAAGTCTTGACTTGTTGCTTCTTTAGACCGTCTACATCCATCGCAGCGCATCCTTTCAACTTAGCTTGGAGCTCTAAAATGTCTAGTGACAAGTAATGGTTACTCTCGCCCGTGCTCAAATTCAGGTCATAGTGTTGGAGAGTCAAGTTATATCATAGAATGTCATTGTACTTTCAACTTTACGGGCTACCGTTTTGATTCAAGTGTGAACCTTCTTATTTGGCTTGTCAGTGCTCAGATTGTGCTGTATAATTTCAATGTAGGGAAAGAGCGCAAGCTAGCAGAATATTACAAGAAACAGGAAAGCCTTCTTGAAGGGTACAATGACATGGAGGCCATGACTGAGTCAGGGTATTTTCCCGAAAGCCTAACTGAGGTATTTTCTTTATAGCTCACCTCTTCCTACATTTCATTAGTTTCAGGCCTTAGGATTGTGCATTCTTACCCCTAGAAAAAGGAGATTCTTCAGTATATTGAAATGCTTCTCCACTTGGTAGCTCTCGAAGAGAGAGAGAAACAATCATGGAGATCTATTACGACTTTTATTTAAATTGGAGAATAAACATGAGTCTATGACATTACATTTCAAGTTTTCTAAAAAGAAATCGCTTCTAATCAATAAACTGCATTTTGTAGGATGAAATGAAGCAGCTCGCAAAGAGTGAAAGATTTGCAGTCCATATTTCAAACTTAGCAAACGTTGTGCTTTTCATGGCAAAGGTCTACGCTTCCGTTGAGAGCAGATCACTGGCAGTTATCGCCTCAACCTTGGATTCATTCTTAGATCTACTATCAGGGTTTATTTTGTGGTTCACAGCAAATTCTATGAGGAACCAAAACCAATATCATTACCCTATTGGTAAGAAGCGGATGCAACCAGTGGTATGTTCCCCTGCTTCCTTGGTTTAAAAAATTTGCTGTTGATCCATGAGTAAACATTCTATTGAATCCGACTTTTCTTTGCTCCCACTAAATTTCACTAGCCCAGCCTAGTCTTATGACTATAACTTGATTCTTCTGTCCTGCCTTTTTTCTGTTTGTTATGTATCTTGATTTACGATGGTGTGCTCATTATTTGATAGGTTCAGCTAGCTAATATTTATGTGAGACTTCAAAAATAAAAGATGGTCCACTTACCGTGATAATGCATGGGTTAGTTGAATATTACATCACCAAATTATAGTCAATTTCCCTTTGCCTCCATAGTTAGCTCACTGAAGAAGGCACTGTCAGATATAGTTCTGTATAGCAGGGCTATTGAAGTAGAGTAAGATAAAGCGTGACGACTGATGATAGGAACCAAATAGCCATGCAGAACAGGGGTATCGAACAAATGATAAGGGTAAAAGATTTTGGTTTGATTTGGCTTCAGGCCAAGATTGTCTTGGTGGTGTCTAAGTGTATCCATTGTTGGGGTCACTGTGGTCCATTAGGACCATTACTAACAAAAGCCTGATCAACCTCAAGCTGAAGTCATAGTTAATCCATCTGTGATATTAATTATGGTGTAATAACCCTTAACCACGTGAATTACTTTAGACTAAATAGTACGTATTTCATAAGTGAATACTACGTTGTTACAATTAATTTTAGTAGCAGAGCTAAGTGAAAATTGGGATGTTACAGTTTTGGTTTCGGAGCCGGTGTGGAGTAATAAGGTGGATGAAGATTAGGAAGACAAAGCTTAGGTGTCAAATAAACACCAAAAATAAGGACTGTTTTGTCTATAAATCAATGAATAAGATGGCTGCAGTCCACCATAATATGTATTTATATGTAGGGGGGTAAAAAATATTTAAAGAAATGCTCATTATAAAGGAAAAACCAGTCAAAAGGAAAAATAAGACCATGTCTTTTTCTGATATTAGGAGCTAATGACCCCAATATTACCAATACGAAATTCTAAAATTTCTCGATCAGAAAAATATGTGTTGACGTAATCGATCTTTGTGATTAAGCTACGAGTGTAATGGTATTTATGGCTTGAAAATGCAGGGTATTATTGTATTTGCTTCAGTGATGGCAACTCTTGGCTTACAAATCCTGTTGGAGTCTTTTCGAGATATCATCTCCAAGGCAAGTGATCTTTCTGTTGTTTGCTTTGTCATGTCACTTGCAAACAAATTCATACAGAGGCTGGTATAGACTTGTTTACAGAGCAGTTGGAATAGGAGGACTTCAGGTTTTCTATTGAGCTAACAATAATGGAAAGAAGGCTTTGAGTCTCGTCTTGGGGCTTGGATATTCTAGTCTTACCTGTACTGTTAGAACTTACATTAAGAGGATACAAACTTCTTTCTTCTGATTTTTTTCATTTAGATACTTAATTACTTATATAAATTTGTGAAAATAAAAATGTTGCTGCATCACAGATTGACCTATTGGGTCAGCCGGTTTCTCTTCCACCTTGCCAGTAACCAATTGTTTTAACCAGGCGGACTTAAGATACAGTTACTAAAGCTTAGACTTCATCCCATCCCTCCAGTTCACTTATCTTATTTCATTATATTTCAATCAAATCTACATGCAGTCACACCCAGAAACTGATCGTGAGAAGGAGAAGTGGATGATCGGGATTATGGTTTCTGTTACAGTAGTGAAGTTTGCCCTTGTGGTCTACTGTCGAAGATTCAAGAATGAAATTGTCAGAGCCTATGCTCAAGATCATTTCTTTGATGTTGTAACTAATTCTGTCGGTCTGGTGGTGGCTGTCCTATCCATCCACTACTACTGGTGGATAGATCCAATGGGAGCTATAATAGTAAGTTCATCTCGAGCAGTCCTTTTAGTTTTTCTGTTGTGTGTTTCTGACTGTTATAGGTTTACTATCCCTCCATCCTATCAATAGGTTTATGTTGGGCACAACTTTTCTAAGCCAACGTATTACGTACTCTGCAGATAGCAATATATACCATAACCACATGGGCAAAAACGGTGATTGAGAATGTATGGTCGCTTATTGGAAGAACCGCCCCACCTGAATTCATAGCAAAGTTAACATATCTCATTTGGAACCACCATGAAGAGATCAAGCACATCGACACGGTGAGAGCTTACACTTTTGGTTCTCACTACTTCGTGGAGGTCGACATAGTATTGCCTGAAGACATGCTCTTGAACCAAGCCCACAATATTGGGGAAACACTTCAGGAGAAGCTTGAGCAATTGCCCGAAGTTGAGCGAGCTTTCGTCCACATTGATTTTGAGTTTACTCACAGGCCTGAGCACAAGAATAAAGTATGAGGTCGATGATCTTATCTGACCATTTAGATTCAGGTGGCTGACTCCCTTTTTCTTATTCGGTTTGTCTAAATGCTTTTACTTGCATTGGGAGGAGAAGCCCATGCAAAAGCATTTTATACCGACTGATATGTGCTGAAGATCAATGTATGGTTAAAAGAGTGTTATTATTAGTACGACTACTTTGGAAATCATGCGCCATCTTTTTGTTCTTTCGTTGTGATGACTGGAACTGCCTTTAGAGAGAGATGCTTGAATCTTCGTTTGTCACGTGGAAGGAAGTGATTGGCCTTTTTTCCCTCCAGGTAAGCATTCTGCCACACACTAGAGCTTCCGTGTGATAACTCTACAATTTTCTAGGCACAAAGAATAGCCCCACTCTTATCGAAGCGTCCTAGAATGAACCTTGTACAACCTTCGAATGGAATTGTAATAATAAGGAAGAAGATCCTTTTCACAGACGGCGATGCCATCCTCAAGTGAAATGCAACTGCCATGTTTGGTGGCCTCTCCTTTTACATGAACATGAAGAAAGCGTATGAGGCATATCTGAGGATTAAACTGCACGAGCTTCGTAAGTAAAATGCAGGGCACAAGTATTTATCTTCGGGCTACCACACTACTGCTGATCACAATTGTGTTGTCAAAGGAACTTCCTGCTCCTCCAGAATAATCTGACCGCTTTCTCTGAAGATTCAGTCTGGCACAGTTTTGCTTTGGGTAGATAGCTGGGAGAGTAAGGGTGACGTTTGATACCAGGCGTAGGATCTCCAGACGTGACCAAGTTGCCAAATGCCACACTTCATTATGTGTGCGCATGCGCGTCGTATGCTTTGTTATATAAATTTGTAGATATGTACAGATCTATTAACAATATGAACGTGTAAATATGGTGCAAGTGTCTCTAGGAAAGATGCTAGAAATATCGTGACGAAACTTGTTCATAACTGAAGGTGGGACATTCAGCATGTGACAAATCAACTACTTCGTTGATGAGTCTCGCTTATTTCAATACGCAACAACAACAACAACAAAAGCTTGGCAAATAATATGACCAAATCCCTCTCGTTCAGCACACCCAAATGCAGAGCCGAACCTCATTCTTGAAACTCCGAAGGTCTCTTATTTCTTTTCCTTCATTAATGCTCTGCACTAGCAAACAACAAACTATAGGAGATTTACTTCGTAGGTTTCCTCCCTTCCGTTGAGAACTTGAGATGTATGCCAGGAACAATGGGGTTCGCTATCCCATTATTAACTGCTATATGTCGTGACCCTCCTGAGGGTGAATCATCAAGGGAAAGCCGATGGATTACTAATCGAGCACGAATGGTTTCCTCTAACAAGGTGGCACTTACAATTAGCACAGGTCCTCCCAAGCCCTACCAATTGCAACTTGGATTCTCAATTCAATTATGATTTGAAATCATTTTAGAGCTGTCACTAACCTATTATGGATCCATTAGAAACCCAAGTAAAATGCGTGAGTCTATTTTACTTCTGTAAATATGATAATCACTAGATTAAAAATTTCGTTACGCTAGATTAATTTAACGTCCTTTCAATACATTTCTCTCTTTGGATGATTACGTGTGTCATGCGATCTTCATTAGTTTTATTATCCTAAATTGCTAACACGTGAAAGTAATTGTGCAAGGTGTGCAAGCAATAAAAATAAACACCCAATAATCAAAGCAATAAGTAAATCGCAGGGAGAAATTGAGGAACCCGAAATGCATCGAGCAAGCCTAAGCAAAGCCTCGTTATCGATTCCCAAGCCGGGAGCCCTGTAAACTATCAGTCAAAAGATAAAGATGCAACGATACAAAGTATGCATGGCCTAACTGAGATGTATAAAACATGTGTGATTAATAATTATGTATGGAACCTAATCTAATCTTTGTGGTTTATTTCTAATCTAATTATCGGTGGACGTAAGGGCCCAAAAGAGAAAGGGATGACGATGCTTTTTATCGGTGGACGTAAGGGCCCATGTTGGGTATACTGCAAATTCAAGGCGTCGTGTTCGGAGGGCAAGGTGGATTAGTTGAGGTCTGAAGTGGGTATACGTGCACGGAATAAAAGCTTAGTTTATATGATATGAGGTCATGGGGGTAAGTAAGTGTCCAAGTCGGCGAACGTGGAAGATGAAGTAAGGTCTCTTCCTCAGTCGTCACACCTCCTAAAAGCACTCACGACTCTCTTTATTCCATTACAAGAAAGAAGAAGAAATATCTCTTCAGGAACGTCTCGCGCGATATCGGGGCGATGCCGTTGCTGTTGCTGTTGCTCAAAGTGTCGTCCAATTCTCGTTTTTGCTTGAAATGTCGTTCTGGGTGGGAAGGTCGAGTGCTGTTGCGAGAGAGTCAGTGAGGATGCTTCCCCCTCTCCTTCCTCGCCGCCCCCCCCACCCAATTTGTTTAATGTTTGTGTACGAACAACTTCGAAAGCACAAGTGTTTTTGTATTCGTGTGGGGTTCGCGCCTTTGGGCAACAACCCCTTACCTCTCCTCTTTTGTACCACCGTTTTGTATCTATCCTTTCGCTGCCCTTTGTTGCAGGCTTTAGGATCTTCTGAACTGAGGAGCCATCAGCAGAAGACAGTACCATTCGTATTCTCAAGTTCTATGAGCTCACTGAAATCCCGAAGGTCACGTGAGAACAAAAGTGCCCCCTTAAGGTATTGATGCCGCCACCTGAAATGAATACATTCCCGATTGGAGGAGCGCCTTATTGGTGTGGACATCGCTTATATTCAAACTTAATGTGAGAGCGATATCGATGTGTGCAACCCTCCTATTGGTAGGGATGAGCATTGGAACCTAACCGAACCGGCCGGTTCCGAGTGTTTCCCGGTTCCTAAAATCCGAAACAAGTGATAATCGGTCCAATTCTCGGTTTCAAGTGTGGACCGAACCACCTGGACCAAACCAATATATATATACAATTCTTATCATTTCAAAAATGGAGAGCAAGTTGTCCTGCGTTAAGTCTAATCTTTTTGGCAACATGCCATTGTTTGCAGTCCAAAACAAATGAACCAAAAACAGGACATAAACTTTTGTTCTTTTATGAAAACGAATCACCCTCTAGCGGCTTCGTTCCTTTATGCTTGATAGGGGGGGTGGGGGCCTTCTTTCTTGATGTTTTATTGAAAAAATACAGCGAAGGAAATTTTTTAACTAAATTGTTTGCGGACTGCCTTACCTGGAGAACTTAATCACCCTACATTTGCTGACGGATATCGAAGTAATTATAGCCAACAGAAAATGATATATTGAAGCACATAATGAAGCCAATACCCATCCTACAAGACTTTTTCCTCCCAAGAGATTCATCTGTGATCTTCAGTTCTGCTATCAGCTCCAACAGAACGATCCCAAAGGAGTACACGTCCATCTTGGTAGAAATTTTCCCACATTTTATATATTCTTGTCTCAAAGCTATAATCCTTCAAAATTTACTATTGATTCCTAGACTCACCTAGGAACCGGACAGAATCATTGGTCTAGTCCGATCTAGTTCCAAGACTAGGTGGGATGGTCCCTGGTTACAGGATGTGAATCGAACTACGTAGAAACCGATTATCCCTACCAATGGGGGATGTGATTGGAGAAACACGTTCTACAGAATGGAATGGGTGATTGCGAGCTTTCAATACATGCAAATGAGAGGGAACTATATATCAAAGTCCACTGCTGGTTATTACATATAGCCGCTAGTAGAAGTACAACTGCTATTTAAACTGGAAAGCAACAATCGGGTTGCCATGCCATACTTAGGTTGTAGAGTCAACTTATTATTGGGGACAAAAGGGAATATTGTATGGAATATCTGGGTCAACTCAGTAATTACATCTGGGAGCAGCAAACATAAGTTATACTTGGAACAAGAAGGACATCTAAATTGGTCAGTGGATGTCAGTTATTACTGAAGTTTCTTTCCGAGTATAGTCAGTACAAAGTTCACTCGATACGTAAAGAAGATAATAGCCTAAACGAGAGAGAGATTAAAATATATTATATTACATGGCTCCTTCTTTAGGCATGTATGTATGTATATACAAGGAAGGATGGGAAAGATAGAAGTAGTTCGTGGGGGTGGTGTTGTGCTGCTGCTTTCTCGAAACCGACTCGGGAAATCCAGATCGTTTGGGCGACAATCATGGAGCAGAAGAACAACCTCAGCGTCACCATTGGCGAATCCCGACGCGACCTTCTCTCTCCTCTCCCCGACGATCCTCCTTCCTCCATGGACGACGTCTTCCCCGACCACTCCTCCGCTCCCTCATGGCGTCTCAGCCTCACCGAGTTCCGCCTCCCTCCCCGCGATCACCGCCACCACCCCTCTCGCTTCTCCTGCCGCCACCTTCTCCCTGCTCCAAGTATCTCTCTCTCTCTGTGGAACTGAAACTGCTTCCGTCGCAGCGTTACTCCTGGGCATTCATTTTCTTGCTTACTCGCCATTATGTATATCTCTCATGCGTAATCCGAGCATCTCCTGTTACACGTCACCACAGTCCGTACGATCGCCTCGTGCTTCCACTTCTCCGTCGAAAGCGACGGCGCCTCTTGGCACGCATGCACCGTCGCTAACTCCATGAGATATCCTCACATCTTCGCTGATTGATGGAAATCAACATGCCGTGTCCTGTATACATCATTTTCTGGCAACTTCTCTTGCGAAAGCGCCACAATGTCTGGGACCAACTTGCTTTTGCTTGGTCTGTGTAGTTTGGGCTTGATCCGCTTGGCAGTGTACCCCTGTGGTGGGATCCCACAATAACGCAGATATTCGTCGCTGCACGTATTTGGAGTGTTGAGTTGCTTCTATGCGCTCATTTTCAGTGGATGGAATTGGTTCATTTCGTAGCTACACTGATTATGACCTAGCTTTCCAGCCTTTTTTTCTTCACTTCCTCAGTATTTTCTTCCGGCCAGTGGTATCGATCAACAGAAACACAGATGAAAGTTAACGATGTCTGACTTGTTGCTTCGTTAGACCCTCTACATCTATCACACCGCCTCCTTTCAACTTAGATTTCTCTAAAACCCGCCGAAACTGAGCGTAGGACGGAAGTCATTCTGTAAGCACCATATAAGTGAATTGGAAAGTGGGTATGAAGTTTTAAGATGTTGAGTGACATGTACTGGTTACTCTCGTCCGTGGTCAAATTCAGGTCATAGTGTTGGAGAGCTAAGTCATATCATAGAATGTTATTGTACTTTCAACGTCAAAGATACTGTTTTAGTTCGAGTCTGGAACTTTCTATTTTGCTTGTCACTACTCAGATTGTATTCAACAATTTCAATTTAGGGAAAGAGCGCAAGATCGCAGAATATTACCAGAAACAGGAAAGCCTCCTTGAAGGGTACAATGAGATGGAGGCTATGGCTGAATCAGGGTGTTTTCCAGGAAGCCTAACTGAGGTAGATTCTTTATAGCTCATATCTTCCTACGTTCCATTAGTTTCAGACCTTTGAGACGATTGTGCATTCCTAGTCCTGGAAAAAGCAGATTCTTCAGCACAATGAAATGCTTCTCCACTGGGTAGCTCTTGAAGCAAGAGAAACAATCATGGAGATAATTGGCATGATTTTATGACATTGTATTTCAAGTTTTCTAAGAAGACATCGCTTCTGATCAATGAACTGCATTTCTTCAGGATGAAATGAAGCAGCTGGCAAAGAGTGAAAGATTTGCGGTCCATATTTCAAACCTAGCAAACGTGGTGCTTTTCATAGCAAAGGTCTACGCTTCCATTGAGAGCAGATCACTGGCAGTTATCGCCTCAACCTTGGATTCATTCTTAGATCTATTATCAGGGTTTATATTGTGGTTCACGGCAAAAGCTATGAGGAATCCAAACCATTATCATTACCCTATTGGCAAGAAGCGTATGCAACCAGTGGTATGTTCCCCTGCTTCCTTGATAAAAAAAAATTGTTGTGGTTCCATGGTTAAACACATCCATCGTTTCGACATTTCTTTTGCTCCGACTAAATTATACTAGCCTAGCCTAGCCTAGTCCTATGACTATTAACTATTGTTTATGGATTACTTTTCTCCCTTACTCCTAGAAAAAGGAGATGTTTGATTCTGACTGACCATGTAACTTGATTCTTCTGTTGTGCCTTCTTTCCTCTTTGTTATGTCACTCGATTATGATGGAGTGCTCGTTGCTCGATAGCTTTAGCTATCATGATAATGCATGTGTTATCTTTAGATAACAGCTGGATTAGTTACGTCACCAAATTATACCCAATTTACCTTTGTCTCTAAGATTAGCTCACGAAAGAAGGCAGTGTCAGTTATAGTATTTGTATAGCAGGGCTATTGAAGTAGAGTAGACTGACGATGGGAACCAAATAGCCATGCAGACCAGGGGTATCGAAAAAATGACAAGAGTAGAAGATTTTGGTTTGATTTGGCTTCAGGTCAAGATTGTGTTGGCTGTGTCGAGTGTATCCACTGTTGGGGCACTGTGATCCGTTACTTACAAAAGCCTGATCAACCTCAAGCTTAAGTCATACTTCAGCGGGGGGGAGAATGTAATAGCCTGTAACCTTGAGAATTTCTACGTATCACATAAGTTAATATTAGGTTGTTACGATTTTGGGATCAGAGCTAAGTGTATTTTGGGATGTTACATATGGTCTTGTCATACAATTCTTCATTCTAATGTCAAAACACGATAAATCACAGTAATGAGAGACAGAGAGACAGAGAGACAGAGGGGCGAGGGGAATTATGACAAATACTAAACTAGTTTTTTTTTTCTGCAGTCTGACACAAATGGTTTCATATGTCGGATGGGTGAAAATATTTAATTAAATGCTTGTTATAAAGGAGAAACCGGTCAAAAGAAAATAAGACCATGTTTTTTTAGGTACTAGGAGTCAATGACCCCAATGTTACTACCAATAAGAAATTACTTAAAATTTTCTCAATCAGAATAATATGTGTTGACTAATCAAACTTTGTGATTAAGCTATGAGTGTAATGGTATTGATGGTTTGAAAATGCAGGGTATCATTGTATTTGCTTCAGTGATGGCAACTCTTGGCTTACAAATCCTGTTGGAGTCTGTTCGAGAAATCATCTCCAAGGCAAGTTATCTTTCTGTTGTTTGCTTTCTCATGTCACTTGCAAACAAATTCAAATACAGAGCCTGAGATAGACTAGTTTACTGAGCAGTTAGAATGGGAGGAGTTACATTTTCTATTGAGCTAACAATAATGGAAAGAAGGATTGGAGTCTCCTCTGGGTAATTGGATATTCTATTTTTACCAAAACTTTTAGAACTTACCTTAAAAGATATGAACTTCTTCTTCTTCTTCTGATTTTTTCATTTGGATACTTTTAGAAATTTGTGGAAACGAAAATGTTGCTGCATCACAGATAGGCCTAGTGGTCCACCCAGTTTTGCTACCACCTTCCTATAACCAATTGTTTTAACCAGGCAGACATACAGTTACTATAGTTTAGACTGTCATCTTATATTCCTCCGGTTCACTTATCTTATTTCATTATATTTCAATCAAATCTGCATGCAGTCACGCCCAGAAACTGATCGTGAGAAGGAGAAGTGGATGATCGGGATTATGGTTTCTGTTACAGTAGTGAAGTTTGCCCTTATGGTTTATTGTCGAAGATTCAAGAATGAAATTGTCAGAGCCTATGCTCAAGATCATTTCTTTGATGTTGTAACTAATTCTGTTGGTCTGGTGACAGCTGTCCTATCCATCCAATACTACTGGTGGATAGATCCAATTGGAGCTATAATGGTAAGTTCATCTTGAGCAGTCCAACTTAGTTTTTCCAAAGTTCTTTTTTTTTTTTTTTGGCTGTTATAGATTTACTGCCCCCCTCCATCCTATCCATAGATTTATGTTGTGCACAACTTTTCTCAGCCCAATTATTACATACTCTGCAGATAGCAATATATACCATAACCACATGGGCAAAAACGGTGATTGAGAATGTGTGGTCGCTTATTGGAAGAACCGCCCCACCTGAATTTATAGCGAAGTTAACGTATCTCATTTGGAACCACCATGAAGAGATCAAGCACATTGACACGGTGAGAGCTTACACTTTTGGTTCTCATTACTTTGTGGAGGTCGACGTAGTATTGCCGGAAGACATGCACTTGAACCAAGCCCACAATATCGGGGAAACACTTCAGGAGAAGCTTGAGCAATTGCCCGAAGTCGAGCGAGCTTTTGTCCACATTGATTTTGAGTTTACTCACAGGCCTGAGCACAAGAATAAAGTATGAGGTCGATGATCTTATCTGACCATTTAGATTCAGGTGGCTGACTCCCTTTTTCTTATTCGGTTTGTTTAAATGCTTTTACTTGCGTTGGGAGGAGAAGCCCATGCAAAAGCATTTTATCCTCACTGATATTGATATGTGCTGAAGATCAGTGTTTGGTTGAAACGATGTCCTTATTATTAGTAGAACTACTTTTGAAATAATGCGCCGTTTCATTTTGCTCTTTCATTGTGAGGACTTAACTTCTTTTAAGAGAGAGATGCTTGAATCTTCGTTTGTCACGTGGAAGGAAGTGTGATTGGCTTTTTAAGCCCTGTTTGTGGGTAGTTCGCTAGCTAACCAAATTTGAATGGAATTGTAAGATGAGGAAGAAGAATCTTTTCATACTCGACGATGCCACTCCTTTGTCTGGTGGCCTCTCCTTTGACTTGAACATGAAGAAAGCATATTAGACATACTTGAGGATTAAACTGCACGTGTCTCCTAAGTAAAATGCACAGCGCAATTTCTTTCTGTGGCTTACCACATTACTGCTGATCACAGAAGGTATTGTCAAAGTAGCTCGCTGCTCCGCCAGAATAATCTGACCGCTTTCTCTGAAGAATTCTAAACACAGCTTTTCTTAAGGTAGATAGCTAAGGTGACGTTTAATTCCAGGTCTAGTATGCACGGACGTGGGCCAAGTTGCCAAAGCCGCACTCTGTGTGCGGTTGCACACCCACATCATATATGCTTCCACTCTATACATATGTAGGTGTATGCGGATCTATCAATAGTATAAATGTGCAGACATCATGCAAGTGTCTCTGGGAAAAAAACTAGAAGTACCAAGACTCCGTGACAAGACTTGTTCATATCAGAAGACGGGACATTCAGCATCTAACAAACCAACTACTTCGATGTGGAGATTCAATATAATACCCAACGTTCATGCATGAATATCCACTTTTCTGGCCATGAAAATTAGCTCGGCAAAATAATATGACCAAATCCCTCTCTCATGCACCACACCTGAATGCAGAGTCAGACCTCATTTCTGAAACTCTGACGGTCTCTCGTTTCTATCTCTTGATAAATCCTTTGCATTGGCCAACAAAAAACTACAGGAGAAGTACTTCATAGGTTTCTCCCTTTGGTTCAGCATTATTCCAATCACTGTCCTACGGAAGTCATTAATAAGAGCAAGCCTTTGTATTAGGTACAGATCGTCTAGTTGTTACACAAAGATCTAATATTTCATATTCAACTGCTATTCAACAACAATAACAAGTAAATAAATAAAAAAATAGATTACTTAAAGATTTTTGATACACAAAACTACAAAAACAGTCATGAAGCATCAAACCACAAGCCATCAAGAAGTCCATTTGATTGCTTAGTGCCATCCTGGGTTCCGGTTCCAAGACAAGTATGAAGGATCTCCCAGTTGCCTGGTCGAAAAGAGGTGTGTTAGCGAGTTTGTATCATGTAACAGCAGTTATCAAACATTTTCACATAAAAATTAATGCGCAGGCATTTAACAGGCAAGAAGGTCTTTAATGCTAGAGCATGCAGCAAATCAGTAGCCCAATCATACACCAACTCAAGTAAAATTTTGCACGACAGCTCCTACTCTTTACTGTGACTAAATTATAAATATTTTCTGCTATATCTTTTATTTAGCAAGTGATCAGTTTCACAAGAAAAAGTAAGGCATGGGGAACTAGCCAGATGAAGCTAAAGACCTCACCTAGGCTTCACAAGGTATACAATGGTGAAAGCCATGGCCAAGAAAAAGCACAATCCACCCACAGTCAGGTAAGCAATGCCAAGAAAATCGTTCTTTCCTCCGAGCCAGCTGGTGGTGGAAAGCACAAGCTTCTTTTTTCCATCAAAACTATATGTGTTGTAGTAATTCCCCAGCGACACTTGTATCACAGCATTCTCATCTAGATCTTGCTCTATCTTCCCATATAATTTCCTGAAAGTAGGAAGAGCTGCAGTTCTCATCCATACAATGAGGTCCTCCTGCTCACTCAACTACAAACCAGACAAACTCAACAAGTTAAATATCTAGACATTTTTACTGGGAAATTTAAAGGACTTCCATTGCTTATTATGATGCAATTAGACAGTCAACTCAAAAGGCATTAGAGATGCCAACTAAATACATGCAGTGACATTCAATTGCTTATATTGTGAAAAATACAGTCAGAAATTTCGCAATATTTTCAGTAATAGATGCTCAAGCAAAATATGATTTAAGACTAACCACGACAGTGTAATTCATAATTCTCGAGTCTTGAGATTCTAGCAGGCTTACCGGAATGGATGAATTAAGTTTTGCTCCACCTATTAGACCTCCACTTTGAAAGTTCTGCGGGTACACATCTTTACCAAATTTATGTTCCCTATCACTCTTCCAAGAGATACCCTTCTTATTCACTTGCAATGGCGCACTACCGATCGAGAAACTATAGGTGTCGTTGAATAAGCTCCAGGCTATGAGACCACAGGGAACAATAACCTTGTCATTAAGCATATCTTCTGGTTTACAGTCACTAACTTCATTTGCACTGCTATTATCCCTCAACTGTTGATCACTTCGACTCTTCACATACCTGAAAGTAAACAAAGCCATCACAGTTAGTGCAATAAAATATGGCCAAACACATCTGCTCTCTTGTTTATCATACTGTGACGACCAGACATCATTGCTACCATACCATCACCTTTTTTCCAATGCTACCATACCAATTGCCCATGGAAATCCAATCAAGCCCACTAAGATCACAAGAGATTGTACAATCAAAAGTTTTTCCTGACATTTAATGCATGTTGGGTTTCTTGCTTTGAAGCCATCCATTGTGGTTTTCCTGACAAGCATCACTTAAGGCAAACCAAGACATCATGAATGCCGTTCCAATCATAAAAAGGAAAACATCTCCTTTTATCGAGCATTAGCTACAGAGTATACATGCGTAGATTGGAAAATGCACCAGGTCAGGCCAAATTATTTCACGCTACTCAAAATACAAAAATAAAAGGCATGGTTCAGACAAAATATCCACAATACCATGCAGCAGGAGAGATTAACTGTATCTATAGCCAAAAAGCTACCGGAGACATAACATCGTCATGTTAATTAGCACCACTGAGTTAGACAAAAGTAACCATTGTTTTCAGCTACTCCTTCACACGGAATATACGCTGAGAATGAAAAGGTTGCTGAGGCAACTGATACAAACCTGCGATGATTTTGGTAGAAGTTATCCAGTTGGTAGTATACGTAAATGGGATGCTTCATACGCTTAGGCACCTGAAGACAAAGCAAAAAGTGGAAGGGAGATAATCCTCAGTTTCACATAGTCAGTGTGATCTTCTCTTAAAAGCACAGATAATGAGAGGGTTACGGAAGTCCTATGTGCAACTACTGAATTATTTCATCAAGTAAAACTTACCGTTAAATTCCTGATGCAGGTTTTGTCCCCAGGGCTCTGTATGTACTGGACTTTATTCGTTCTATTGGATTCTGGTATGCAGTGAATGTCGTACCGATCGATTATCTCGACAACCTAAAAGATAGCAATGGATGTAAAAACAACGGTACATTATAATAACAGAGAAAGCAAATAGCCTTAGGATTATGCTTACATCACGGGAAGCAAACAAAGAGGCAACTCCGATGGGAATGAAAACAATGCTAACCAGCATAAATGCTGAGATCACCTGCACAAAGAAAAGGAGACTAAGTAATTTTACCACTAATCCAATAATCGAGGAGGTAGCAGGAATTGGCAAAAGGTAACGAGGTCTCACCCATCTGGGTGTGAGGATTGGCTTGCAAGCAGGAAGCTCCTGTTGGGTAAACTTCGAGTCTGAGAGGCCAAAAGGCAATTGGTGAGCTTAATCATGCTAAAATCGGCAGCAATTACCTCATCACGTTGACTTGCCCAGATCAGAAGAACAAGGCATATATACTGATTATTAGCGTACATAATAGATTGTTTCTCTCAGTAAAGTATTGTCTGCGCACATAACCAATCAAATCCTACTAATCATATTGTCCTATCAGAAGTTAAGAGTGTGGGTTTTGTTGCGAGCATGCTGTGCTGATCTCCTTGACATAACGCCAGCACAAAAGCTCACACAAGCAACTCAAGTGAACAAGAGCATAAGAAGCACCAAAAAAGCAAGACAACCACAATTCAAAGACACATGAAACCACGATAGCAGCTCAACAAGAAAAACAACAAACAAGAGTGATCAGACGACTCCATGAACTTGTCTATGCATATCCGCAATAGGAAATTTTTGGGGCAACGAGAAGGAAGAGATTGAAAGAATTAGGGGGAAAGAAGGGATTACACAAGGATAACCGATCATCTAGGAGGGAGATCAACGCGTGATGTGGATAGAATCGAGAGCGAATCGTAGTCGGGAACTCCAAGCAGGTAAAAGAAATCGAAAGAAAAGGAAGAAGGAGAAGGGGAGGGAAGCAGAACATACACTTAGGACGCTTGGAATTCCTGCGGACAGCAGAAGAATCGGCGGATCCAGGGGCTCCGGAGCTGGACGGTACCGTGGTAGAACTCATCGGACAGAAGCGAGCAAATCCGGAAGGAGAAGACAGAGATTGCGAAGTCGAGAGGGGAACGGGAGGTCAGAGATCGAGAGGGATGGTATAAAACCCTAAGATCTAGAGAGAGAGAGAGAGAAAAGAGGTGAGGTTGGTGTATTTGACTTTTGGGTAATTGGGCGAAGGAGGAGGAGGAGGAGGAAGAGAAGGTTCCCCCACACCACACCTGGTTATATCATCGGGCGGCCTCTCTTGAATATGTCTCTCTCTCTTCTTCTCGCTCGTCTAGAAGGTCAGCGTTCAGCAACGAAGGCGAGGCCTCAGAAAATTCACCGATGCTTGAAGTGAATATAGAAAGGACGAACCCCCCCGCCCCGCATACACGGTTGGACCCGGTCTCTGTTGCCTCGCCCCGTCCGATTCCGTTTCTCGTCTCTTTGGGACTTTCTACGCGCCAACTACTAACTTCTCTTCCCCTCCCTCGACTTGGAAAAATTACCTAAAAACTGAAAGAAAAAATATTCTTTTGTTGAGACGTACTTGATACGAACACTACTTTATTTGCCTTCAAATGTCAGCAAAGGATATGCTGCTCCTGCTAAATTTCAAAATCGAACTCTTCCATTCCATATAGATAGCTGCTCCATGTTTCATTCATTTGCCGGATATTTCTGTATGATTTTTTCTCTTTTTTTTTTTTGTTGGTTGATAAACGAGACAGAAAGAGAGAGACAGGATTTTTGCTTGCAATCCTCCTACTTTTTAGTTGGACCGACATTTTTTATATGTCAATTTCTTTTGCTTTTAAAATCTTCGAGTTCGACAACGCGAGGTCTGCGACTACATGTGCATTCGTGCTGTATGTTGTTAAAACATTTCCCAGACTGTTGCAGAGTGGATAATAGGTCTAGGGAATTGATTATTGAGAAGATACAAGAGTAACTTTCGCGAGGGGTTCAAGCAGCGCTCTGGGGATGCAAGCATTCCCAGGTATTGCATCTGCTTGTCAGGGAGGGAAAACATTTTCCATCTCATGAATGGGGGCATCGTTCCTTATGTCCCATCTTAGCTCTCCATGTTGTTCCTCTGCAAGGCTCCAGCTATACAGCATTGGACTTTGTCTGAGCCGGGGAAAGCGACAGGGAATTCGTTTGCTAGTTTCCCCTCAGCAAATGTGCTTGACACCCAATACGACTGCATATTATCAAAGGGGAACGGGAACTCTTCAGTTTACCACAATCTCTCTTCTTTTTCTCTCTTATAATATCTCCCATCGAGTTTATCACACAAATTGAGGTAGGAAAAAACAACACAAGCACTCCACAAACTCTTCCAAGCGCTGATAAGTATTCATGATCCCTTGAAAAGAAGAAACACATTCGGATTAGCAAACAAAGGGAGCATCCACATGGTGGTCGCTGCAGTAGAGGCCAGGGCGCTGGGTGAAACCCTGGCCCTCCAGCATCTCCCTCGCCCTCATAACAAGATCCTGATTGGTGATTGCACCATCCGTCTCGGCGATCAGGGTCTGGATGGCATTGCTGAGAGCCCCATAAGCTTCATGGGCGTTTCCTGAAGGGCTGGCGTCAGCTGAAGTTTGATCGGTCTGGCAACCACTGATCAGAACACCACCATCTGGAAAAGAACGCTTTGTTGTCCCAGCATAAACTTCTTGATTGTTTCCTACTTCTACCTCCATGGCAGGTTTTGCATACCCCTCGTCGCTCCCGTCCAGCTTCTGCTTGAGAAATTCCTGCGCCAGGCTTCCGACCATGCCCATAAACCCACCTCCACCTTCCCCATCTCCATGTCCATGTTGGAGTTTGTTCAATATGACTTTCATGAACTTCTTCACCTTAGGACTAGCATCTTCACCAAAGACATCAAAAAGAGCCGGCCTCAACTTCCCTACATCGATGTCATCTTTACCGGTCTTCTGCTTAAGTATCTCTATTAGAGTAGAAAGTGGCAACGATCTACTCTTCACATAGCCTCTGTCACCATAAGCACTTTCTACCTCTCGCTCCTCCTCTTCACCGTGATGCCGATGGCGACGGAGTGCTGAAGGGACATGAATCCCCCGAGACTCGAGTTCACCTTGCACAGTCTGCTTCAGGAAGGTTGTGAATCCAAAACCAGAGCCTGATGATTCGTGCTCTTGACTCCTAGTGCTCTCGCCAATCTGCTCCTTAGCTTGTTCAACAAGACCGCCGCTGTGGCAGGAATCAGATACAATTGTCATGCGGCAACCTTCAGGGACCTGGTCGACAAACTCCCTGAAATCATCGTCTGTTGTGCAATACAGGCGAGTCAGCTTTTGTGACTAGAATCGAATGGACTTCACAACTTATGATTAAGAACATGATACATGTGAACGAATGAAATCACAAAACTGAGGAACTAATATCAAGCTGTCTTCACAAGGTGCCCTCCAAAGATCAAATCAGAAACCTAGCCCAACAGTCAATGTCATAGAGAGAGCAAACTTCAAAAGCATTCTAGCCTAGAGTCAAATATGAAATTAAACAAACGCAGGGTCGAACTAAGAGTAACTAAGGCTATGATGATATGCGGCACGTGCTATATAGCAATACAGCTGTAGCTATTGTTCCATGAGAAGAGATGATCATGTCGTTTTGCAATGTCTGAAGTATCTGGGGCCACCCTCGCAAGTTCACGGGGGCACAGAGAAGTACAACTTCTCTCTTCTCTATATCATAACCAGCTCACTCTATCCAAAGGTTAGACTAGACATGGATGAGTGAGTTCATCCGCGTAGTTGACATTGACGCAGCGGAGGATCAGATAAAAACTGAGCAAGCTTTACCGACAGGGTCCAAATCTCGTACTGCTATATCAGAGGTTTGATTCACATAAATCAATTCAAGTAATGTTGAAATTGCTCGGATGAATGAGTCTGGATCCCCGATCGAAGAGGATCCACTTGCACAGGGATCGAATAAAAATCTCAAAACACGTTCGATTGGGTTCCGATCGAGTAATTTCCGTTTCGCAAAAGAAAACAAGAGAACGATCCCCGTCTCTCCCCTGTCCTTGGATGACGTGTTGAGTAGCTAGAGGCGGAAGCATGCGATTCTGGTGAATTACGTGGAGTAAATAGCTAAGAGGCGAAAGAACGGATGCGATCCGCATAAAAGAAAAGGGAAAAAGGGAGGGTAAAGAAGCGATGGTACCGGTGATGAGATTCATGTCGCAGGGGACGATGCACTCGTCGTAGCCGGTGTCGTCCTCCTCGCCCGTCTCGGCGGGGAGGCGGGTGCCGTGGCCGCTGTAGTGGACGAAGAGGAAGTCGCCGGGCTCGGCGGATCGGAGGAGATCGGAGAGGGCGCGACGGATGTTCTTGC
This sequence comes from Metrosideros polymorpha var. glaberrima, assembly GCA_001662345.2. Lineage (NCBI taxonomy): Eukaryota > Viridiplantae > Streptophyta > Magnoliopsida > Myrtales > Myrtaceae > Metrosideros > Metrosideros polymorpha. The sequence continues at coordinate 19,296,266 of BCNH02000006.1, read as the reverse complement.
CGGTGGGCTGGAGGTAGGAGTCGTCGACGTCGATGAGGACGGTGATGTCGTCCTGGGAGAAGCCGTAGCGCTCGACGAGGCAGCGGTACATCCTCTTGACATCGTTGATGCAGCCTTTGAGCTCAGCCTTAGTGCCCGGGTAGTTGCAGCCGATCAGCAGCGCTTTCCTCGCCATTCTCACGCTCGATTCCTCTTGGCTTTCTGGCAACGTTGCGGTTCTCGCGTGCGCGTGCGAGAGAGAGAGAGGGATCTGGAACTAGTGTTCAGAATGGGAAGGATGGATTGGATTGGGAGAGAGAGCTTCTTGCATTCAAGGACTTGATGATGTGAAGAATTACGAGCGTATTGTCGTCACCGTGGTGAGTGCGTGTCTGCTTGTCTGTCTGTGAAGGAGAGAGAGACGCGGAAAAGATAAAGCGATGGGCTTTTCTTTTTTTTCCTTTGCGATTACTACGGGGGACGTGCTGTCCTGTCAGAATTTGCTATAAAATCGCCTTTTTTCCCCCAAATTATTCGAATATACATATGTATATTAAGAAGAAAAAGAATGAGAGGACGTCGGGAGAATCGGGCTTCTTTCGTTGATCCTTCGTTGATCCCCGGGCACGGCGTTTTGGGCCGAATAACCAGAGAAATGGAACGTTAGATTACATGGATCTGACCTTGACCATCAATCTTATATCGATTTATTTGTACGTAACCATCATGGCGCACCAAGTAACGTTTTTAGAGTAAAATTTTCTGCTCCAGAAACACTCAATGCAATTTAAATTTTCTATTTTTTAAACACTTTCTCACTTTTGAAATAAAAATGCGTTTGATAAAACTTCTTTTTTCTATTTCAAAAATACTTTTTCCCTTAATAAGTTATTTTTGCCCAAAAAAAAAAAATTTTCTTACTTCTCTACTTCTTGAACACTTTTATCTTTTATTGTTTCCTACTGCAGCAAGCAAAAGGGTGGTCGGCGAGTTGCAGGGTCACAGCCCTCACCCTACCTTGCCCAGGCTCGTGAGGCTACCGACAACACCATGGCAAGTCGTGGGCAAGGCCATAGCGAGGCTTATGATGCGTCGTCGGAACTCACGATGGGTCACAAGACTGCCTTGCGCCGTGGCCCTCGCCCATGGCCGGCGAGCTCTGGCCACACTTCTTGATGCGCAGGAAGCAAGAAGGAAGGAAGGAAAAAATGAAAATAAATTCGAAAAAATATTTAAAATATTATTATTATTCCTCCAAAAGCATAAATTTTCTCATGTTTTATCAAATGCATTTTTCCTTTAGAAATCTAAATTTGGAACAGAAGTAGAAAAATCAACTTTTGGCCAAAATTTAATTTATGGAGCAGAAGTGTTACTATGCGCGCCCTAAACATCCTTTTTTGATCTCAATATAAGAACATCATCAAGCATAGATCTAAACATCCTTGTCGAGTAGAGCTTTTTCGTGAGTTCTACTTAATTTGGTTTCCTCGACATCCATTAGCTCATCCCTACCCGATAACTCGTAAATGAATGGATCTCTCGAATGCCGTTTAAGCACCCATGAGGAGCTCAAATGTTTTAAGATAATTTATGATTTTTTGAAGCAAGGAGACTTTTTAGCTGTTATTTCAAATACTATTTCCATTCTAATGTAATTGTTGTTCATATCATCTCTATTGCCTAGTACTTGCTCTAAAGCCATGTAAAAAAATTCCAATCCACAAGCTTAAATTGATAGATATAGAGAAACCACATTAATATAAAGAGTATTAAGACCTTTTGTCAAACTTAAAACGTTGTGAAATAACTATATAAGGTAACATATATCAATGAAAATATGCACAATTAAAGTGAGATATTTGCATAGTCTTTAAAGATATAGAAAACCAACAGAAATATCATAATTATCTCTGATACAAGAAATTATCCTAGTTATCTTTAAATAATCTGTTCACGTGCACACAAAGCTTGTAAGCATGAAAGATGTTGTAGTTCTTGGATTAGTCAGCGTTCTCTACTAAATGTATAATAATATGTTAAATGAATAAAAAAGAAAGAGCAATACTTGCATATAAGGGGAAAATTCGAAGAATCGGCACATTCTCTTGTTTGGGAAAGCATAAAGAGACGTGGTGTTTTATTTCTCTTAGGTCCGTCGATCGTAGTCACTCCCAAATTGAAGAAAAAAGATCGTGATGTAAACTTGATAATAGGACAAGCTAAGCTAGACTCGGGCGGACCCCGGACGAAGACAAGGGTCGGCCCTACCCAAGCTCCAACCTCTACACCTGATCATAGGACCAAACCACCCGCCAAGCTAACAGAAGAGCGCCCCAAGCCCCTGCCCCTAGTGGGCTACAGAATTTTAGGCCCCAAGCTTATTTGCTAAACCTTGAATATGAACATTCTTATTCGCTTACCCCGACAATTCAACTCATATCAACTTCCAATAAACACCTTCATGACCGTCCTAGCATCTCTTGTTCTCATTTAGCTACAGTGAATGTTATATATCGAGATAGGAAAAGACAACAAAAGGCATTTTATAATAATTGTTATATAATTGACTGGGAGGGTTGACTCAGTAGGCACCAAAAACCCTTTATTCAAGTCTAGTCGTGTCTTAAAAATATGGTTCACACCCGAACCATAAATTTTTTAAATTCGTGATTAGGGAAAAAGTGAGGAAAGCAATGAACGCTAAAATCATTTCTAAGCATTATCAGGAGATTCTCACACCCATTATGGAATGTTCGGTTGGAGTTATTGCTTTTCTTAACCACCCACTACCTCAAAGGTCCAATGTGTGAGAGCCTATCCCACCAAGATACTAGCTAATAGTTATGAAATCAATTCACACGAGATATGTTGCGATTACACACTACAACACGACGGCTTTTAGAGTCTGCTCACAACACAAACTTTAAATGCCATCCTGCGCGAAAGTCATGTGACTTGTAGTGGAAAACAATCTACCCTTTTACCACTAGATCAAGCACTCACCTAACTTGATTTCTATTTCTTTGCTATTCCCTCTCATCCTCTCTCTCCCTTTATTTGATTTATGTTTCTTTGTTATTGTCTTTCCCTTTCTCTCCCATTTATTTTGGAAGTTTATGTGTGTGAATAAATTTCTGCAGCTGAACGTAGAGACTAGTTCAACAATTCGTTCAGTCGTCAGTCACCGAGAAGGATGTTCGTGACATGGCTCTACAATCTCTTCAAAATTAGGCCGCTGTCCTCTCTCGATTTAGTTTTAGATCTAGATATAAGGGTTTTACTCTCTCAAACTAAATCTATTTTTAAATTTGAGAGTTCCTTACAGGTATTTGATATGTATTATATCGATATATTGATGTTGGTATCACTGCTCGATGATGGTGATGAGGATATCGAACCTAGATGTGCACCGCAAGCTGTTGTATTTAGAATGAGGGATTTCGGCGTGTGTTCATCACTGATTCTAATGATTGACTGTTGAACGCTTATGATTATAGAAAGAGAGTGTGCTAGACGCATATTGTGCTTTGTTATTTGCTTGTTGACATTTGTTTTGTTCTGTATTTATTTGGGATTTGTTAGGTTTGAAAGTTTTGTATGTACCTCTCGAGAATTATTTTGATTAATGAATGGAAGTTTTTTTCGAAATAAAAAAAAAGCACCCACCTTATATCCGAACAAAAGGAGAATAGAAAAACAACCTTAGTTGTCTAAGTCGTGCTTCTCTTGATTTAAGTCTAGTGAGAAATTGAAGACAAATTTCTAGCAAAAAAAAAAAAGAATTAATACCACGAAAAACCCTAAACTGGTACGCCTGTGACAAGTTTACCCCAAATTATTTTTTTGACCACGAAAAACCCTAAACTGGTATATTTGTGACAAATTTACCCCAAACTAGTACACCTGTGACAATTTTACCCTCTGTCAGTTTCTGTGCAATTTTACTGTCAAATTGCTGAGTTTGATGACACGTAACAGTTGACATGATGTACTATTTTTGGGTTTTATCTTCCGTTTGTCTCAAGTTTGCCAGTTTGAAATTTTTTGTGGTATTAATACAATTTAACGGAAACTAACGGAGGGTAAATTTGTCACAGATATATTAGTTTGGGGTAAATTTGTCGCAACTATACCAGTTTGAGGTTTTTCGTGGTCAAAAAATTAATTTGGGGTAAAGTTGTCACATGTGTGCTAGTTCGGGGCTTTTCGTGGTTAAAAAAATAGTTTGAGGTAAATTTGTCACAGGCGTACTAGTTTGGGATTTTTCATGATATTAACCCAAAAAAAAAAAGACAAATTGAAGACAAATACAATGTACAGCGTACACCTTGGCGGCGCCTGACAAATGGAGCGGAGCGTACAAAGTCGCTGGGCATTGAGAAATTTTCAGCTGTACTGATCCGATTTGAGAAAAATCCAAAATGTCGCTAGAGAGTATTGCTGGACCGGTCCCGCACAAAATATGGGCCATTGGATTTAAATCGGAAAGATCTTATCTGCGGAATCGATTTTTGAAAAATGTAGGTGAAACGTCACATTTGAGAAAATCAATTGAGATAAAATTGTAAGTTCAACAAATTGATTTATGGAAAATTAATGATTATTATTGCTCACGGTGGGAAGAGAGAGTTAATGCAACTCGTGGCTCCTCAACTGGGGACTCTGGATTGATCGGCTAATTGAGGAGTTGTGTTGAAGGTGCATCAGCCAGAGGAGGCGCCACTCCTTACAGGGGCCTTCTACAGTAGTCTCTCTTAAAAGGAGCGCCAAGTTAGGATGTGTTCTTTATTTTAATTCTTAAGTTCTAAAGTAAATCTTTTTTCTTTTCTATCAAGGTGAAAATACTCTCGAATTTTACATCCCAGAGTTTAAATAAAGCTTTCTAAAGACATTCTTAGGTCCAGTTCAACAAATTGATTTAAGGAAAATTAATGATTATTATTGCTCAAGGGGGAAGAGAGAGTTAATGCAATTTTAGATTTTGATTTCTATTTCAATTTGGGTCAGAGGGGGACCCAAATGAAAACGATGGCCCTTCTTTTGTCCGCTGGTGACCGTGAGCTTGGGAACTGGGTAATTAGCACTGGGAAGTTGAAGAAAGCGGGGAGAGCAGAGCAGAGATGGCGACGGGGATGGCCGGAGTGGCAGCTCGATCCGCGAAGCATCGTATCAGTTGCTTCACCGCACACTTGCCTTACATGCGCGCCTCCTCTTCTCCCCTCTCACGCCAGGCACGCCTTCCCTCCCTCTCTCCTCCTCTTCTTCTTCTTCTTCTTCTTCTTCTTCTTCTTCTATATCTACACTAGTCGGCCTTTCGAATCATCACCGTGCTTCCTGAATTGCTCTCTGCTCTGAATCTCGAATCATATTCTCTTTTCCCGGTCTCTGTCTGTTGGTCATCGCCGCTGCTGTACTCCATCCTTCCCCTCTTCTCTGTTTCTCTCGATGCTTTGTGATTTGCATCCAACCCCAGATGTTGCTATCGATGCTCGATTGTTTACTTCACGTTTGTGCTATCATCTGGCTGTGATGTAGAGCAGCTTCTTTAGATCGTGCTCTGTGACTCTTTTCCATTTTCATTAGCATTTCCGGTTTGTGTCGCTACTTTCTTTTGGATGCCGCTTGAGGAGCTGCTCTGTCTTTCCTTTGACTATTTTCTCCCTGTTTTTTAGCATCCCTTAGTAGCGGAGCTTTGATAGTTGACGGTGAGTCGTTGAGTTGCATCGCTTGCTTTTCGCCAATCAAGTGCCCTGCGAGGCGCCTTCATCCCTTCAAAGGCTAAATGCCCTCTGGAGGGAGACGGTGGATTCGATTGAACTGCACTTTGGACACTCGTTTAACATTTACGAAGAATTCTCTGTTGTGCTACGTGTTTATAGCTGCAGAGCGAAAATAACCAATTGAGAAACGAGGAACTCTCATTGTAATACGCTTTGAGGAGCTTGAAATTAACTGATTCATAATTCTTTTTGTTTTCGTCTGATTTTGACTGCTTATGAAGTAATCGCACACGTTTCCTTTGCGTTTAGATCACCATGGACGCCCAAAATCTCGCTGCCAGGTTGAAAACATCTGGCCTATTACGGAGTCAGGGGCTTATTGGAGGGAAATGGGTTGATGCATATGATGGCAAAACTATCAAGGTATTACACTACAACTCACACTTGTCTTTCCAATATATTCTTTGGTAATTACTCAAATTAATAAGAGTGATCAATGACATGCCCTTCAGGCTGGCTTGGAAGACTGTCCTATGAAAGTCATAACTATTACTTGTGGCTCAATATCATTCCTGAGTTATATCGTGGCAGGTGCACAATCCAGCAACTGGTGAAGTTATTACAGAAGTACCCTGCATGGGCTCACGAGAGACAAAAGACGCAATATCTTCTGCCTATGATGCATTCCAATGTAAGGTTCTTCACGAGGTGATCTCTGTGATATACTAGGAAAAAGAGCTTTAAAATGGTCTTGTTTGTCTTAGGACAAGTTGTCAGATATTGGATTCTAGGAATCCCTGTGCAAAATTACTGACCCTTCAGGAAAGTAATTTCTTTGCAGCTCATTTTTTGGTTCACATAATCCAAATTATTTGGAAAGATCACTTAAGGCTTTGCCCCTAAAGTTAATTGGTTTAAAAATGGCTGGCATTAAGTTTCTAGCTGCAACTTGATTAGGTTTTGTTAGCTTTTGCAGCAGGATGCTTCCATAACTTCAATTGTTAAGGCTTTGTAATGTTGGTCATGTTGGTCTTTGCTTGCGCAGCTTGGAGCAAAGTGACGGCGGCTGAGAGGAGCAGACATCTAAGAAAATGGTAAATTCCCTCTTTTTTATTGCGCGTGCATGTGTGTCTGTGTGATTGGCTGCTTTTTTTTTTTTTGGTCTAAGATTGGCTGCCTTTAGTCAGCATTAATATAGAAGACTTCATTAAAAGGAGAAAGTATGAAAAATAGCTGTTATTTTGGTAGTAAAAGAGTTTACAACAATATCATTTTGCACAAAGCAGTATCTAAAAAACATGAATAATGTGTTGAGAAATCCTAAACTCACGTGAGGCTTCCTTCTTTTGAAGGCCAGTAACTTGGACTGGATCACATAACTTATATCATCATAATAGGTGGGCATAGAGATTAAGTACCTTGGAAACCTAAGTTATTGTGTTTTTGGTACAACTCTTTGCAAAAGCTGCACTTGTGAAAAGGCATGATGTGCTATGGCTTTTGTAAGATGTTGGACAAACATCTCACAACTGCAACATCTCTAAGCTGCAGCATTCCAGAGCAATTTTTAAGGTGCTCAAACTTCAAAATACATGTTGCCAAACACATGAGCTACGTCATACCATTAAATAGACACACCACAACTGCAGTAGGGTCACCTCCGTACCAAACAGACTTTCTACTAGTGGAATAATCACATGTTTTATCTAGAATTTAAATCAAGGTTTTATAATTGTTATTGCCTTTATCTATCGGATCAAGAAATATCTTTTGTAAGTCTTTTCTATTTGACACACTGTTATCATGTATGTCAAGGTATGATTTGTTAATCTCCCATAAGGAAGAGTTGGGACAATTGATAACTTTAGAGCAAGGGAAACCATTGAAGGAGGCCATTGGAGAGGTATATGATGTGGACTTCTACAAAATGGAGATTTAACTGTCAGCATATTGGATGTAATGTAACTTTGTTTGATAAATGAGACAGGTTGGCTATGGGGCAAGTTTTATTGAGTTCTTCTCCGAGGAGGCAAAACGTGTATATGGAGATATCATTCCAGCACCACTTGCTGATCGTCGATTGTTTGTGTTGAAGCAGGTACTGTTCTATCCAATTATCTTTTGTCTGACTTACCAGACAAAGATATTTATCGTTGTATTGATATATAAAAGTATGCATATACATTATTTCCATTGTTGATTTTTACTGTGTGGGTGTCCATTTTGAATTCAAGGGAAATCATGCTTTTTGGTTGATGACATGCCTGTTCTCTGATCTGCAGCCTGTTGGTGTTGTTGGTTCAATTACTCCATGGAACTTTCCATTGGCTATGATTACTCGAAAGGTATGTCCCTTATAGGTTTATTTGGTGCAAAATTTTCTTTCTAGTACATAGCTTGAATCAGCTATGTCTAAGAGAAGCAAACTTAGAACATGGTCATCCTCTTCAAAGATGTTTCGTAATGGTATCAGGTTGGCCCAGCTCTTGCTTGTGGCTGTACAGTTGTTATAAAGCCCTCGGAGCTTACACCTCTTACAGCTTTGGCCGCAGCTGAGCTTTCCCTTCAGGCTGGAATACCCCCGGTAACTGTCATTTGTATTATACTGCACTGAATTATTTAATATTTACATTTCTCATGTATAGACACAAATTTACATCTCAATGCATGCATGTTCATATTCCATTCAGTACACCACATTAGAGAAGCTTGATGGTGAATACTGAATTTGATTGAGCTAGAACCCTAGAAGTTAATTTTTAGGTTCACCGTTAAGCTGAGTAATGGTGCATGCTCATTATGGTGTGATGGTGATAAGAAGTGTTATTACTGATCAGTAACTTTTACTACATAATGGTTGTTCACCTTTATGAGTAAAGATTTCACTTTGCACATATTTTGCATCTTATAAATGGAAGAAGGCATTGTTTCTTTTCCTCTTCATTGTTTCATTTCCATGGGCCCCGTTTTTTCTTTGTCAAATATCAATTTAAACGTGGCAGTATTAAGGTGATATTTGTCGGCGAATCTGACCAAGTCAACTCCTAGTTCTCGGTATTACTGTGTTTTTTGAAGGGATCTGCATGTCTGTTTCTTGTCACTATTGAACTGAATAAATATTTTTTTCTTGATTTTTCCCAATTTTCCCATCATTTAGGGTGCCGTTAATGTAGTTATGGGGAAGGCTTCTGATATAGGAGATTCTCTGCTGGAAAGCTCTCAGGTCCTCCCCAACTCCTGTACTCATTAATAATGTGACTTCTGATGTCATTTCCGAGTGACATGCTAGGATACAGACTTAAAGAGATAGTATGTTCTTCATCATTCTTTTCAGGTCAGAAAAATTACATTTACTGGCTCAACAGCTGTCGGGAAAAAGTTGATGGCTGGCGCAGCTGCAACGGTTAAGAAGGTGTTTACAAGCTCTCATGTGACTGCCTATGCATAAGTTTAGCGGAGTGCTTCTAACAGGCTTCGATTCCACTTTGTAGGTATCTCTGGAGCTTGGTGGGAATGCGCCATGCATAGTGTTTGATGATGCAGATGTGGATGTTGCTGTAAAAGGAACTGTATGTTAGTGAAGTATTATATTACTTTAGTTTTGATCTCCATATCATGCTGGTTATTTTTTTAATTCTTTTGGGGGCGTAAATGACAGTATTCCTGCTAAGGATGGACATGAAAGAAGTACAACTTTTCCCCTTTAAACTAATGCTTTGACTTCTTGCAGCTTGCTGCAAAGTTTCGCAACAGCGGACAGACCTGTGTTTGTGCAAACAGAGTCCTTGTACAAGAAGGTACTGTGTCGACATACTGCACTTGATGCATGGTGTTCTATTTGTTGACTGATTGAAAGAAATCTAGGAATTAATCCGCAGCAAATTCTAGTGTGGGATATCTTATTTAGATTTACCTAGCTGAAGCTACAGATCCTCAATTTCCAATCTGACTGCTTATATAATGACAACTGAAGCCCCTAATGAGTTTTTGGTACCACTTCCCTGGTAGAATATTAGGTCAACTTCAATCTTACTTGCAGGCATATATGAAAAATTTGCTACTGCATTTTCCAAAGCTGTTCAGAATCTGCAAGTCGGCGATGGCTTTAGTGAAGGTGTTGCTCAGGTAGACACACTTTTGCTCTTAAATCTCTCAAAGTACCATCTTTTACCCCATGCTACCTTTCCTAGTATGTGCCTAATTCATACAACACTATTTAGACTATTGATTAGATATGAGTGCTGCTCAGATTGGAGATGACAGTTCCTTGTTTAATCGTATGAATCTGCCATCTCACCAGTAAATAGATTTGGAGTGTCTTTTCCTGATGCTGTGTCTGTAAATATTCTCGAAAATAATAGTTGTCAACCTTTTCTTAACAGGGTCCTCTAATCAATGAAGCTGCACTACACAAGGTCTGCTGTCCTGCTTCCTATGCAAATATCCGCCCAATTGATATCAGTGAGCCTTGTTTAACAGACAACTCACATGCCATTTCTTTCCTTTTGTGGCCTTGCAGGTTGAATCATTTGTTGAAGATGCTATATCCAAGGTTCTTTTCGACTCTCTTTTGATAGTTGATTGTAGAGTTGCAGGTATGATCAATTTAAACTATGACAACGAGCATACAAATTGAATAGAAAAGGCACAACTTTCATTGAGGTTTCTCTCTGATGAATCTCTTCCTCTTAGTGCCATATGTGCTTAAAAGTACACTCTTCACGAGCTTGACGATGATTAGTTTTCAAATATATTTCCTGGACATTCTAGTAGTTTCATTACAGAAACCAGTGTCCATCCGTAAAGTGCAGATGGCTTCCTATTTCTTGCATATGCTGGGTCCTTGAGCCAAAATTATTGTCAATTGGTGAGTAATTAGGTGCATCTAGTGTCCACCATAAAGTTTTCTTTCTTTGTCCAATTCTCTTTTAACTATTTAAGGAGGTGATTCACTACTAGGGATGGCAATTTGTGTTCATGTCGTGTCGACATAAGAGTATGCTACAAAACAGGTCGACCCAAACATGACACGATTAGTTAATCGTGTTGACCTTTGCAACACAGACACGATCCCAGAATTAATGGTTGCCACTACACAGCCCATGTAACAGATTAACTAACGGGTTGGCGGGTTGACACAATTGCATGACCCGCCATGACACGAAATCAGTCCACCAAACACGAACTTGACACGAAATATCTTCAATCTTTCATAAAATCTACCTACAAATTGCAATAATCTGTCAACAAAATATCCTCAAATCAAATTAAATAATATCCTCATAGTCAATGAAATATTATAGGTACAACATCTCCATAGTAAATAACATGAAAGAATAGTCTCTTAATTAATTGTGTCTAAAGGTCAGTTTCGTTTCTGGTGGGTTGGACACAAACACGACACAATTACTATAGTGTCTCGAGGGTTGACACAAAATTGACCCCAACACGATTAACCTCAACCCAAACCTTCTATTTCACGTTGAGTTATCACTTTCGTGTCAGAAATTGCTACCCCTATTCACCACCCGCAAATTGGGTTGTAATTTTTGGATAAATTAGATCAATCTGATCATTAACCGGAGGTCACCTATGTTTAGAACATGTCAAGGATCTGTGGCATGATTTCTCAAAGTATCAAGTATACCAAGTTAGAAGTTCTGGAAACTCCATGTTTGACCTGTTTTACTTTGATTGTTGCATACTTATGATTTTAGCACCGAGAGGAAAAGATGTTGAAGCTATAACTTATGCCCCAGAAAAGAAGATGAAGCGATAGAATGTTGATGTCATTAATGGAACTGTTCTATTTAATGAGTAAGCTTAAACAAAGTTTTCATGGCAGAATAGGCACAAAGGCTTGTTGAGCCGCCTGACTTTGATCATAATAAAGAATAAAGATTAGAAAACAAAAACTCAGGATTGGTAGTAGAGGGAATGAAATTAAATTGAACCACTGGAGTGTATGTTCTTTAATATACTGAACATTTGATTTTAGTGGTACAGTAACTTGGTACTTTTAATGCATGCAGAAAGAGAAGTTATAGTAGTTATTATGCATGTAGGTGAACAGGCATTGGTGTTAGCATAGATTTTGAGCAAACGATACTATTTTGTGGCTCTAGCCTGAAAAATTCAACAATCTCACTCATAAGGCACGATATTCTGCAGTTTTGAATTGTCATTCATATAGTCTTTGGCTTATCCTGTGCCTCCTTAAAAGGTGGTTCATGGCATAGAATAACTTCTTGCATTTTATCATGGCTAATGAAGGGAGCCAAAATCCTTCTTGGAGGCAGAAGACATAGCCTGGGAAGGACTTTTTATGAGCCAACAGTTATGTGTGATGTAAAAAGCGAGATGCTTATTTCAAGGTAGACTTTTTAGCCGAGTCAATCTCATCTCACAATAACTGTTGCAAGCATGAGATATTAGGCATTATACACAAAACTGTACGTATAATATATTTGGCATGATAGTTGTGAGTTATGGAAGACAGATATCTATCTTGTCTTCTTTTGAACAGTTAGCACTACTATCTCTTCACCTTATAGTTCTCCTGGAAAAGCAAGGCGGGCAACTCTTCTAACAGCATCAACAGAAGTGAAAATGCTGGAAGCAAATATAGCTTCTGTCCATCCTTATTAGCCAAAGTTACGCTACAGAATTTGATGATTGTACATTGTTGTTGCTGTTCTATCTTGTTATAAAAAGAGAAGCAATCAATTAGAGAGAATGCTCGATGAGCAAGTATGGGAATCCAAATCCTTTAAGAAATTTAAGTGCTTCAGATCCTTTGTGGACTTCTGAGACAAGCCGGTGGTATTGGCCTTGAGGCATGATTTTTCTGAAGGCTCCTTTGGAAACACAGTGCTCAGATCATTGTCGCTTTTTGCTAAATTTCTCAATGCATATAGTAGATTATCCTCATTTATTTAATACCCCATTGACCTATTTCAAAGGATGTCGGTGAGTCTTGTTTTTCCTTTTTCTTCTGCAAATTTTGTAAGCTTGGCAGTGATTTGTTTTTTAATAGTTGCCTAAGACTGTTCTAGACCTTCCATGCTAGTGTTTATGCGTTTTGTCTCTTTCTCAGAGAGGAAGTATTTGGGCCAGTAGCTCCGCTTTTGCGTTTTCGAACTGAGGAAGAAGCTATCCGCATGGCCAATGACACCAATGCAGGTCTTTCTTTGACTTGCAGTAATATCTATGATCTAACTTTGTATTCTGGCATTTGGTTTTCTCATCTTGCCTTAGTTGTCCATCAGATGAATCTGCAGTAAGCTGGGTGAAAGTAGACAACAATGAATTACTTGTCAATACTGACAATTCTCTCTCTCTCTCTCTCTCTCATGTACGCATCAAAGGTCTGGCTGCTTACATGTTCACCAGCAATATTCAACGTACATGGCGTGTCACGGAGGCCCTTGAATATGGAATAGTAGGGGTTAATGAAGGAATAATCTCATCAGAGGTTGGTATAATTCTGTCTCCTCCATTTAGCATTTGACAGGAAAGATGGTTTACTTGTCTAGTTACTTGGTTGGCTTTAGGTGGCTCCTTTTGGTGGCGTCAAACAATCTGGTCTTGGACGGGAAGGTTCTAAGTATGGAATTGATGAATATCTGGAAGTGAGTATCTGTGAATGCTGATACATAGTTATGGGTGCTAGCAATCATCTTGACTTAGCATACTGATGCAAATTTTCTGCTCTGACGCAATAATTTAGCCACGTTTCCCCCCTCTTTTCTTCTTTGTCTCTCGGCATGTTCCTTGTGCTTGCTGAACTTTTGGATTTCATTTTGCTCTGTTCTCCAAATTCCTATTGCTCTTTGCCTTAGTGAAAAGGTCCTTTGTGGTTGCAGCTAAAATATGTGTGCCTTGGAAACATGGAACACTAATTGATGAGCAAGGTCTTGGAATGGACTATTGGTCATCCTACGTCCGGGAACACAGAAGGCCCTCCTTCCATGCATCTGGTACTTCACATGCTTCCAGCGAGTCACCGGCCCCTTTTTGAAGAGAGCATGAGGAAGACTGCAGAATTGAGGTTTTGTATCTTCTTGTGTACGTATATGAATAAGGACTGATGGCCATCTCCGTTCCATAGCAGAGGAAAAATTTTCAGCAATCTCATTTTATTTTTCCTTGGCAAGACAGCAATCCGATGCTCTAGTTTTTCTCCGCTAATTGCAAATTATTTTCCATATCGTCTGGGAAAATCAAATTAGTCAAATGAATGGCACGGGGGAAATAAATACAATTCACTTGACCTTAATAACGAACAAAGGATTATCGCGATCGTAACTCATGCCAAAATGACAAAGTAGGGACAAGGGCCTGGGAGCCTCGGGGGACAATTTTCAGTTCATGGCCATGAGATTGATCGGGCTTTGGGAATCCTTGTTAGCTCTGGCTCACTAGATGCAACAATCGCATTAATTTAACTTGCTAGTGGGAGTTTTCTTTTACACAACGCAGGTGTGTCTACTATTCATTCACCCGTATGAGAAGGGGCCGGAAGAAATTGGTACCACCATGGCGAAAAGGAGTGTCCAAGTTTTGAACCACCGTGCACCAAACTATGGATTCCTGTGGAGCATAGACCCACCAATTAAAAAAATTAGAAAAAAGAGAGAGGGATGAGAGGAAAAGCGAACCACAAAAAGATGGGCCCCGGGAGATCACTTGGGAAGAGAATATATTCATTTGGGGCGGAATACTTCCGGAATGCACATAAAGATGCTTGAAATTCAAGCAAACATGGCCTTAACGCTAACGCAGCCCGCTTTTCCACCGGGGATTATAGTCTTTGCATAATATCTAATCACCTCAAAGTTAATCCCCGGCTTTGTCTGAATATAATAACACCCCCATGTGTTCTCGGACGGGACAGCGACGTACTTGGGCCAAAGTGTGGTCCAAAGTGAACTGCTCGGGGAATCTCCCCGTTCTAGATTGCAACTCCTTTTCTCCCTTCTGGATAGACTCCATCTCCATCTAGAGTTTGAATTGTTCAAAGGTGTTCCGTCCGGGAGAGGAGAGCCTGCCTACACATCCTCTCCTCCACTTGGCCCGAGATTAATTCCCGCTTTCGATTTGCGCTCATTAAGGAAGGCCACCGTCCTCTTTTGAGGATCCAACCTCTCTCATGTATTCATGGTAACAAGGGTATAACTTCCATCGACTACCCCACTCTAATGGGATGCGGCCGGTGGCCCCCCCTCGAGGAGAAATCAAGAGACTTTTGCATAGTAAAACGATGAAGTATGCAGTGAAGATACTTGTATGTGATGGCAGAATCATGTCGGATGCCAATCGGTCCGTGCACGTGTCCGGCTTGTGTGCTAATTTAACCAAATCGCGCGAATGTACATACATGGTCGCTGGCAATTCTCGTAGGGTTAAGTATGTGGGCAGAGTTGGAGAATCTTGCTTTAATTGTCAAAGAAGAAAGGCATTTATTCCCCATTCTGGTTTTGGATGAATGTCCGAATGACATGCAATTCTCTCTTTCACTCGTCTCCCTTAAGATTTTGGCATCCCACCACGAGAGGAGAGCTTTTGCCTCCTTTTCTACTCCTTTCTTTTTCCTCTTTTTTCACCTCCTTTTATTTATTTCGTCATGAAAAATATCGAAATGTAAGCTAAACCCTAATATCGTAGGGCTTCCCCGTTGTATAAATTACCTCGTCTTTCCACTCTAGGGTTTGACCAACTATTGGTTGAGAGAGGACAATCTTGTATTCCACAAAAGAGTAGAGGATGAGGAGCCCCCCCTCGTAATATCTTCATCAAAAGCTTCGCTCTGAACTCCCTTTTCTCTTTGTGCTTAGAAGTTCACGTCCCCCTCCCTCTCGCCAACAAATCCGCAGACCATAAAGCTTTTTGGGTCCACCCATCCATCTTACCTTTAATTTTCCCAATTAGTAGTAGAAGAACAAACATGTCCATGTTTTCGCCCTTGAGATTTGCTCAATCTCTTCTTCTCAGCCACCGTTAGTTCGCTTGCAAAATCTCTAGAGCTTGACTATACAAAAATATATGGTTGTGCAACCATACATATGTATTTTTCTCTCAAGTACTGACTTATTCTCTTGTTGAAACGACAATATTTTGATTGCGAATAAACCGACAATACATTTGGCTGATTGGATCGCAAGAACTTAACGAGAGTCATTGCCGCTGTACGTATATTTATGTGCAAAATTAGTTTACCACTTTCATACGAGATTCTAAAGTTATCACGCACCATGAGTATTGGAGGTGGTTAGTAATTTGTTTCCAGGGTAGAAGGAGATATTCAGAAGAGATTGCAGACTAATTTAGCCAAATTCTCGTACGTGCACTGTAATAAATGCCATGCAAAACCGGTTGGGAACAGAATTATAAGAACCCACGTTAGCTCTGTGATTGCTAAATCATTGCGGTTGACAGGGACGTTGACGACATTCCATAACTAGTTCTCGCAGAATTAACTAGAATCAGAATCTATCCCTCCTCATCATGACTTGGTTTTTCATTGTTAGGACGTAAAGGTTTTGTTCTTCTGCCGGGGTATTCATCTTTTAAATTTCATTCTACTAGACCGAGTCTAAGGCCATATGTATGAAGAGAGAGAGAGAGAGAGACACACACACACATACTAAATCATATTTATGTGAACACATATATTTTAACTTCAAAATGTCTGTGAGGACATGATCTATATGATGAGTTCATGACTTTATATGGCTGATTTTGGGCTATTTTACAGCTACTACTAATAATGAAGATGGTAGCTTTACGATTTTGGGGGCACTACGGAGTGAAAAAGGCAGTCGTGGTACGAAAGAGAGAATGAAGGAGGGAGAATGAGTCATGCATGCATGGTGGGGTGGGCTCAGCTCAGGGTTATGAAGAATAAAAAAAGGAATTCGGGGTTCAAGAACTTGAAAGAAAGATGGATAAAGCAAAGCCTCAACGAATTGGCAGTCATGATTGTATCTAAGCAAGGGCTCTCGTTCAAATATGAATGCGGAGACCTAAAAAGAAAAGAAGCTTCACATGATTGGAGAATAATATTCAAAAGAGGGTCTCTCCTTTTGGCCTTAACAATACATCCAACTCAGGATTTGTCTATGCACCCTTCCTCTCCCCCCAATAAAGATGGAAAGACTCTCTCTCTCTCTCTCTCTCTCTCTCTCCTCCACCACCACTACCACCATTGGCGACAAGAATTGGTCCCTAAATCACCTATTTTAACTGCATCCACTATTAATACATGAGTTAGCGATACATCAAGATGATATAACTCTGAAAAATTTGCTACGTGACAAATTTCAAGCAATAGAGGCACATAGAGCATAATAATTCAATGACAATATATCTCTCTATAGCCACAGTTGCATGAAACAGACACAGGATCGAAGTTAACTCGAATGCAAGTTCTCATCGTGTCATTGCGGTTGAAATAATGAGAAGTTGTAAAAAAGTTAAATCAGAACATTAAAAACATCTAGCAATAGATCATGCGTGACCATGGTAGAATTGAGCAATTGCATTATCGGAATTGGGGGATGTGGATTCTCTCGATTTTTGAGTGATATATAAAGCTTGTCTTAATGAGTTAAGATGACATATTATTGTTTGTACAAAAGGAATTTATCTCGGTCTATCTAACTTTGATTAATCTATCTTTTAAGAATCCTTATAAAAAACACCCTCTAGTCCAAAACATTATTTACATAAGCCATGAAACTTCACATCTATTAATGCAATGATTGTAGTTGCTAAATGAAATATTGTATATTTGTGCCAATGTCTGAACCTTGTTGGTTAATTGGCATTTTTCACCATCAATATTGAATTACATTTATTTCTAAAAACAACATAAGGTATTGTAGAAACTCAAGTAAAACCGATAGATGCATGCAAAGTAGAAGATACATATGTATCAAATAAGGTGTTATATACAGAATGGCGGTGTAGCCACAAAGATTACTTATTTGTTTGATGGCCCAACGGCTTTGGTAAAAAAATAAAAAAAAAAAGAGGAAAAAAGGAAAAGAAGAGGGTATAGCGGCTATATAGTTTATTGTAAACTAATAAATATGATATATATTTGCAAAGGGCTGTGCTAGTAGTTTGCTTTGGAATAGAGAAACGCCTAAGGGGAAAAGGGCAGCCTGATCTTTCTTCAAAAAACGCACCCTATTCCTTCTCTCTTTCCTCCATATCGCATTTGTTCTTCAGCTTAGAGAGAGGGAGAGAATGTTCCATCCCAAGAAGCCCTCGGGTATGAATTCCCATGAGAGGGGGATGTGCGTGCAAGGTGATTCTGGCCTCGTCCTCACCACTGACCCCAAGCCCCGCCTCCGATGGACCGTCGAGCTTCACGAACGCTTCGTCGACGCCGTCACTCAGCTCGGAGGCCCCGATAGTGAGTAGCAGCGAATCTCTTTCGTTCATTTGGCTTGAAAATCTCTCCGGCTCCATCTTCCTTCTATCCAGCTTGCTACGTGCACACCTATCTCGGCTATGAAGGTTTAACGATTCATGTACCGTAAGTAATCTTGATGTTTGGTTTGACGACAGAGGCAACACCGAAGACCATCATGAGAGTGATGGGTGTGAAGGGCCTCACTCTTTACCATCTCAAGAGCCATCTTCAGGTTTACTTCTTTTAATTTGATTTGCTTTCGGCTTTATACAAGCTTTTCTGTCTGTCGCTCCCCTTCACAGGGTTCAAACTCCAAAGTGCATAGGTGGGGTGGGTCGTTGCGGCGATCGAGATTGTGTTCCCGCTTTCGTTTGCCTTTCTTTTCCTTCTTTTCTTGTGTTTGCTCATCTGGGCAAAGGCCTGACCTACTTGTTGGCTGCAGAAATTCAGGCTGGGAAAGCAACCCCACAAGGAATTCAATGACCACTCCATCAAGGATGGTAAGAGAGGTGACTCTATATTGTCTCTTCTATTTCTAGGTTTCCTGCATGTTCATCATGCGTCAGGTAGGTTTTCGGTGCGTAACCATGAATCGCTTTTCATCTACTTGCACATATAATTTGACGCTGCGATACCTTACCTGGTTTGACAGCTTCTGCACTTGAGCTTCAAAGAAGCTCCGCTTCTTCTTCTGCCATGATAGGCCGCAGTATGAATGAGTAAGTCGTTTATTTTGTTTCCCTAAGCTTAAGGACGTTTTTGGGGGTTCGTTTTTTTTTTTAACCCTTGTGTTGGATTTTTCGTCCGACTAACTCCAGCATGGGTTGTTTGATGCCATCGTCAGGATGCAAATGGAGGTGCAGCGAAGACTTCACGAGCAATTAGAGGTAAAACTTGCCCACACCGGATTCATTCATATTTTTGGGAAATCAAAAGGTTTCAACTATCTCTACTTCTTCTTCTCTATATGCTGAATAATTAAAAAAGAAATGGTGCAAATTGGGGCAGGTACAGAGACACCTGCAGCTGAGGATAGAGGCGCAAGGGAAGTACATGCAGGCCATGTTGGAGAAGGCATGCCAGACGCTTGCCGGTGAAAGCATGGTCCTTCACAATTCATCCGGAGGAGGAGGCTACCACAATCACAAGACCCCTAGTAATATGACAAACCCAATGAATAGCATTGGAGGAGGAGCACCGTTTGTCAAAGACTTTGGATCCTCATCCCCTCTCAACTTCCCTTCTTTCCAAGACCTCAACATCTACGGTGGTGCCGACCAACTCGATCTTCTTCCCAACCTGGACCGCCCTTCCCTTTCCCTCGATTCCTACCATCTCCCTAGTAATAACAACAACAACAGCCACGAGAACGCTGGTTTTGGAAAGAAGAGACCGAGTCCCTTTGTGACCGGTAGTAGCGGCAAAAACCCTTTGCTATGGTCTGCCGATGACCTCCCAGATCATGGCCATGAGCAGATCCACACGCCTGAGATGGTCGATTCCATCTCTGTCGACATTTACGAAGCGCAGCCACCCCCGGCTCTTCCCGGAGGGGGAAGGGGGGATGATCTGACTGAGAAGAATCTGCAGAAGCCTTTGAAGCCCCACTGCCACGATGACCATCTCTTTCAGCAGGCTGGATGATGCTGATGCTGATGCTGATGATCTCTACCCTGCTCTTATGCCATGGTAATTAATCAGCTGAAATTAATTATGTCACACTCATTATTTTTGGACTAGAGTAGTTTCTTCCGGGTCTTCAAACCCTGCTCTTCTATGTATGAGCATATGTATTATGAACTCGGCTTTGGGAACTCTGATCATCAAGGTATAGTATTTAGGTTTTGCTCATCTGACCACCTCCGAGTTTCCAGTGGCAGCTAGCTAGTTGAGAACAACTTACGAATCACATAATGCCATGCAGGCATGGCAGAACTTGTTTTAACTTGTATTATCATTTCATGTACTAATTAATACACTTTCGCACCGAAGTTTCTTTTCTCTACTTTTTCGTTGGTTCCACTCATCCCATTCATACTACAAGAAATGGACATTTTGCCAATGATCAGTAGTCTAAATTACTTATTTTTCAGTTTTTTCACCGAGCAGTCATGTATGTAAATTTCTGAAATAGCATGTTCAGATGTTCTTATCCAATTATAGGTATTACGCTATTGACAAGTGCAGTCCCAGATCATGCATGCGTGCAGAGAATTCACTAAAGATACATCAAGATTTAGCTGATGTGGTAGATACATTCTATCTTTTAATTATGAAACACCACTTGTTTCGCAAAAAAAGTAAAGGGGATGCAAGATCTCAAGCTATTCCAGCACACTGATACAAAAGAAATGCTCATGCTGCGTGTCCTTCAGAGTCATGCTAGTGTGGCGAGTTCATCTTCTCTTAGCCCTTTCCTGCGCTCGAAGGTCCTATGCATTTTCAATTTAGCTCGCTCGCTGGCTTCTACTTTCATGCATTTCTTTTAAACTAATTGACACGAATTCGAGTGAACCGGCTAATTTCTTGCCACTTGAAACAATCCTTGAAGGTGCTTATACAGAACTATCTTGCTGCCAGCAAGCTCAACAATATGGAGAGTTAGGGCTAGAAATTATTGACATTTTAATAGCACAAGAAGAAACTTGAATAGGGTGTGACACAAAGAATTGAAACCAACTTGTGCTCTTGAATAATCGAATTATTTCGCAAATGAGATATAAGTTGTGGCACCGGCGGTTGTGAAGCGTAATGAGTTGAGTATATATCAAGAAACTGAACATGACATGATGGTAAAAAACCTCTCCAGTTTTGCGGGGGAAGAAATGGCCGAAAACAATCGGTATTTGGATGGGAATCAAGATGTATGTTGATGGGTTTGACAAATATCAGAACTAGAATATAGTGGATATTCCTCATAACCATGTGATACTAGAGGAAATTGGCCAAAACAAATAAATACAATCTAAAGACAGCACTTATTCAGGAAATAAGCAAAAGGTGCTTAAGCATATATATATCACACCCGATTCGATAGACGCATTACTATCTTGGGAAAGTTGTGTAAAGCATGACTGCATGAGTTTTCGGGGATAGGATTAGGGTTAAATTGATGTTTTGTAAAGTAGGCCTCGCAGATCTCCTTCTTGTGAGTCTTCACTTGAGATGATATGTTGGACACCCACATTTTCAAATAAGTGTAGCTACTCGGTAAGCGATTAGAAAGTGCATGCGAAAGCGGAGAAAAAGAGGAGGAGGATGATGGGGGTGAAGTAGCGGAAATTTAGGGCGAGGAAATCAAAAGTTGGACAACCTGCAAGTAGCTTGCTATTGAATCTAGAGAGTCTCAGCACACACAAAGCATTCAAAAAACCAGCAAATTGATCCATTATCGGCAGAGTTCGAATTTAGGGGAGAAAGATCACCAGAAAAAAGAAAAGTAAGAATGCAGACAGGGGAAAAGCTAAAGTCTCTAAACACCCAAAAATAAAAAAGGACAAAGGAGAATCGAACCGCACTCCCACGTGGCCAGAAATCGAGGAAGCTTCTATCTTTTCTACTCCAAAGTGAAGTTGGGCGCGCTCTCTCTCTCTCTCTCTCTCCCCCTAAAAAGCTAATGGAATGATGGCATTTGAATGAGGTTTTCATTTCGACCCAAAAAAAAAAAAAACACATGAGGTTTTCTGTTTTTGTTGCATCATATGGTTAGCTGGTGAGAAGACAGGCACGGTAATCAAGGGAGTTGCCTGTCCTAATGTTAGAAGAACCCTACCCTTGGCCAGATCTCCGCAAAGCACTTTTAGATATAGAAGAAGTACTCACGAGGCGCTCCCTCTCCCTCCTTCCGGTGTCTCTTTTAGATAGAAGAAGTATTCAAGAAATGTGTTGCTTCTCTTTATTATGAAGCTCATCCTCATAGGATGCTTCCCTCTCATTCCAAAGATTTATTCATTGAATAGAAATGGAGATTGTACTTCCGTATCATCATGACATTACGAGTAGCAGAAGATTGTTAGCTTGTGTTTCGAAATGAATGTTGGAAAGTACTTATCTCACTTTAACTTTTAACTGAATGGTGCATACTATATGCTTAAAATGGTTTTGCATTTATTTGACAAACTTAGCTCCACCAATCAGACTGCAACAAGTCGCTAGCGATAACCTAGCCTCTTTGGTGCCTCTATTGTGACCCGAACAAAGATCGCCACCTTAGGTCATGGTGTCTTAAGGCCATCAACTCGCGGCCACATGTGTGCCCAAGTTAAGATCCATGGTAGCAGTGTGGCGGTAATAACAACAGAGAATGCAATTTTAAAAACCAGATGAAGTCAAAGTGTTACACTCGAAAATTTGAGTATGGGAGTTGTTATTGACGAAGGGATAGTTGCCTACGTGAAATAAACGGGATAATTATCAAAACAGTTTTAAACATATTATAATTGTGCTAATTCAGTCATAACCCTCTCCCCTTTTTATCAATTGAGTCATAAACCTCCCTTTTTTTATAAATTGAGCGCTAAACCTTTTACATTTGTGCCAATTCAATCAATTCGGTCAATTTTGGCAACCGACTGACCAAAATAATAATATTTTAATATTTTTTCGAAGTTTATAATTAAATTTTTTTCTTCCTTCTTTGCTTACTACCTATGGCCAGCGAGGGATGCCGAAGCTCGCCAGCCACTAGGCGAGGGCCGTGAAGCCCTCGCCGGCCGTTGGCAAGAGTAGCCTCGCCATGGCCTCATCGGTCATGGGTGAAGGTGGCCTCGCCCATGACTGGCCAAGGCATGGCGCCTTCGCTCGTAGCCACGCCTCGCAACCCATTGCAAGGTGTGGCTGTAGGTGAAGGCGACCATGGCCTCACCAGCCGTGAGTGAGGTTGCCTTTGCCCGTGGTTGGCGAGGGCTTCGTGGCCCTTGCCTAGTGGCTTGCAAGCTCAGGCGACCCTCATTAATCACAGGCAAAAAGCGAAGAAGGAAGAAAAATGAAAGAAAAGATATTAAAAATATTTAAATATTATTATTTTGGCAAGGCATGCCATGTCAGTGTCGGTCGGCCAAATTGATCAGATGGACTGAATTGCCACATATGAAAAATGTTTAGAATTTAATTGAAAAGGAAAATGTTTTGGAATGAATTAACATAATTGCAATAGGTTTATGATTGTTTTGGTAATTTTCTCTAAAATAAAATGGGGCATAATTTACTTCAATGCCATGTCCAATCCAAAAAATTAAAATGTACATGCAGGGAGACCACGTATACATGAAGAGCACATAAACCTTGTAAATAAACGATGGAGGATACTCTAATAATAGGTATGACCATCGAAAGTGTTAGTCAATTCGACTCCAAATTTTTATACTATTAGACGGTGGAGATAGAGAAATAAAATGATGTCATTTATAGCCCCATACCTGGGGAGCAATGTATACGAGATCTTCTGCCGATATAAAGAAAACAAAGAGGGAGGAAAAAAAAGAAAGAAGGAAGCACATGATGACATCTATCCTTTTAGTTTTCTGGGGGGCAACACCGGATGTAGTCTAATCTAATACGTCGTCATTAGTATTCTGCCTTACAGGCTGTTAGGAAGCCCTTTCGTACGTAAAGGACAAAGCGAGCAACAGAGAGAGAGAGAGAGAGGGGAAAAGAAAAGGACAAAGCAGCACTTTGGTCTAGACTAGACTGCAAACTCCCCTTAATTAATAATGCAAATGCTGCTACACTAGACTGCAGTGCAGTGCCTGCTGTCTCCTTCCCCTCTCACTCCTCACAATGTCGTACGTACATCACCCGTAGCCGATGCCGCTACAGTTTGGCCCATGACGCAGTTTCCTCTGGCCTTTTCACTCGGCCCAATCCAGTGAATTCCTCAAGCCCACATCCCCTTTGAAATTGCCCTCTTCAACTGCCATATATCTTGACCCGCCATTTCTTTTCCTTCTCTTATACTTCTGGACATGGGCGTCGAGACCTCGATGTTCGAAAGTTCATGAAACACTTGGCAAGTTTCGTGAACCGGTCGAGTCCAAATCTCAATCTATGAAGATGATCCCAATCCATAATATATCCCACTCAATGGGTAGGATTTGAATGGGCGACCTTGAATTCATGAGCAAGAAATCCCTTGACGCCCCAACCAAGGGCGTCAATTCTGGGCTTGCCAGATCATTTGTTTTTCAAGATGAATATGTATTGATGTCGTATCGAACATTCGAGAGGATCCAAGCACACGGCACTAGTTGTAATAAGATGACTTTCCATGTGTTCGACAGTGTAGTCCACAAAAGAGCAGTTATTAAGGATGCTTGCATTTTCAGATAGCGCAGCTTCGTATTGATACACATGGGGATGGCGATGGAGTGGGGAGGCCATCTTTGGAACACATTACATTACCATTACTATTCAGAGCAGTAAATGAGGAGAGGACATGCCTATCCGGATTTGTTATGGACCGTCATGATAATTTGCGGATCGTTCGTGGATACTATTATGGATGTTTCGAAGATGACGCATGTTTATGCAATGTGTAAGTCTCCATGCACACACTTATTGCAGGACAATGTTGTTTTTGCACCAAAATTGCACTCTTATCTCCATTTATATTTGATGAAAAAAGTCAGATGACATCAGATGAACGGCCCCAACTTGACAACAGCGAAAGAAAAATAAGAATTACTTAGAAAAACCCAACGATTAATCTAATGAGGGGGTTCATATACAGGAAGCATTGTGAGCAGTTGTCAATTATAAGAATGTGGGATTTAGCTGGGAATGGTTCGTCCAATTAAATGGGAGTGTCATTAGGAGGTAGGGATGAGTCAAGGCGAAGGGATGTGGACATCGGAAGGAGGGATGAAGTGGTCCAGGGAGAGACCCGGGACGTTGAAGTCGACGTCGTGGATGGTCCAGACTTCTTCCATGCGGGTGCGGCTGTATTGCATCGACGTCTCTCCGAAGCGGAAGAGGGTGGCGATGGACTTCCCCTCGTGAGCGATCATCAGCCCGTCCACCTCTCTGTAGTCCCCGATGCTGCTCCCGATCGTCGTCTCCCAGTACACGGTCTCGCCCGACAATGCGGGCTCCTCGTCGCGTTGTCGTTCTTGATCTTCTAGTTCACTGTCCTCGCCAGGGTTGTTACTGGTAGGGACATGGTGGACACGGGTGAGGTGGGAGTCCTCGAGGTAAATGAGGAGGCCGCTCTTCTGGCTGAAGTAGCCGTGGAGGACGTGCCTCAACACCTCCGCCCCACCCTCGCTCCTCTCCATCACCGCCTCCCGTTCCGCTGCTACCTTCAGCACGAAGCATTCCTCCTCCCCTATGCTCCTCTCCCCCATGCACTGTGCCTTGCCGAACAACCGAGCCGTGCTCTCCGGGTCAAGTCCCTGCTTTCCGTCGATGGCTAGTTTAGTAAGGTCCAATTCCACAATGCATAATGCCACGGCGCGCGGAATCAATTTAAAAAACTGATTTGTACTGACAAATTCTTATCGACCGTTTTGTTTAGGCACGATCTACTTATTTTAACGCGATCATAATTTGAAATACGATGCTCGAGACATAGAGTGTCAAATTGCTGATTTTGCAGATATCGAGTGAAGGAGACAATATCTTCCTGGATCCAAAGGAAGCGGTAGTGCACAGTGGTCAATAAAGTTGTGTGGCGGAAAAGAAAAAGGGGGGAAGGTGTGGTGTGGGAACGTGGAGATATAAGAGCGGGAATCCCAAGAGGGTTCCAGTTCCACCTTCACTTCATTGTGTGGGTCTACACTCTACATACATAATGACTTCTGTCGTTAAGCACTGCGTCATCCTCGTCATGCGATCCTGACTCATCAGTGCCTCTGTTGTGGGTGTGTGTGAACCAGGACTTACCTCTCTTTTCTGTCTTGTAAGATTTCTCGAAAATTTTTCAATTCAGTCGAATGGTCCAACAAAGAAAAAGAAAGGACCCCATACGATGTCCACTGTCCGGTAAAGGACGGGACAGTTTCTCCATCACTGTCAGATCTCTCTCTTCCCCCTCTCTTTCTTTCCTCCCACTCTAACCCTGTACCCTCTCTCTCCCTCGGTTTTCTTTTCGGACTCTCGGTATTCGCGCTTAGTAAATTAGTGGACTCATATCTGTGCTTTCTCAAGCTTTGTCTATATAGAAGTGCAGTAAATGATGATCCCATCATCATATGAATATCCCTCAAGTGTGAAAGATTGAAGTTGATGGGTTGTGAAAGATGACCAGTGCCAGAGGTTTTTACTTCATCATCCATCGAACGAAGCACTCAAAGTGGGCACAAACTAATCAGGAGGGAGAGCTAAAAAGTAAAAATATAGGGGGAAACGGAAGAGACCGACGGTAATTGGAAGCGAAGCTAATGTGTATAATGGATACTAGACATGTACCTGGATGAGTCGACGTAGGGGACGGTGGGGACCCTTGGCGGCGTGCGTGCCGAGCCAGGGAGTGTGACGCCACACGATCTTGCCGTCGCTGCCGGCGACCACCTTGTTGTTGTTAATGGTGACGAAGTGAGAGAAGTCGTCGTTGGAGTGAGGATTGGAGTTGGCAGGTCCACCGGCGACGAGGGCGAGCTCGACGGACCACAAGGCCGGGGTCATCTGCCAGAGGACAAAGCTGCCGTGGTGGGGGGTGGGTCGGGCGGCGCCGACGCACTTGACGGACTTGCCGGAGGAGAGCTCGGTCTCGCAGCAGGCCATCTTGACGCGGCCGGCGGCGTACATGTTGGCGATGGGGGTGCGGCGGCGGTGGGGGTTGAAGCAACCGGTGGCGGCCAGGTACTGCTTGAGGATATAATGGGCCATGGAATTCTGAATGGGGAGGGAAAAGGGGAGGAGGGGATGGTTGGGGAGGGCGGTAGCGAGCGGGATGGGGGCGAGGGGGCAACCCAGCACGCTGAGCAGCAGCCTCAACTCGGCCGCCCTGTTGTTGGTGTGGGCGCAGGGATGAGCACCCGCCTTTTGGGAGCGGAACCAATCCCGAATCACGTCCCACGACCTCTCCTTCCTCTGCCCTGCCTCCTGCATCTCCGGATCAGGCCCTTCCATCAGTGGCTCCAGCGGCTGCTGCCTCCATTTCTGCCTCCACCTCACCGATCCTCTGGCGTTCATCTCCCCCCCACCTTCTCTCAATGTAGCTCGACTCGATGTGTTGATCAAATGGGAGGGAGGGGAGTGGGGGGCTTTAATAAGGGTAAAGGAAATAGAACAGATGAAATGAGACAAAAGGGACAGCTTATCTGTCCAACGGCTGACTACACTGGCCTTTTCCTTTCTTTTCTTCCCTGATTATACTCCCCCAATTTGCCTTTTAAATATAACGAAAAAGATGAAGGGTTGTGGTTATGGTAGGGATGAGGGAGGAGGTCACCACTTGGAAGGAGGATAGAGAGTCGGGTGGAGAGTCGGCGTCAGTTGGAGGAGCGGCCGATGCGATTCGGTTAACCTTCCAAGCCAAGCTATTATCCCCCTTTTTTGGGCCCATACATACTCGGGCTCCTTGACTGGGCCTTTGACCGGCCCATTCCTTCCCAAAAACAAACCCTTTAAAAACCCCCCAGCTCCTCTTCCCGAGTGGAGGTGTCGACATCCACTTCCAGAGATGTCGTTCCTGTGGGAGAAGAGCGGGACCTGGAGATGGCTCGTGAACAAGACCCGCGACTCTAAACCTTTCTTCTTGGCCTTCGCCACCGTCTGCGGCGTCGTCCCCGGCGTCATCGGCTACTGCGTCATGCAGCTCACCAGCTCCCGCACCGAGCAGCTCGAGGCTCACCTCCGCCAGAACGCTCGCCCCGACTCCCTCGTGCGTCTCTCCTCTCCCTCCCTCCCTTTTTTTCTCACCCTCATCGCTTATGCTAGGGATGCGAGCAACGAGCGCCTACCAGTCTAAAAATATTTTGAAGATAAATCACTTTTAATAGAATGTCTGAGATCATGAAAATCTATTGTTGCTATTGCTCGAGGAGGAGCCGTCGTGGAGAATCCCTACGAGTTCCGGTCCAATTTATCATCTCTTTAACAATAGCTTTCCATAGTTAGTGCATCCTCACTCGAAATTCATCTGGAAACCCAATAGAGTGATGAATTCCTGATCGCCTTTTCTGGCGGGTTTGTACATTTCATCTCATTGCCCTCCTTCTCATGTTACGGTTTGTATTTGATTCTCTGAGGCTCGTGTCCGTTGATTATGTTTTTGGCAGCGCAATTCTCTTGACTTGAAATTTTCTCTTGTATCCAATTGTTGAGATAATGAATGGGTTTGACATTGCACTCCTTTTACTGGCCTTGTCTCTTGAATACAGTCCCGTCCATATGGAAATCCTTGTCGATACAAGTAGATGAATTGAATCGTTTGCTGTGAAAATTGGAATAGCCACTACTATACTGCACCAGAGCTTCTGCATACATGTTAATGAAAGCTCTTGTCTGCCGCGAATACCTCATGGCTTAATTCCGTTTCATGGGGAAACTGATAATTGTGGGTAAAACTCACGCTGCCTTATTCCTTAAAAAGTTTCTGACCCAGCTATCCAATGGCACGACCACAAGGCACTGAAAGTTGCTTTACTGTCGACTCTAGTATGAGATATGGAGGCCCCAGGGATCTCCAGCCGTTAGTATCTGATGTAACTCTTGGCAAATTGCAGTCTCTGTCCTCCTTGTTTTGGCAAGCTGCATCTCAATCTTGATTGACGTGTATGCTTCTAATGCAGATATGCATATATTAGGTGGATATAAGTTTTGTCACCTGCCATTGAGCTAAACACGTTATGCTCTGTTTTCTTTTGCACAAAAAATTTGCTACTGCTTTAGTAGAAAGTGAATTATCCTGACCTGCTGTGATTGTGTGTTAGATGATGGGAAAAGTGAATCGAGACAGACTAGCAGAATATCTGGGGGAGCTCCAGAGGAAGGAAGACACAAATGACAGGTACGTAGCGGCTCTGAAGGGAGAGACATTGACTAGGAATCCTTACGTGAGGATTCAACCAGTCCAGAAGCAAGATAGCGGGGCCAACGAAGCAGCAGCGAAGGCTGATGAGAAAAAGAAATAGAATGTGCAATGCAATCAAATTGTAAAGTCTCTCAAGTAGTATGATGATCTTGAGAGTCGATTCTCTTTCTCTAGTTCTCATCTTCTTTTTTTGCGAGCATTGTTTTGAGTTGAAAGGTCTGGGGAACTTTGACGCTCAGACTGGGCATATGCCATGTAATAAACATTGCTTTGTCTTGTTTTCTCATTCATCCTATGTCGCTTGAGCCAATTGTGTTGGCGAGTTGCTCAGCTCGCGCAAGATTTGATCTTGATGTGGATGCCTTAACTGGATGAACTGGTTGCTGGAGGAGCATGGATTGCACGTGCAGCATCGATGAGTTTGCATGTTCACATGGGCATAAACAGTCCATTATCTTCGACCGTAAGCTTGGAGGACACTTACGAAGCTGATGAAGTGAATGGACAAGTGCTCTTCTCTGTCTGGTCTTAAAGAAGACGTGCTCGAGTTTCGTCAAAGGTATCTCGCAGCTGCAGAAGCAACTAACGGTACAGGTCGAAAATAGAGGGCAGGGTCATGGTATCAGCTTCCAAGTTTGGACTCCTAGTTTGGTTCCTATCCAATTTATCCAAAGTAAAAATTTGTGCGACTCGGAGAAACAGAAACTGGGAGTCAACTGGAGGGCATTTGATGACTGGACTAACATATTGGACGATGCACGACCTTGAATAGGAAATTAACCGTGCATATGAGGATGCGGAAATGTCAGGGGAGGGCATACGAGGGGTGAGGGAATCGGGATAAAGCACTCATTCAAGCCGAACATAAAATAAGCAAGAAAGTGTCTCCTGATATGGGGGTGGGACGAAATATCTATCCGATAACTTGAGTCCAGCGATTTGGTTTGGATTTTAGCTGATTAGAGGGAGCTCCGGCAAGGGGTGGGCTTTAATACGAGGAAGAGAGACGGTTCCATTTCCTAAATTTCATTTGGGCCGTGGTTCGGGTTCGGGGTCGGGGTCGGGGTCGTGGTCGTGGTCGCGAGAGGGCGGTGACACGAAGCATCGACGCGCCAACGGAACCCCTCCAAACTCTCTGGGGGCGCGCTCTCCGCTCCCCTTTTCCTCTTCCTTCCCACTTTTCTTTGGTGTTTTCTCCCAATTCATCGCCGAATCTAATTCAACCATTCACCTCTCTCTCTCTCTCTCCCCCCGAGTGCTTGGTGCGCGAGAATTTGAGAGACAGTGTCACTGTTCAGCCGGTGCACGATTTCACCGGAAATCGGAGACCGAGGATCATGACGCAACAGCCGCCGCCTCCTCCTCCGCCACTGCCGGCTTCGGAAGGAGCGGCTCCGCAGGGTGTGCAGGTCAGGTGCGCAGGTTGCCGGATGATACTGAGCGTGGGGAGGGGAGTGATGCAGTTCTCTTGCCCTACCTGCCACTTGCCCCAAATGCTCCCTCCCGAGCTCACCACCCCTCCCAATCCTCCTCCTAACTACAATTCTCCGGATAACAATAACCCCAACAGAGTCGCCCAATTGAAGCCGGCCCACGGCATCGATCCCACCAAGATCCAGCTCCCTTGCGCTCACTGCAAGGCCCTCCTCAACGTCCCCCATGGCCTCTCTCGCTTCAAGTGCCCTCAGTGCGACACCGACCTCGCCGTCAAGCAGCCTTTTCTTCCTCTTGCTCCTCCTCCTCCTGAGGAGGTCAACGAGGTCCGTCCTCTCCCTTTCCTTTTCTCCACTTCGCTTTCCTCTTTTTATATCATTTCCATTCCCATGATTCTCTCAGGCGCACTTTATCAGGTTCCTGATCAGTGTTATGGCATCTATAAGCATATCGTGGTTATTACTTCAATTTGGCGACGGACGGACGACTCTCAAATGCTTGTTTAACTCCCCGTTTTGCTCCTACATTCCCCTTTACTTCATACCCATGTGGCTTCCTGTCTGTCCTTTTTATTTTTTCACGAGGCTTACTACTTGAAAGTTCCTTCATTTGAGGGGTCGAAAAGGATGACACTATGCTGCAGTTGGTTCTTCTATGAGTGGCCCCCCACTATAACAAGTTCGTTTACGAAGGAAATGACTGTTCTAGCATAGAACCAGTACGGAAACCGTCTTCCGTATTAACTTGAATCGCATGATGAGACATCAAGTGGCACAAATAATGTTAAGCTACAATGTGATAATTTTGGTTAGTTATTTAGTTGCTGGAGAAAGAGACTACTGCTGAGAATATTAATGACGGATCCTATGCGGTGTAAGTTGAAGCGATGGAAAATGGCGGATTATGGATTGTGCTATTTACGAATTTTTACCCACACTACGTGTTACCACTTTTAAAGAGAGCTGTTTCTTTTACATTATCTCGAATTTCTTCAGCTCTTGGGATGTTAGGGGGTGTAGAGAGTGTTTCGAATACGCCTTGTCCTTCACCATTATTTTTTTACACACCTTGATCTTCACCACCACATTGTCTCTTTAATCACCATCGAAGACTGGAATATCTGGATGTGCTAGATGTGGTGGACAGTGAGACTATTTCTTGCTAATAACTTTCATACAAGGGTTGCCTATCAGTGCCTATCCAACAAAAATGTACTTTTGACGATTTGAAATATCTTCAAATATCTTAAAGCATTGAGATATGATTTTTGGTAGGAAAATGTGTCGCAAGGGTATATGAAATAATGACCTTAAGATGCTCTAGTGAGAAGAGAAGAACTTTAGTAGGATTTGGATAAAAAAAGGCGGTGGAAAGAATGAGAAAATATTGGCAGGATGTTGAAGGTACCGATCTTACATGGAATGTGTCATTGGAACAGGGTGATGGCGTAAGAGGATTAATGTAGCTAATACAATGGCTTCTTTTTGAAGTGTATTCCTACCATTCTGATTATATCTCGGAGGTGCTGTCATACTTCCTTTATTCAACAGTTTTCGTCCCAAATTGCTTTGCTAGTTCTTCCCTTTTTTGCAGTTAAGGTCCTATTACTTAAGGAGCCATTGTTGTGAGTAAAAGATGGGGAGTTTTTCATCTAGGAGGAAAAAATAGTAGATGTTTCTTGTCCATGCTTCTGGCCTAATTTTCACTTCTCTTGGGTTGATTGAGATGATGTGTGTCTCCTTCTGCTTAGTTATGTCACCAGGAGTAATTGAGCTTGGCATATGTGCCTCGGCGTATCTATATTGTTTATGAGTCATCTGCATTTAGTGGCAAGTTTGCATTCTTCAACATCTCTGTTATCATGTCTAAATACAATTCTGATCTCATATTGTCATGGGGACCTTTTAGTAACTAAGGGCTGTTGATTAAATCTGCATTCGTGAAACCAATCTTATAAAATCAGGTGATGTTCTGGTGATAGTTTTAGAAGTTGGGTTGCATGGATCTGTATGCTTGAAGTTTTTTCATGGACTTTTTAATGAAATCAATTTTCTTACCTTGTATACTTTTGTTTTGAGATGAGAAGCACAGTTCTTCTGCTTGTTGAGATGCTGCATGGTTAAATGGTCTCCATTGGTGGCAGAAGAAGAATAGTTATTTAAGGTCAAAGGTTTTGAGGTGTAATGTTAGATGAGAACATGGGTTTTGTGATGGAACTTGTGAGTGGTTGGCCTTAGAGAGGCTTGCTTATGTTAATAATCTCAAATGAATCCTGTAGTTCATAATTTGTTTCTCCTACAATACTCTGATTGCTTATTCACTTTACCCATTTGTAAGCAAACTGTACTCTTTGTTGTGTTCCAATTTTTTCCAGGTGGCCATTGAAGTGGAACGCGAAGAAGATGAAGGTGGGATGTTGGGAGAAACTTTTAAAGACTATGTGAGTGTTCCCCATGTTTTTTTTTTCACTTGAACCTGCCCCTTGCTTGTCAGCTAAATTTCTTTAACTTCCTTTCGTGATCGTTTGATTCTTTTAATAAGCAGCGACCTCTCAAATTATCCATTGGACCTCCTCACCCGGATCCAGTTGTTGAGACATCATCATTATCTGCAGTTCAACCTCCTGAGCCTACGTACGATATCAAAATTAGGGATGAGTTGGAAACCTCAAAGGTCTTGTCATGCTTGCAAATTGAGACACTGGTCTACGCTTGTCAGGTTACATTCATGGCTGCGACTGATTCAAATTATATCCATGTGCCTTCACTCATTAGAAAATCTCGGCCATCATGACAGAGACACCTTCAGCACCTCGCCAATGGCACTAGGGCTGGATTTTTTGTTGGAGATGGAGCTGGTGTGGGTAAAGGTCGAACTATTGCCGGGTTAATCTGGGAAAATTGGCATCAAGGAAGAAAAAAAGCGCTGTGAGTTTTTATTTGTATGTCATATTGATTGTTACCACATCTCAGTGGAAATGATCTTGTAATTATTCCGCAATCTCTAGGTGGATTTCTGTCGGTTCTGACTTGAAGTATGATGCCAGAAGAGATCTGGATGACGTAGGTGCAACTTGTGTTGAAGGTAAATAACAAACTCAAGAAACTCTTAATAAAATATCTTTCTCATACCATGTCATGTGCAACTGAATCCCATAGTAGCTTTTAAAGAAACTGAAGGGAATGGTAAGGTACTCCTATATTTGGATCTGTCATATTGCACACATTAGCATTTGTTGCCTTATTCAGTCTTGAGAAGTATCATCAAGATGCATTGTCCTATTTAACTTTTGTTACCATTCGTAACTTATTTCATGCCAAGAGGAAGTAATTATAATCTGTTGATTCATGTGAATAGTGCACGCTCTCAACAAGCTTCCCTATTCTAAGCTCGATTCCAAGTCTGTTGGGGTGAGAGAAGGGGTAGTGTTTTTGACATATAGCAGCCTTATAGCTTCTTCTGAGAAAGGACGGTCTCGTCTGCAACAGCTTGTGCAGTGGTGCGGACCTGAATTTGATGGGCTCGTCTTATTTGATGAGGTAATACAATTTCACTTTGTTGGTAATAGTGATCATGTGCGAATCTTTATCCTCTGTACCTCGTCAATAATGAGTTGAAAGCCTATCTGACTGATGGAGCAAGCATTTGGTTTCACCTTATATCTAAGTTCAATGGTTTCACCATAGTGCCACAAGGCCAAGAATTTGGTGCCTGAAGCTGGAAGCCAATCAACACGAACCGGTGAAGCAGTTCTTGAGATTCAGGTATCCTTAAAATGAATAAGTGGAACTATTCCTTCTTCATGGTCTTTACTCCATTTAAGTGGCCCATCTTTTAGAGTTCATTTTAGTAGTGAAGTTACATTATGGGTCACTGAAGTTGATACTCCAGTTCTGTTTCTCACAATTGGATGGTGTGCTCTCAAAAGTCTTAACCCTAGACCTTTGAGTAAATCTATGTTCATTAGGGAAATGTTAAAGAGGCTCCCTAGGGCATTTCTTAGGGGCCATTAATTGTGCTCTGGAAACATAAAGATTTCTATTTGAAGCAGGTGAATTTTCTGGAATGTGTCATTGCTCAATTTTCAAAATGTGTTGATAAACGTTATTATTATTTTTAGGGGTCTTAACTAGTGCTCTTGGGGTACTCATTAACAAGACCCTTGTCATAATGACTATCCTTTGTTTAATTCTTGTTAGGCTGCTTGACTTTATTACCTGTGGAAGGTTCTGAGCTTAGCTAATGCACTGAGTTTGAGCTTTTCCTAACTTCAAAAGTTATTATGTTTATTACTGCAGGCCCGACTTCCTGAAGCTCGTGTTATTTATTGCTCTGCAACTGGTGCATCTGAACCCCGCAACATGGGGTACATGGTGCGCCTTGGACTTTGGGGAGCTGGAACATGCTTTTCGGATTTTAGGGAATTCTTAGGTATTTTGTTTAACAAGATTAGTTTATCTCTTAATGCTGTCATTTTGATTGCCAAGCTTTCCAATTTAACATATTTGGACTTGATATCGGTTCCTGAATTTTCTGTTATGGGCGAGGTTTTTGCAAAGTGGCATGTTGGTGTTTGACATGACATTTGTTTGCTTTTTCATGCATTGGGTTATCTTTACGGGGTTACCTTGGTGAACTTGGGTTAAAATTGCCACCAGCATTAATACTTGCAGCAATGTTCTGTCATTTAATTATGACCTTACTGGCATCAAAGTACCATGGTTTCCATTGTACTTCCTGACTAGATTTGCTTCATATCATCTATACTCAGTCAGAGATTAAAGTCTTGTTATTTGATTCAGTAATTTTCTTGTTGAAAGAGTTCGAAAGCTAGTAAGGTATTTTCAGAGTCGGGTGGGATCAGAATTGTAAAGCAAATTGAACTTCTGAACGATAGACAGTGCTTTTTTTATGGCCAAAAAATGAAATGATTCAATTGGGATCACTGACATGATGATTGAGATTGCTAATAATAATTTTCTAAGACAAGATTCTACTGACAATGTCAGGAAAAGCTTCTCAGTGGCTTTAACTGGATACCAATTTTGGCTTTTAGAGAGGGCATTACGCTTCAATGAAGCTTGTAAAAGATGAGGATTTTCATGCTGAGCTCTAAACTGGGCTGAATGTTGCTACATTCACAGGAACAGCACACTAGCACACATTGATAAGCATTTCCATCAGAATATGCACAAATTTCATATGGAGGAGAAGTCCTTGTTCATGTTGACTTCTCTTGGCAGTTATTCACTTTCATCTTAAATGTTGCTACCATGTTGATGATCAGTTTTGCAGCTCCCTGTTTCCGTACTGGCATACAACCTACTAGACTTTTTTGATAAACTAGATGACATCTTGTTCTCTTTTGGTCCGAGTAAAAAAAAGCTCCTTGTTAGAGGATTTTTCTCAGATTGAGGACATATCTTTTTAGATTTGATTTGGTCTTGTGACTAATCTATGATTTAACTTCGAGACTTAACATTATCACTTGATATTACCGGCAGTTGCTCTTGAAAAGGGTGGTGTTGGGGCCCTAGAACTTGTTGCAATGGACATGAAAGCAAGGTAATAGGTTCACCTACTTTCGTGCATAATATCTGATGTTGCTGGAACTGATCTTAAGATATGTTTCAGGGGTATGTATGTGTGCCGTACACTTAGCTATAAAGGCTCAGAATTTGAAATTGTGGAAGCACCTCTTGAAGAAAATATGATGGTAGGCTGAAATCATATGCTTTACTATTTACTTGAAAGAAATATTAAGTTCAGATCTCATGGAGCTAAGAAATAGGCCATCTAGGACGTAGACACACGCTATTGCACCTGTTTTTCGGTCTTTATAAACTTGGCGTGCTTACCCATCAAATCCTTTGTTGTGTAGGTTGTTAAACTATTAAAGTTTAAATGGGTTCAGAATTAGTAATCAGACATCTTTTTCGGTTCTTTATGTCCTGAGTAATTGGTGAGTGTCAGACATGTCGACTTCCTGTATTGTGTTTTTGCAGGACATGTATAAAAAGGCAGCGGAGTTTTGGGCAGAGTTGCGAGTGGAACTGCTGACAGCAAGTTCCTTTCTCACTGATGAAAAGCCAAACACCAGTCAATTGTGGAGATTGTATTGGGCAAGCCATCAGGTATGTCATTCTACAGATTGTCGGTGGTAGGATCTGTTCTTTTCTTTCCATTTACATTTGCTCCTCCTTTTTGGACTTAAGCTATTTGGCTATTTTGGTCTTCATTTATTCATTAGTATGTTCTGATATTCTTATTGTAGAGATTCTTTAGACATATGTGTATGTCTGCAAAGGTGCCTGCAGTCGTGAGATTAGCAAAGCAGGCATTGATAGAAGATAAGTGTGTTGTTGTTGGCCTTCAAAGTACTGGAGAGGCAAGGACTGAGGAAGCTGTCACAAAATATGTCAGTATAACAAGTGTATTGCATTCAATTATCTTGATGTTCTTTACAAGCAATATGCATTCTTTTCCAGACAATCATAGGAACTTGATAATCTCTCAGGGTCTTGAACTTGATGATTTTGTTTCGGGTCCTCGAGAACTGTTACTGAAATTTGTTGAAGAAAATTATCCTCTGCCTGAAAAGCCTGAACCTCTCTCAGGTAATTTTACGAGCAACTGCAAGTATAATTCAACACTTTTCCCTATTGAGTTAGTAAAATTAAAAGTATGATTTGGTTGCAGGAGAGGAAAGTGTGAAAGAACTTCAAAGGAAGAGGCATTCAGCAAGACCTGATGTGTCAATAAAAGGAAGAGTCAGGAAGGTTGCAAAGTGGCAGCCTGCTAGTGATGATGAAAGTGATGAAGATGATGATTGTGAGTCCCTTTAGGCTGTATGTGTGACATTAGTTCTGCCTGTTTCACTTCAGTATGAATATTTGTGTTTTTGCATTGGTCGTTTTTCTATTATTACCAATGGTTGAATGGTGTCATTTGAATATCACTCACATATATGTTTTCCGCTATGAGAGTATTTGCTTCAAATTTTCAAATTATGTTGCTTTGCATGATACTTGTTCAAATCCACAATTG
Organism: Metrosideros polymorpha var. glaberrima; assembly: GCA_001662345.2. NCBI lineage: Eukaryota > Viridiplantae > Streptophyta > Magnoliopsida > Myrtales > Myrtaceae > Metrosideros > Metrosideros polymorpha. Next base: position 19,258,690 of record BCNH02000006.1, on the reverse strand, counting down.
TGCATGTCCAAATAACTCAGTTGATCTTTGTTCCAAGTAGCTGATTCTGCACATGACTCAACTGAATCTGATGACGAGTTTCAGATCTGTGGATTATGCAATGGTGAAGAGGTAATCACCACTTCTCTTCCTTGTGTGATAAACCGTATGCTTTTACTTCATGTTATTCTTATATTTGTGAGTTTAGGGAAGGAAGAAGTTGCTTCAGTGTTCGTGCTGTGGTCAACTGGTTCATCCTGCTTGTCTTGTCCCGCCTATGGAAGATATAGTATCTGAAGAATGGTCATGTCACTCATGCAAGCAAAAGACAGAAGAATATCTTCAAGCTAGACATGTATACATCCAAGAACTTTTGAAGAGGTGGAAATAAACCTTACTGTCTTCTGCTTGCAGACTATGTTTGCAACTGTGCTGAAAAGCATTGTGATCTTGATAATAGGTATGAAGCAGCTTTGGAGCGGAAAGCAAAAATTTTGGAGATAATACGTTCACTTGATCTTCCGAATAACCCTCTAGATGACATCATTGATCAGGTGGCTGTTGTTGAATCTTGCAATAACATTTGTATTTATATGATCAAGGCATAGCTGATTGCACTTTAGTTTGTTTCATTCGATCTTTTCTTCCCAAATAGAAGCAGATTTGCAGCAGTGAGGAAACATTTGTATAGAATATCAAATTACAGAAATTACTGTATATCCTACCCCAAGTACCTTTTTTCTGTCAGTCTGAAAGACATTCGTAGAAATTGAGGGTGCACCAGGATTGCTTGTCAATATATATGTACATTAAGAGATCTGCAACATAATAAACCCTAAAACCCCAAAAGATCATTTTGCCCTTTATACCTCTAACACTAATATCTATTAATTATTCAATTTAATCAAGATGTTTCATCTTTAAGTTCTAATGGGCCGGCACTCAATTGGTGCGTTTTCTAATATATCAGCTTTTACGTATTAAACACCTGTTCATCTTGCAAACTTTCTTTCATCATTTGGGAGCTGTTTTGAGGGCCTTCGTTTTAAGTTGAAGTAATTTCTTGCCTGAGGAGAATTTTATGAAGACAAATTAATGTTTTGTAAGCTATTTCTGGTATAAACATTGTTTTCTGCTATGATAGTTGATCTATCAACAGTAAACTCGATGTGACTTATAGCTCCTTCTAATGTTTGGAGTTAATTGAATAGCAATGATGCTTATGCAGCTTGGAGGCCCGGATAAAGTTGCAGAAATGACTGGAAGGCGAGGAATGCTTGTTAGGGCCTCCAGTGGGAAAGGTGTTACTTATCAGGCACGTAACACGTAAGTTTGTTTGATGGCATCTTTTTTTAAGCACTACAGTTTTTCTAGCTTCTCTTGAGTTAACTCTAGTTTTGTCTTAGGAAAGAAGTCACGATGGAGATGGTCAACATGCATGAAAAGCAGCTCTTTATGGATGGTAAGAAGTGGGTGGCTATTATCTCTGAGGCTGGATCTGCTGGCGTTTCTTTGCAGGCAGATAGAAGAGCAATAAATCAGGTGAGCTGTTTCCGTGAGGAGTTGCTTTGCATCAAGGCTTCCTGAAAGTCCTCAGTTGTTACTGTTGAAAATTTATTTTCTTGGCTAATTTCAAAGAGCTGTTCAGATTTTGTGTACATTCACCTAATGTTGTCTGGTATTGTCGCTTATGTTTGTCTGCCATTGATAACTTATGATAGAAAAGAAGGGTGCATTTGACGCTGGAACTTCCTTGGAGTGCTGATCGGGCAATTCAACAATTTGGTAGAACACATCGGTCAAACCAAGCTTCCGCACCTGTGTACAGGTGGAGCAGACCTTGCTTTAATTAGTTTCTGTTCAAGTTTAATAAATGCTAAACTGATTGCAATGCTTCTGCGAAAAGTTTAAGAGAATAGAAAAGATTTGCAATGGCTGTTTAATTCTTACTTTAGTGTGAAGCTATCTCTCTATTTGATGCTTACCGCTATCTACATTTAATGAATCCAACTTAAATTAGAAATTGTTCTGGGCCTAAATTTATTAAAGTTAGAGGACATGGTTGTTGCTGAATCATAATCAACATAACAAGGAGATAAGCTGTCATGATAAATATGAAGATATACAAATGAGATGTGATGGATCAGCATGCATTCTGTGATTTTTAATTTGTGTTGAGATGCTTCTCAGTTCATGAGGAGAGGGGGCAGATTTTCTGTCTGTCCATTTCCATTCCCAACGTGAAACCTGTAGCCTGGCTACAATTCTCTGTTTTTGACTTTGTTGCTCAGTTTCTCTTCTGAAAATACATTAATAACAGTGGTTAGATGCAAGGATGTGTACCCGTAGTACATGTCTATTCTGGTGGGCTGAACGCAGAAAATGTTTTCTGCTGGACAGCAAATGAGACTAGTTGGGACAATTAATGAGATGTGAGATTACAGGAATTGCTAGTGATTAAAGCAGCGTAAATACTTCAAATGGCAAGATGCTCATACCAAGGGTTCGCCGAGCTCTGTTGTTTTGAAAGAAATTTAGTTGCCTCGTTTTTAGTTGATACGAAAATAATGCATGATTTGGTGGAGATGGTGCATGGTGCATGGTGCAGTCAAGTGGGAATTTTACTAGAAGTCAGATTTTCAGGATCTCTCTCTTTACATGGCTCCAGGAACCACATCATTGACCTGGGATATGGGGTATACACTGAAACAATATTAGAATTGGTCAAGTGGGTGGGGATTGCTTTAGATATTCATGCCATTGTTGGGGTTAAGTGAAATGATGATCTTGTTGGTATTGATGGACATACTCCCCTTTATGTTGCTTCACAGGCTGCTCTTCACCAATCTTGGTGGTGAACGTCGGTTTGCATCTATCGTCGCCAAGAGATTAGAGTCTCTGGGAGCCTTAACACAAGGAGATCGCCGGTGAGTTTTGTGAATAATACACTCATTTGTCATTTAAAGCTTTGAGTTTGTCTTCTGCGCCTTTGCTTGCGGACCTATCTTTGTACTTGGAAACTTGATTACTTCTTACAATCAGTTGCAGTGCGGGACTATCTTTGAGTGCCTATAATTATGACAGCACATATGGAAAGAAGGCCTTAATGTTGATGTATAGGGGAATAATGGAGTTGGTGAGTCATGTTTCTCTTGTGACCATTTTTGCACTAGGTTTTATACATAATGGGGAAGTGCTAATTTTTTTTTCCCTTCAGGATTCCCTGCCAATTGTACCTCCAGGATGTTCATCTGAAGAACCTGATAAAGTCCAGGATTTTATGGTGAAGGCAAAGGCTGCTTTAGTGTCGGTTGGAATAGTTAGGGACACAATCGTCGGTAATCTCACTGTCTTTGGCATAACACGTCAATCCTATTTTAATCTAATAATGAAATTTGATATATTAGTGTATCTGTGCAGAGTTGCGACTTCTGATATTATGTTTGATTTTATAATTTTGAAATTACTTTTATTGTGATATAGGGAATGGAAAAGACAATTTTAAGATTTCTGGTCGTATAATTGATTCAGACATGCATGATGTCGGTCGCTTTCTCAATCGACTGTTGGGGCTGCCACCTGAGATTCAGAATAGGTTTGTTTTCTGTGAATTGATTGGTATGATGGTCTGGAATTGATCTCAGTCCAACACGCTGAGTTAACATATTTTCCAGGCTTTTCGAGCTATTTGTCGGCATTCTAGATCTGGTCATTCAAAATGCACGCATTGAGGGCCATCTTGATTCAGGCATTGTTGACATGAAAGCAAATACTATAGAACTGCAAGGAACTCCGAAGGTGAGGTTTTTCCACCTTCACCATTCTGAGCTTTGCTCCTAAGCCATTTAACTTCAATTTCCTGCAGACTGTCCATGTTGATCCTACATCGGGTGCATCAACAGTGCTCTTTACTTTCACTCTGGATCGTGGAATCACTTGGGAGGTACTCTTTGTTGAATGTAGGATTCATCTTTTGCTTTTCTTTTATGCTTCATTACTAAGATTGGGAACATATTTTGTTTCAGTCTGCAAGCTCCCTGCTAGAGGAGAGGCAAAAGGATGGCATTGCTTCATCTAGTGACGGTTTCTATGAGTCCAAGAGAGAATGGTTGGGAAGGCGTCATTTCATCTTGGCATGTGAAAGGTAATAATTGGATTTTCTGATCTTTGGGATTTGGGGTTGTTGGTAGGACACTGTTTATTTGGTGGCATAACTATCTAGGTGAATCTCCACTGCTAGAGAAGTAGAGTCCCCAGTTTTAACCTTCCTTCTGAGAATTTTTTCCATAATAGTGCTCATTCCACCTCATGCTTGTGGCTCCTATACTCTTCATTATCAACTACCGTTTTGTTATAACGGATGCATTCTAGCATAGTGGAGGAGATAGATATGTAGAGATAGATCTTCTCAGTGATATCATTGTGAAGAGTCAAGGCTGTTATGCGTTCTTTGCAAGAGTTTTAAGTTTGCTTTCTCAGATGAGTGTTCTTAATTTTATAGGTTCTAGTAGTATGTCAGTCCACTCTTGTTCTCATACTTTTGAGTCTTTACCTCCCATTTTTCGGAAGGTGACTTTGAAAGTTGTTTATTTGACCAGTCATATCTTGGGATTACTGATAATTTCTATCTGAATTGCTGGTTTTCCCATTATTGTGCTTCAGCTCTACTTCAGGAATGTTCAAGATAATCCGGCCAGCCGTTGGGGAGTCATTGAGGTTGCAATGTAATATGATATATGTTTAATTAGTTTTTTTCCAAGATTTCTTTACTAACTTGGCTTGCCTTTGGCAGGGAGTGGCCTTTAGTGGAGCTGAAAAACAAGTACAGAAAAATGAGTTCTTTAGAGAAGGCTCAAAGCGGTTGGGAAGATGAATATGAAGTATCTTCTAAACAGGTAATGACAAATTATTCATTTTATGTTAATACAATGGGCCACAGGCATAAGTCTATACAATGAGTTCCTCCCAGACATTGACAAATAGGATTGGCTTTCTCGAAGAATTTGGAGGATGTACATTTCTAACTGTAGTTTGACATTTGTGGTCCGAGCATTATTATGTACATGTGTGATGCAGTTACAGTGTCTCTGTGCTATCTAGATCTTTTGAGAAATTTACTGCTCCTTTTTTTTTTTTTGTTAATCTAAAGTGTATCTATCTGAAGAGTTACATGAATCTGCTTAACATGTCTAGTAGGCAATGGGATTCTGGTTAGATTAATTTGCTGTTTATAGAAGTTCCGCTTGCCTTGTAATGGTACTATATGGTCAATATCTGCTAGGCTGCAATGTATGCATCAGTCCCTGTCCCACTGGTCATTGGCCATTGTTTCTGTGGATATGTATGACCAAGAAGTGCATTTTCTTGATAATGTGTCCAATCATTTATCTTGCTGATGGTTCATTGGAATGCTGTTTTCTAATTGGTGTTAATTTTGATTGCAGTGCATGCATGGCCCCAACTGTAAAATCAGCGCTTATTGCACTGTTGGGAGGAGACTACAGGAAGTAAATGTCCTGGGTGGCCTCATTCTTCCTGTCTGGGGCACTATCGAGAAGGCCCTTGCTAAGCAGGTCAGTTGCCCTGCTGCTACTTTTATTTCTCACTGTGTCTTCCCCGACCAAGAGTTTGGTGGACTAGGAGCATATTTTTTGGGGCATGCTTTTCATTGAGGAATTACCATGCAAAGTTTCCAGATGATGCCCGGCAATGCATAACTGCATATGTATAGAAAAAAGTAATGCATAATTGCAGTGCGGCCAGCATAATTTTTGTAAGCAGTGTTTGGATAATCTGGTGACCCCCTAAACTTAGTATTTTCTTGATTGAGACCAAGGGCTGTAATAGAGCTACACTACAATTTATATGTTGCACTTTCAGGAGTTGTATTTAGGCATATTCATTGATATCTTCCATGCTCTAATATGCCTTATGAGCTTTCTGTTTTGCTTGTAAATATCAATGACTTGCCAAATTTGTGCATTTGACTGCGACTGGAGCAGCCTCTATGAGGGGTTTTTCTGGATGATATTGATGGAACTGCTGTATGTTGGCCCCTCAGTGCGTAGCTTTTAATGCCATAGAGACTGCAATCCTCTAATTGAATATATTCCATGCTCTAATATGCCTTATGAGCTTTCTGCTTTGCTTGTAAATATCAATGACTTGCCAAATTTGTGCATTTGATTGCGACTGGAGCAGCCTCTATGAGGGGTTTTTCTGGATGATATTGATGGAACTGCTGTATGTTGGCCCCTCGCTGCGTAGCTTTTAATGCCATAGAGACTGTGCAATCCTCTAATCGATTGTTCATAGTTTCTTTTGGAACAAGCACATCTCATTATGCCTATTGAACGGTACTTATCTCTTTGGTAGTGGGACTTATTACAAGGGTTATGTCTCGTTGGAGGTGCTGAAACCTCAATTTACATGTTTGCAGGCTCGGCAAAGTCATAAGCGCCTCCGTGTTGTGCACATTGAAACTACTACTGACAGACAGCATATTGTGGGGCTTTTTGTACCAAATTCAGCCATTGAATCTGTGCTTCAAGGTTGATTTGCTCTCTCTCTCTCTCTCTCTCTCCACATATGCTTGTGCATAGCCATCTTTTGTCGTCTTGTTTCCTGGTTTGGATGCCAAACCTTAATTATTACTTTGGTTGCTGGGACGTGTCCCTTGTTTTTTAACACTGGATAAGTGTAATTGGTACTTAAAAACATGTTTGTTGCAGGTTTGGCGTGGGTTCAGGACATAGATGATTGAGATGGCAGTTCAGCATTTTCATGAGTAAATAGATATGACAGACAAGTTAAATGGATCTGTCAGGACACCGCAACCTTAATTAACAGAGTTACGGTATGTGGGCAACCTTCAATTTGTGGTAAATGTAGGCTAACTTTTCTTTGGGGGAAAGTATGCTCTACCACAAGATATGGCATTTTTTATATGTATATTTTTGCTCCATTTTTGGGCGCTAATTTTGTATATGAAGGTCCTGTCGAGAAGAGGGATGGGCTGCTTTAGTGTATCAATTCTCATAGGGGACTCACATGAACAGTGCAGGGATGTAAATCTTCACTCTATTTAAGTCGTTTGCTTCCTCCGTGAAGTTGATTAAACTGAAGTTAAAAAAACAAAAAAGAGAGTACGCAACAACCACTGCACATGCTCTCCTGAGAAGAGAACTCAAACCGGAGCTTTTTCCAATTAGCATACGAAGGAAACATGGACTCGGTGGTAATGCTGCTGCAACTTTTTTTCTGTCTTTTCGGTCTTGCTGTACGCATTCTTGAATTTGTACTTTGATCTAGAACATGGACCTGACCTACTGTTTGTGTGTGATCTGTGATTATTTGTCACTATCATTTTTGTCTTGGGCTAATGTCAAGATGTCGTGCCCATTTAAATGTTTTTGAATCAGCGGCCTCGTTTATGGGCTTGAGTTGGTTTGTACTTTAAATTCCTAGAAACTTTCCAGTATATAAACAATTATTGAAATAGAATTTGGCCAAATTCCCTTAAAAAGTATCCAACTTTAGGTTGGGTTTGAATTATCTTTTTGTCTCATAAAATATATTAGCTTTCAGTCAGTATCCATCCACTCAGGATTCCGTCGAATGATGCTGTTAACGTGTCATTTCACACACATCTCTCTCTCTCTCTCTCTCTCTCTCTCTCTTGTGCAGTGTGCCATTACACGTTGTCTTCATTTGTTTCTCTATTTTTTCTCTCCTTTTTCCTATTCATCTTCTTCATCCTCAATTCGTCGCGGAATGCATTCGACACACACGCCAAACTCAAATCTCAAGCTTCTCCTGGAGAGATCTTTATGAGCAGTGAAGCTCGAGGCTGCCGTGGTCCCTCAAGCTTTGGACCACGAACCTCGCAGCGTCAAAAAGCAATTTATGTTCATCCATTGGAGGTTTTGTTCGCCGTGCACTTTGTCTCGTATCGCTCACCCCTCTTTGTCTTTCTCCTTCTGTTTTCTTTTTCCCTTTTTTAATCTCAGTCGTTTCCATCAAACAAAAAGAGTTCCATCTCTTTTGCAGGATCCGAGATCGGTCCTACCTCGGACCGAGTCCAACCTAAAGAGCAGACTCGTCAGCGTCTCGCTCGCCTTCAGCCTCTCCCTCTTGTCTCGCCTCCGCGGTCGAGAACAGAGCGTGAAGCAGCAGTACCTTGGAAACGAGAGAGAGAGAGAGAGAGAGGGGCCTGCAAATGAAAGCGATCTACCACAATGGCCGCTCAAGCTTCGAGCTCGTGGTGACCATATTCTCTTGAATTTCGATCCATGAAGCTCAAGGCTATGACCACTCAAGCTTCGAGCTTGCGGTAGCCCATGCTGCTCGATTCGAGCTTACAACTATAACTGCTCGATTGATGGTTGTTAGTGGGTACGAATTTGAGCTCTTTGTTATGGCTGTTCCAGCTTCCAGCTCATGGTTGCTCAATTTGAGCTCGCGGCAAGCCATGGCCTCTTGAGTTTCGTGCTCAAAGCTTGAGCAGCTATGGCGGTCGTGAGGTTGAAGCTGGCCCGACCATCGCAGCCTCAAGCTTCGAGGCTCAAAAAGATCTTGCAACCATGACCATGAACTCGAATGCCGACAAATAGCTCGTAGCTTTTTTAATTAAAATAATAAATAATGTGGCTTTTTAAGTTGAATGTTTATAGTAAAAAAAGCTCAGCTAAGAATAAAAACAAGGCCGCATAGAATTTCGGAAGTTTCTCCACCATTAGTCGAGGCTAGCGTTCCCTGTCCACTATCTCCGGTCATCGACGAATCTCTATCACCGGCAACCTTCAAGCTCATTCACAATCTATCAACAGAAATTGACCGCCGAGAGCAGAGACCGCAGCCGAAGGAAAGGAACGAATCAATTTCTAAATCTTCAATCCGGCTTCGACGCCTGTCGTCCACTTGAAGCCGTTCCCTGACCAAAATCAGAAAGCAGAGCATCAGTTTGAGAAGTTGCAGGGAGTTCAGATTCCGTAGCTCCGTAGCTCCTTAAACCTCGTTCAAGGCTTCTTTGCCCGTGCAGGCCACCAGCCTCTTGACAGTTGATCAATTCATTGGGATCAGAGAATCCTTCATTCCGTCAAGTTATCCCTCTGCTTGCTCTGTTTTGGCTTCGGTTGAACATGCTCCCACAAATAATTGTCAATCGCCGGGCTTTGGATTGGTTGCTTCATCTTTGTTAAATGATTTTTGTTTGTTAATCAACTCATTCATCATGCTCTCCACCCGTTTGATATTTTGCTTCAGAAACAGTAAGTTTGATTTGTTCTCATTCTTGATCCATTGGGGAGTCCATTAGCTTTAGAGTTAAAGGAACTCAATCTCTCTCTCCACTCGCAGAGTTGGAATTTCTTGCTTTTTTCTTTTTTTTTTATTCTTTCTACTTTGTTGTGAGAGCGAGATTGAGAATAAAGATCAAGAACAATTCCTCAAGGAAACCCTAAGAAAGAACCTGAGCAAATTGAGGGAAAATAGGGACCCACCCGAAATCAAATACAAGAAGAAGAGTGAAGAGGAAGGAGAACTTTCCATTGGCCGAATTGCAAGACGTCAGAAGGGCAAAGACGTAGAAATTGTCCGTACCTTAAGACTTGTTCAGGGATAATAGAACATCATTAAATGGATCCAAGAAGAGAGGTTTCGAGAATTAGGGTTTGAGGATTTGTGCAAATGACTTGATTTTTTCGAATTGGAATTTCAATTTGGGGCAAACATATTGAGCGAAGGGTTATTAATGTTGACTCGGAATGCCATGTCGATTGAAAATTATAATAAAGTATTATCATGTAGGATTTCTGACATCCCAAATTGGCAATAGCACTCAAGTGATTTTTTATTTTATTTTATTTTATAAAAATAGCAAAGTTATCTAGTGAAAAATTAACACTAAAGTGAGAGCAGTACGAAAATTATGACATTTTTAGTACCATTTTCCTTTAAATGTGCATAAAGGTACTCTCATGTGCATAAATTTAGAACGAAAGCCTTACGGACAATTATTATGACTCGCATCAAATATTCAAAATACTCTAGAAGTTCGGATTACGCGGAGTGATAGTGAATATCACTTTCTAATAGCCAATCATGAATGTAATTCCCTATATATATATATGTATTACCGAGATATTAATAATTTGTCATAGCAATTGTGTGCATTGTTTAACAAATGATTTATGATTGTGATTGTCAAATATAATAACGACATTATGACAAATACTAGATCGAATAATGAAAGTTTAGATAATTCTACGAAAGAGTAAGCAGTTAATGACAATAGTACTACTATATAATGAACAATTGGCTTAATCAAAGATGCTATGTAGCAATTTGATTGTGATTATGATTAACCCCTATATTTATCACGTAAGCAATTTAAATTATAGTAATTATTATAGCTATTACAAATAGGGGAGTCATGTCAGCAAAAGATGCAACGATCAATTCCGTAGTTCCGTAACATATTCGTGAAGAGACATTATACATGATGCACAAAAGCAAAAACAAAGGAGGACGAAACGAAAGATCTCGCTGAGTCTTCTTCATACGCGGCCGCGAGCAAACATCGTGCTTAAAGCATTTCATAATATGGTGCCAATCCTGATGTAAAACCTAATCCATGACAATTCCAGAGGGCTGCAAGACCTTGACCTTCCCAAGTTGAGCGAGGCATCTAGAAAACTTAGTTACATAAGCGACTGGTGTGGTCAGTTACCCACATCAATTTAATCCCAAAGGGAAGGGCGTTTAGTTACATGTACGGGATTGCCATGGAAAAGATGAAACGGAGCTACAGGAACCAAAAAGTTCAATGACCCCGAGTTTGTGAGCAAGTACGTAAGAAGAAGAGGAGCACAGCATGTATGTGCACAATGACACTAGATCACCAAACTATGAAGACAAACTCATCGGTATCACGCAAAGACACGCTTTCTGCTAATCGCTCAGTACAACACTTTTAAGCCTTGCAGCAAACAAAGCGACCGAATCCTTTAGGGGAATGATGGGTACGGTCGTCACCGGATATTTCCACAGCCCTGTGCTTCAGCTGCTGCTGCTTCTTCTTGTGCTCATCTTTGGGCACGGTCAGAGTAAGCACACCGTCGAGCATCGATGCCTTGATCTCTTCAACTTTAGCATTGTCCGGTAGACGGAACTGGCGGTAGACACAGGAGGCACTCGCCCGTTCTCGGCAGTGCCATTTGCAGCCTTTCTCCGCGGCTTCGGCTTCGGCTTCCTCTTTCCTCTCCCCGCTGATTAGGACAGCTCTTCCATCGACAAGTTGTAGCGTCACGTCCTCCTTGGAGAAGCCGGGGAGATCCACGTGGAAGACGTGGGCTTGGGGAGTTTCCTTCCAATCCACTTGGGGTTGGGGTTTTGATGGTGTGTTATAAGCGATCAGACCTGCAAAGGGAGGACCAAAGAAATCGGAGGGAAGCGTCGACATGATATAGGATCGGAGGCGGTTGTGATGTGGGGAAGCAAGCGGAGTAAGTACTAAAATGCTATATCGAACGCTGAGCGGGAGAGGGAGGAGGTGGATATATAGAGGGGGAGACTAGTGGTGACTTCCCGAAGGACCTGGAGTGCAGCTTGAATTCTGGTTTGGGGAAGTCAAATGCTGGAGAAGTGTATGGGAGAAACTAGAAGTTTGTCGAGTGTGTGTTGTCGTGGTGGCTGTGTGTGGGGACCTTCAATGTCTCGATCTAATCCATCCATGTACAAAGGGTCAGGTCCGAGGCAGAATTAGACTATCCGAATTCTGTTAGTCAAAACACAAAGCTCTTTTTTAAACGGTTGCACTGAATCATCATTTTTAATGATCCAAACTTACTGTTATAATTTACTGATCACAATTTATATTTAGATACACGAAGAATATAAAACATTAACAAAATAAATGTTTCAGTTATAAATATCGTCGGAAGTGAAAATTCTGACTAGTGATTTTAGATTATACATTCATCATTGAACGTTATGGAATACGCAGAATTACACGAAAACATAGACAAAAAAAAAAATACAAAAAACTTGTTCAAGATTTCATATTCTACCTACTTAAAAACCGAAACATTCTCGTCGAAACAGGTTTATTAATTTTTAAAACCTGAAACCACCCTGCGTACCTTGAAATGGAACCAACAGATTTCACAGATTCATTTCTCAAGTTTCGGGTTTTCATCTCGTGCTTCCGTTTTAGTCGTAGCCGACCCAAAGCCCATTATGGAATAGGGCTTCCCCTGTCCCCGAAAAAGCCCGGCGCTTCAAATTCACTCCTTCCTCCTTCCTCTTTCTCTTCTCCCAAAGAGAGACGAACGCTGCTTCCGATTCCAATTGACTTCCGACGATGCCCCTGTTCCTCTCCGACGACGAGTTCTCTCGCTGCTCCCACGATGCCGCTCTGGTCGCCGAGAAAGCCGACGCTTTCATCCGCAACCTTCAGAGGGAGCTCGACTCCTTCAAGGCCCAGCTCGACGCCTCCTCCATCACCGCCGAGCAGACCTGCTCCCTCCTCGAGCACAAGTACCTCTCTCTCTCCTCCGACTTCTCCCAGCTCCAGTCCCATTCCCTCCACCTCCAGTCCTCCCTCGATCATCGCCTCTCCGACCTCGCCGATCTCCAGTCTCAGAAGCACCACCTCCACCTCCAATGCGTATCCTCCTTTCCCCCCCCCTTCCCACTTCCCTTGATTTTCCCTTCTCCTCTCATCTTTTTTTTTTTTCCTTAATTGTGGTTTCCGATCGTTTTGTCTACAGATGGAAAAGGATGGCCAGATAGAGAGGCTGGCCACCGAGGTTTCCGAGCTTCACAAGTCGAAGAGGCAGCTCATGGAGTTGGTGGAGCACAAGGGCATCGAGCTTTCCGAGAAGAATGGCACCATCAAGTCTTATCTCGATAAGATCGTATTCCTTCTCTCCCTCCCTTTCCTCCCTCTTATACTCTCCTCTCTCTTCCACCTGTTGCTCCTGCTCCTCCTCTTACGATCCCTCGAGCGCACGATGATTCTTAACATGTTCATTTCTCCCCGTAATCATTCTTTTGTTTGGAGTAGGCTGAGCCTATGCTATTGTTTTGTCGCACTTTTCGTCAAAATTCGCTCGACAGTATAGCGACCACGGGCAATGACAAGTACTAAGATATAGTTCCTTCTCTAGTAGCTGTTTAGTCCCCCCAGACGTATCTTGGACAAATGTGAAACTTTTTTGAAATGATGGTTGCTTTGTTCTCTTACATGATACGCTTTTGCAGGTAAGCTTGACAGAGAATGCTTCTCAGAAAGAGGCACGTCTCAGTGAAATTGAAGCAGAATTAACAAGAAGCCAGGCTGCCTGTTCTCGGCTCTCTCAGGTCACTTATTTGTTCCTTTTCTGTTTAAGACGTTCTTTAGACGGTTTTCTCTGTCTCCAACGGTGCTTGTATTTGTATGACTCTATTGCTGGTTGCTGTGTTCTTAGTTTCAGGATATGTGCAGACCTCAGTGACGTTGTACGACATAACCTACTTATAATTTATCATCACAAATGAACAAAGCTTTCAATTTGTTGGCTTTCTAAGCCCTATTAGCTTTTCTTTTGTTACAGTGACCTTTTTTTCTGCCTCTGCTCTTTCTATTGTGGAAGAGAGGTCGATGCTCCCTCCTAATTTCCCCCCTTAGGATCAACAACGTGTTAATCTCGAGCTAGCCAATTGAAGCGGAACTGATGCTGCATATCTCAAGCTCCATTTATATATTTAGCCATCTGAAGGGCACAATGATTTTGCAGATCTGTGTAGACTTATTGTAGGATGTGACTAATCTTCATTCAATCTATATTGTCACTTGGGGTTATATCTATGATCTTTTATCCTTTGTTCATTTTGCCTTCTCAATTTGATGTCTTGGTTCAATGCGGGAGATACTGGTTTTGATGCTATCAATTTGTATCTTAGGAAAAAGAGCTGATGGAGCGACATAATGTGTGGCTTAATGATGAGTTGAAGGCCAAAGCTGATAGTGCCATCGAGTTGCGTAGAGTCCACGCTGATCTCGAAGCAGATTTATCTGCTAAGCTTGCAGATGTAAGTGTTTAAACTTGCAAGAACTTGTCTTTATCCTAGTCGGTACACTTTTACTGTAGAATTCTACTTGACCCTTTTGTCCTTTGCAGGTAGAGAGACAATTAGCCGATTCCTCTACTTCTTTAAATAGGAACAAGGAAAGAGTGAGGGAGCTAGAAACGAAACTAGTAGCTGTGCAAGAGGTATGATGATGCTAGTTATTTTTGTTGCGATTGTATTTGATTTCCAGGTTGCATGTTCAAACAAGTTATGATAATGGTTTGTTCAACTGAAAAGGAGCTATACTCAACTAAAGATTCTGCAGCAGCCAATGAGGAGCGGTTTCAAGCAGAAATCTCTACTGTAAGTGATAAAAAAAATCATTTGCCTCTTTGTAACATGAACTTAGTTATTCTACATCGGCTAAAATTGATAATCTTGCAAATGTAAATAAGCCACCTCTTGATGGCATAACCTGACCTGCATAGACACGTGGCTGAATTTGCATGACTTCTTTACGTGCATTGACATGGAAATTACACCGGCAAAGGAATATTGCAGTCAATTAGAAGTTTAGCAATTCTGTATCATCAAACTTTGTATTACTTGGGAAATAGGTAGATTATTTTCCATTGTTGGCAAAGAATTTTCAGGGGCGTTGGCCTCTAATCTATGCAGGGGGTGTTTGATGATTCCAATGATAGAAGCTTTTTGTGCTTAAGCATCAGGTCAATGTGGAGCCTTATAGGTTTTTCTCCTCTGTTTGCAATATTCTCTTTATAGTAGGTCATATCGTTAGATTAAAGATGCGTGTCGCTCTTTGAGGTTCGTATCTTAAAAGTCTTTGCTGCAAGTCAATTACAATCACTTCACAATTCTAGGTGCTCTTCTCTGTCTCAGTGCTTTCAATCTATTGTAGGAACCATGTCTACAAAATGCCAGGACCACAAGTTCTATTTCTAATACCACTGTGATCATTTTCAGAAGTGTTCTATAATGTGTATCCTTTGCATGGAACCTTTCGTGCATGTTGCTAACAAATGCTTCTCATGTGTATCTCCTTGTGTAGGTAAATAAACTTGTTGACTTGTATAGAGAACGTGGTGACGAAAGGTCCGGAAAGGCTGGCGAGCTTGAGGGTGTTATTAAAGCTTTAGAAGTGAGGTTTTAGTGAGTACCTTACGTTTGAAAACTTTAATTGTCCATTTTGTGATTGCCTTTTCCCCCAACATTGACAGACACATTTAACTCAAGTGGAAAATAACTACAAAGAAAAACTTGAAGAGGGGTTATCAACCAGAAGGCAACTAGAGAAGGTGTTCTATTCTCTCTCTTCTTTTTAAGAGCAGCTTAACTTGATAACTGTTCCTTATGTCTGGTTGTCATTACTGATTAGCGAATTTAAAGAATTTCGTGCTTATGTATTTGTTTCATTTTAGGTTGTAGAACTTTGACCATGGATGAAAAGATGTCAGTGGTAGTTAGTAATTTCATATCTTTTGATTGAATCGACCCCTAGTAATATTTTAGCGTGTTTGCTGCCATTTGTGAGGGTAAATAATTGCTATGCATCTGGGTATATCGACCATTTTGCCTTATTGATGCAGTTTGTGAGGTGGCAACCCTATTTAACTTATCTCGGCGATTATAATACTGCGGCAAACCTTGGTGTCCTAATCAATCTATCCATAATAGTTGGTCATTTCTTTATGGTATTCATTGACTTTCTTTTCCTTTCACTCTTTTCTATAGGAAGTTGGAGATCTAAAGGCGAAACTGGAAAAATGTGAAGCTGAAATGGAATCTCTGAGGAAAAATAATGAGTCAAATCTTCTTCCTCTTAGTAGTTTCAGTTTAGAAAGGTGTGGCACATTGTCCATGAGGTCATTTTGTTTGTTGTACCAACATGTAGCTTATCATAATTGCATGTTTTCCATGGTCATGATCTGTATATTCACCATTAAGTATTGAGATCCCTGCTGGAAAGTCTCATATCATCTTCCAGACTATATCAACAATCTTTTATACTTCCAAATTATATTTTGCAGTATCTTATGGGATCTCTTAACTTTTTCTGACATGCATTGTGGTGAGAGCTAGGATTCTGGATGGGTTTTTAAAAACCTCCTGCTCTGATCTTTTTCTATATGTTCGTTTGATGCCCTTTGCTTTCATTGAATTGTTAATATTGTTAGCCATCAGCTCGTGTTATTTCATCAATTTATATGCTTCTAGTTTAGGTTTGTAAAACATGACTTATGCTTGTGTTCTGTTATGCAGTTGGAAGGGTTCTTCCGATCCTAATGACATGGTTCAGGATGATCACGCAATTGTCCCTAGGGTACCAATAGGTGTATCAGGGACAGCATTAGCTGCTTCCCTTCTGCGTGATGGTTGGAGTGTAAGTTTCTTAATCTGAAGTTTCTTGAATATGTATGCGTTTATTTGCAAAAATTTCTTATTTATGTGCTTCGTATAGCTTGCAAAGATGTATGCAAAGTACCAAGAGGCAGTTGATGCATTGAGACATGAGCAGTTGGGAAGAAAAGAAGCTGAAGCTGTATTACAAAGGGTAGGCTTGCATCATCACTTTACTTGACAAGTGTCACTGAAATATATCATGACACGTCTTTACTTGTTATTGCTCGGTTAATAATCAGTTTCTTAAGATCACTTATGATTCAATGTATAGCGAGGGACGTGATGAATAGGTTCGATGCGTGGGGCAGTTTAGTTTGTGCAATCAATAAAGGATCATGCCGTGTGTATCTGGAAAACTGCTTGCTGTGCATGCGGTGCTACATTTATATTTCTGTCAGCTTGCATGACTTCTCCATGCATTTAATGGATATGACAATGAGGTTTCTGCTTTGCTCTCGTTGTGTCAGGTTTTATACGAGCTAGAGGAGAAAGCTGAAGCTATTTTGGATGAAAGAGGTTTGTGCTAATGGTTAAAAGTAATTTTCCATTATGCACTGTCTTTCTTGTCTTTGGTTTACTTCTATTGAATTTTCGGAAACTTGGTGTATTGGCTTCTTTTTTTCAAATATCTTATATTGACATTCATCTTATAATTGTGAAAGATTAGCCTCTCCATACTTTAACATCTCTAAAGAAAAATGGATATTAAATTAAAAGGAGCGTCAGATATTGTTTTGAAGTTTCAATAACATGTATCTTAAATATGCTTTGGAATAATGATATTAGTTAAACAACAAATTGAAAATATAAAAAAAATCTCCAGAATGCCAATAGATGATTGAAAATATTATTAGTGTTTTGATGCATCCTATTGGATACACTGAATGTTGGTCGGTATTGTCTTGATCGCTTTACGAACTTCATAAAAGTTGCCTATTTTTTCCTTCAATGAGTCTAAACACATACCCATTTATCTTCATTTGTTTGGAAATATTTGCTAACTAAAGTTTACTATATTTTAAAAAACTTTGTAATTTTTTTGATGATCTTCTAATATCATTTATTCATCAAATATGAGCTATCATGTCATATATAATACTTTTTATGGTCGTCTAACATCATTTTTTTTTGTTCAAAACATTCTTTATATTGTATATTTATAATTATTCAAGGGTTAACCCTAAACTGGTATGCCTGTGACAAATTTACCCCAAACTATTTTTTTGACCACGAAAAACCCCAAACTGGTACGTCTGTGACAAATTTACCCCAAACTATTTTTTTGACAACGAAAAACCCCAAACTGGTACACATGTGACAAATTTACCTCAAACTAATTTTTTGACCACAAAAAATCTCAAACTAGTATATTTGTGACAAATTTACCCTCTGTTAGTTTCCGTTAAATTGAATTAATACCACGAAAAATCCCAAACTGGCAAACCTGAGACAAACGGAGGATAAAACCCAAAACTAGTACACCCCGTCAATTGTTACGTGTCATCAAACCCAGCAATTTGACAGTAAAATTTGACAGAAACTGACGGAGGGTAAATTTGTCACAGGTGTACCAGTTTGGGGTAAATTTGTCACAGATGTATCAGTTTAGGGTTTTTCTTGATAAAAAAATAGTTGGGGGTAAATTTGTCACAGGCATATCGGTTTGGGGTTTTTCGTGGTATTAACCCATTATTCAACTCTTCCAAAATATTTGAATTGCAAGATGATAACTCTAATGATGTATTTAACCATAAGGGTACGACTAGTTATGCTTCAGTCATATGTAGTGATGGGTTCTTTTATTTAATTAATAATTATTTTATCAATTTGTAATATTCATTTATCTGCAAAAGATGGGCTTTGATGAATTTTTTTTTTTTTTTGATCTTCTAATGCCATATATTATAGGTATCATGCTATAAAACGTTTTTAATGATCATTTAACATCAGACATCGATCAAATATGTACTATCATGTCACAAGTGATTGTTTTCTTCAATAAGATATTTGTGTTAATGAGTGATTTATTTTTAATTTGCTAATGTTCATATTATATAATATGCGCAATCAACCTTATTTTTACATAGAAATTTTAAAATAAAGTCTATATATTTATATTCATTAGCAATTATTTTAAAACATTTGCTACCAAGTGCGATCATGGAATATTTTATCATAGATTATAACTTTTTTGATCTAATTATATATAGATATTGTAAAAGAGAATCTACATATACATAACAATATATGCTCAAGTATTAAAATAAAATTTCTATATACATAAACATTCTATGCACAAGAACTATAGATTTGCTAAATTGACCATCAAAAACAAATTGCTGGGTAAAGCTTGCATATCATCGTGCCACGTGGCTAAACCCCTCACGAGCTTTCTTCTTAAGTGGTATTTGTGCCTTGCAGCTGAACATGAGAGGATGGTTGAGGCGTACTCCATGATCAACCAAAGGTTACAGCAGGCTACGTCTGAACAGTTGAACCTAGAGAGAGCTATTGGGGAGTTAAAGGTTAGTAGATTAATATGCTTGCTTAGTATGTCTGCAGTTCATGTTTTATGCTGGTGATCATGTGTCATTCTCAGGCTGATCTGAATAAGCATGAACGAGAATATGTGCTTGCTCAGCAGGAGGTTGTTGACCTTCAAAAGCAGGTATTTTTGAAGAGCTTGTCACTGGTGGTTTTAATTGCATGTGTTCTCTTCGGCTTTTTCCCCATTCAGAGGGAGGGAAGGAAAGGGCCAGGAAAGACAAAGAGGGTGTGTGTGTGTGTTTTACCTTTTTAACTTTCTTATAGGCTAGTGTTATCTGTTGTTTCTGAGGTGCCGTTATTGTCCATCAAAGACTTCTTTTTTTTCCTTGAAGTCATTTAGGACTAAGGCCTAGTCTAATATTGGAGTGCAAGAAAGTACTAGGCATTTGTGGCTGAAAATAGTGTAGTTGCAATAATTTAGCTCTCTCATAAATGCATTTTCTGGATGATGTTATTAAATTATCTGAGTGTTGGTCCATATCTTAGATTTCTACTATGAGATTGGATGGAATTGGTTGAAGCATCTTTGTGTTTTGACCCTCTTTTCTTTGCTTTCTCTCTTTCTTACCTTTTTTTTTTTTCCTTTTTTCTGTTATGTTCAGGTTACAGTTCTTTTGAAGGAATGCCGTGATATACAATTACGTTATGGATCCAGTCGGCATGATTATTCTGATGATAAAGGAACAAATGGAGCAGTGGAGATGATTGCTGAATATGACACTGAGAAAGTTATTTCAGATCGCCTTGTGAGTTTCTTGGATTTTTTCACGTTTGACAAACTATTAAAGCAAGTATTAAGATTTTTCCTCAGAACTTCTGATGCCTTTTCTTTGGTACATGATTGTTGACAGTTGACCTTCAAGGACATAAATGGATTGGTTGAGCAGAATGTTCAGCTTAGAACCCTTGTTCGCAGCCTGTCTGATCAGATAGAGAATAAAGAGTTGGAATTTAAGGTATCAATGTGGTTGTGGTTTTTCCCTGTTCACCTCATTGGTATTACGTGGCGATTGCTTTATTGGGTCAGAAGTATCAATTTGTTGATTGTAGGAAAAGTTAGAAATGGAGCTCAAGAAGCAAACTGAGGAAGCTGCTTCTAAGGTTGCTGCTGTTTTACGTAGAGCGGAGGAGCAAACTGTTATGATTGAGTCATTGCACTCCTCAGTATGTTCTTTGTTTGGGAATGTTGACATTATTGGTTTCTCTTGTGTGCTTTTCTCCTCCTCTGAATATGAGACATGTATAATTTACTTATCATGATCATTATACATTTTGGGACAGGTTTCAATGTACAAAAGGCTATATGAAGAGGAGCATAAACTTAATTCATCTAATGCCCACACTGCTGTTGCAGTTCCAGGTTGTTCTTTTTGTTGCTTTGCATGTGGAACCATCCATTATGTGCCTTATTTGTTCAAAATATGCCTCGTTAAATTTGGAGTGTAGATTGTTTACTTTTAGGGCTGCTATCTATGGAGATGGATTGGCATTGATAATGTGATAGTCCATGCTGACCTGTAGAATTTTTTAGTAGAATAAGCCTGATAGCACTTTCCTAAATCCTTGAGGTTTGCTTCTTTTCAAGCACTAGTGTAGTCCCTCCAGGATCTCCAGATATCTGGAATTTTATTGGCAAACAATATTCTTGCAGTTGGTCTATGAGCAACAGTTCATGACATCCGGGATCGAGAATAAAAGGAAAGGAGGGGGGGGGGGGG
The DNA here is from genome assembly GCA_001662345.2 of Metrosideros polymorpha var. glaberrima. Taxonomy (NCBI): domain Eukaryota; kingdom Viridiplantae; phylum Streptophyta; class Magnoliopsida; order Myrtales; family Myrtaceae; genus Metrosideros; species Metrosideros polymorpha. Next base: position 19,237,973 of record BCNH02000006.1, on the reverse strand, counting down.
G
>BCNH02000006.1:19226240-19237956 GCA_001662345.2 Metrosideros polymorpha var. glaberrima | reverse complement strand
GGGGGGGGGGGGGGGGGAGAGGTGTGAGACAGAGAGTCTGCAGGTTGTATAGTTAATCTGAAAAAGAATTTAATTCAATTTCCGGTTTTGCTTTTGTGGTTAGTTTGAGCAGTCTACTAAGTTTAACTTGCCATGAGTGATGCGAAACTTCTTTTGCTGAGAGGCCAAATGGGTTAAATGAGAAAGCCTAGAAATGGTTAAAGGAGGACGTGACTCATGCCTTACTCATTGTATGTGAATCGTCAGTTTTGTTGTACTCAGTAATTGTGCATTCTCATTTATAAAATCATTGCTCCCTCTGTGGACATCAACAGATTTTGGGGCTTCTTTTTGTATATATAAATTCTCTTATGTCTCTTCTTTTCCTCTTTGCCACTGTAATGTAGGGTTCATCAGCAATATTCTTTTATCTATATGTTCCCTCTGTGGTCCTGCTTTATGCTTCTGTAGATACTTATGACTTGTTCATTGCAGAAGAGGGAAGGACGGGCTTCCAGTTGCTTATTGAGGGTTCTCAGGTATAACTGAGCTTGATGTTTCGATATCTAATTGTTGCATTTTCTGTGTATTTCTTTATGATGTTCGGATGTCCAAACTATAGGAAGCTGCTAAAAAGGCACAAGAACATGCTGCGGAACGAGTGAGATGTCTTGAAGAAGAGTTGGCAAAGTCTAGGTAATCTTTTTCTCCGGTTGCTGTTCCAAGCCAACTTTTTAGGAAAGGCCAGATTACTGTGGGTCTTTTTCCCCCTATTCTTTTTTACAGTGTAACTTTGGTTGAAGTAGATGGAGGTTGTTATTGTTGGATGAACATTGCCGTGTGTTCGGGGTTTGATGAGTTGTTATATCTGCTTAGAGACACCATCCTTCCTGTTACCAGTTTCATTGTTGTACCTGAGTGCATGTTCATATTTTCAGGAGCAAGATTATATTATTGCAGTCAGAGCGGGACAAGATGGCCCTGGAAGTTGATTTTACGAGGGAGAAACTTGATAGGCTGATGAATGAATCTGAACACAAGGTATCTGATATATGCCCTCAGAATTTTTCTTCCTATAAGTCTTTGTGCACATGATCCGAAGATACTTCTATTACTGCAGAGAGTTTTAGTCAAATGACAAACTAGTTTCATGGTAGCTGCTCCCCTATGGGCAGACATATTTTACCCCTTCCGTATAGATCATACTGTCTTACTTAGTCCTTGACTACAAATTATACCTAATCTATATATTGTTTAATTTGGCTCTATGAAAACATGTACATGATCGTTCTCCTAGAAAAGTGACCACCTTGAGGCATAAATATGACTTTTGCAGCATATTTATTATTACTTAGTTTGTGTGAATTGTACTTTTTGTAATCTAATTTGCTAATGATGCAACAATTTTAGAGAGAGGAAATAAATGGAGTTCTAGCAAGAAATGTGGAATTTTCCCAGTTGATAGTTGACTACCAGCGGAAGCTTCGTGAAAATTCAGAGTCTACGCATTCTGCTGAGGAGCTTGCTCGGAAGTTGAATATGGAGGTAAGGACTATGAAATGGATAAAATGGATGCCTCTTCCCTTTTCTTATTTCCATTTTCCTTGGTGCTGACTCTTTATATGTTACCTTAGGTAGCTGTTCTGAAGCAAGAAAAAGAAATACTGTCATCTGCTGAAAGGAGGGCTTGTGCTGAAGTTCAAAGTTTGTCAGAAAGAATTTGTCGTCTCCAGGTAAAATGTCACACTTATTTGCGCAATTTCAATGTCACAATTTGTGTTGGCTTAAAGAGATCTCCATTGAAGGTCATGCATAGATTTTCTACAGGCGACCTAGTCCCTTCTTATTATCTTTGATGAATACTCTAATTGGGTCTCTTGTTTCATGTAGTGCTTATCAGTTACCAACACTGCTATTTTTGTGAAGATTCTCATTCATTACAGCAGTTTTTGAATCCTCATTTTAACCATATTAATCCTTTTGACCACGAAAGCATGGCATATCACCAGCAGTTTCTTGTAGACACCATATTTATCTCATACAGCACTTTGGGAGAATCGCACTTTGTCATATCACTGCTGTACTTTGAATGTAACATTCTTGAGAACAACTGATAACATTTTTATACATTTCATTCCCTCGAAATAGAAATTACATGAACATTTTTGGTTTGTGTTCTTTGAATATAGGCTACATTGGACACCATCCAGAGCACTGAGGAAGTCCGTGAGGTGCATTTCACTAAATTTAGCTCTTTACTTCTTATAGAGTGATTCTGTAGCGCTGTTTTTTACTCTAACTTATACTCTGGGAGTCTTAGGAAGCACGAGCTGCAGAGAAGAAAAGGCAGGAGGAATATATCCAGCAACTTCAGGTTTATTTGCATGTCCTTGTCCTGCTTATATTTTAAGTGGTGCAACCTCTACTCCACAAATGAGTGGAATTTTTGTTGAGTTTAGAAATTGTGGGAATGATCATGGTGTAGTTAAATTCCTGTAATGTGCTGCTTTTCCTGATTAGGGTTTGTAGGACTTGAAATTAGTGTGAGCTCTATAGATTGCCACGAAGAAAAAGTTGGGCACTCTCATATAAAGCATGTGGTATCACGGTGAACAACTTCAGAACTGCAGAAAAGGGTTTATACGAAGATTTTGTATCAATTTTATCAGAGACAGAGAGTAAAAACCAACATATAAAGGGGTGCATTTGTTCAGTGTATGATGAGCATCATGCTAGAAGGACCATTGATAGGATAAAAGTTGCACTTAAATGGTCATGGTATTTGTAGATTTTGGATAATAAGTTCATGCTTTCCTCATTGAAAATTTTGCTTTTGCCTGTTTGAAGAGAATAATTTCTCATCCTTGGATGTTTGTTAAAATGTATTTTGATGATGAAGGGATTTGTATGCCTGAATTGAAGTTCTGTTATGGTCTCCTGATTTAGTCGCTTGAAACACAACAAAAATTTTCTTAAACTGCTGCTGAAAACTATACATATGCAGAGGGAATGGGCTGAGGCTAAGAAGGAGCTACAAGAAGAACATGATAATGTTCGAAAGTTAACGCTTGATCGGGACCAGACTTTGAAAAATTCAATGAAACAAGTTGAAGAGATGGGAAAGGAGTTGGCCAGTGCCTTGCATGCTGTTGCAGCTGCTGAGACTAGGGCAGCTGTGGCCGAGGTACTATGACATTTCTATTTAGTATCATATTTCCTCAATGAGGTGCCATGTTCACTATGTTCGAAAAATGAAATTCGCGAGTAACATACCTGCTGTTTTACAGGCTAAACTATCTGATCTGGAGAAAAGGATTGGATCTTCAGATTTAAAGGTGCATTGCGTTCCTGGCCCTGTTCAACATTACCATGATTGGTTGACTAGGATGATGCTAGACTTGCTTTTCATGTGTTCTTGTTTGTTAATTCTGGTGCCTATGTTTGTATAATCAATGAATTTTGGTAGTGATTGAATGAGATGGAGATCTTTCTGCTCTGAAAAGAAATGTTCCCTGCATGGTACAACTTTTGAACCCTCTCATTGATGCAGATTGTAGAGGTGGCTAATGCTGGTGGAAGTCTCTCTATTTCAACTAATGAGGTTAACTTCCATTGGATTATGATGTAATTTCAATGGATAAGCAAGACAGCTTTGTGCTTTTACCATTTAACATGTATAAATATATACTTGTGAACTGCATCCCTAGCTTTAGCCTACACAGACATGACATCAGAGACATTGATCTGTGGTCTTGTTGCAAGTTAACTGGTTACTTGGAAAAGAGCAAGATTATCAAATGGTCACTTCACTGGTTTTTTGTTTTCTCAGGTTATTTCAGAACTGCAAACTGCAAAAGAAGAAATAGAGAAACTAAGAGAAGAAGCACAGGCAAACAAGGAGCACATGCTACAGGTATCCACGTAGCACTTGAAAGGACATACTACTTCAGTTTCAAATTTGTTCGAGGAATTAAAAATGTTTTATGAGTTTGCAGTACAAAAGCATAGCACAAGTGAACGAATCAGCATTGAAGCAGATGGAATGCGCTCATGAAAACTTCAAGACAGAGGTAGCTTCGCTAGTCTGTTTGATCTTGACATGTTTATACCTATACTGACATGTTCTTGTATGCATTTTGTTCCTTAAATATTCTGTAGGCAGAGAGATTAAAGCAATCTTTGGAAGCTGAAGTAGTTTCACTAAGAGAGAGGCTTTCTCAAATGGAAATTGAAGTCAACAATAAATCACAGCGAGTGGCTTCTATGAATGTTGAGAAGGAAGAGGCCCTTGCATCTGTGTTAGCAGAAATTACTAGTTTGAAAGAAGAAAGCACACTTAAAAGGTGAGTATTATTTCCCTTAGTAACATGAAACACGTAATGTTTTTCTTTTCTTTTGCAGGATTGAGCTCAGTTCAAAATCTCCTTTTCGTTTTGTATCTGTAAAAAAAACTAATTTTACCCTCTAATTTTAATAGTAGCCAATTGCATGATTAATTTCCAAGTCTGAAGGCAATGCATGTCGCTGTTTTGAAGGTAGTGGTGACGTTATGCAGGGGTGCTAGATGATGATCTGACAAGTTTAGTTATCTGTCTCTTGTGTGAATAAACATGGAATTTCTTGTCTCACATACCACTTTTTTGTGCAGTTCCATAGTTGACACATTGGAAACAAAGATTTCTCTGTTGGAAGATAAGTGGAAGAGTGAGCATGAGCACTGGCGTTCTGCTCAGTCTAACTACGAACGACAGGTACTTCAATGACATAATTGAAGTTTGTGCCTGTCTGGTTCAATTTTTAGCTCCTCTAGATCTCTGTTTTGCTTTCTCACCAAAAGTTATAGAAACCTAGGATGACATCAAATTTTAAGCTCCTCTAGTCATAGAAGTTATGGAAATCTAAGACGAGATCAAATGTTAAAATCTACTTAATTTTAATAATATAAGGTATTGAATATTAAATAAGAGTCTAATATTTATACTCTAAAAAAGAAAAAGCTGAGAAAAAGGCCCATTTAGCCTTCATTTTTTAACTGTATATTTCTGTCTAATCAAATGAAATGGATAAGATACTTGTAGTAATTTCAGTAATTAAGCTTGGAACTAGTTGAAATCTCTCTAATCCTGTTCAATAAAACTTAGGGTTTTCCTGTCCCTGTCCCTAATCTTCTTGTCCTTGAGAGCTAAAAAAACTTAACTCGTTTAGACTATCTTAGGGTCTGTCCTGATTGACTTTCAGTTTTTACTATTGATTTGGCACCGCACGCTCTTTGACTTTTTCTTTTTTTACCTAGAAACACTGGAAACTTTCACAATATTTTAAATGGGAGGGCAAAAAGTACTTTTTACTTACACTTAATGCTAAAGAAACAAGGTTTAATTGTATTAGTTTATTATATCTTTTGGTATTGAACGTTTGTATTTTTGTTGTTGCATCCTATATCATCAGATCCGGGATGTGATGTGTTCCAAAGGATGAACTGGATATGGACAGTTCCAATAAGATTTCATTCTTGAACAAAATTAATTTTTTTGACTTATTTCATGTGTAACGGAGGAGGGGTACATGTTATTAAATGGTTATTGAGATAATCTTCTTTGGGTTTTCAAAATTGCTTTCTCTAAGGCTAGATGTGAAATATCTACCTTTGGCAGGTTATTCTGCAATCTGAGACCATTCAAGAGTTGACAAGAACATCAGAAGCTTTGGCTTCATTGCAACAGGAGACAGATGGATTACGCAGGCTGGCAAATTCCCAGAAAAGTGAGAATGTATGTACTTCATCGCCGCTTTAGTGTTGCTAAATAATATCACAGGAATAGTTCATGTTGTAAGTGTGCCGTGTAATCTTTCTCGTACTTTTCCTTACAATTGACAGTAGGAGCATTAAGATATGGCATGCTTTCTTGAAATGAAGTAGGATACAGTGAAATTGTAAAATAAGAGATATTCATTGTTCCTAGAAAATAAATGACCTATGTTAAGTGTATCCCACATTGCTTGTCTATAAGGTTTCAATGGCGTTATATTCATGTGGTCTCCGTCCACGTATGAGTTTAAGTTTTCGGGTTGGACATCTTAACATAGTATTAAAGCCAGATTGAACCCTAGATTTAATTCGCCTGCGAGGTTTGCTGTTAGTAAATTCTGTGTCTTGTTCTCTGTATGGTTTGCATGTGAAAGGAAGTATTAAGTAGATACTGCATTGCTTGTCCATGGGGTTTCAATGGCTTTTTATTTATGTTTATTAGTTTAAACTGTTGGGTTGGACATTCTAACAACCATCACGATGTAAATGTCTCTCTGTCTCTCCATGCCGTGTGGGAAAGAGTATTTGAGCAGCAGATTAGGCAAAAGGATCATATTCTGGAGAAGCAGTTTGGATTTGGCCAGGAAAGTTTACTTGTGACATCATTCATTTGTTGAAGACGTGTATGGCTGAAAAGAAGATTGTTGAAGAGTTTGATGGAGATTTTTTGTGATAGTTGATAGGAGATATGTCTTTTAGGGAAGTGGAGAAAGTGCATGAAAAAGTCCCTTGAGAAGTCATTTGAGGGTATTGAAGAATAAAAGGACCTAAAGTTGCATCATTGCTAGCTGTAATGTACATGCATGATAGATGTGATAAGGACAGGATAAGGAGCTACAGGACGGCTAGCTATAACAATAGAGATCTATGTCAAGTTTTGGCTTTTTACCCTTTCTTTTTCCTGAGACATAGAAGTGCTTATTAGGCACATGCAAGATGTGTCTTGGTGTGCTTTCTACAGATGTTATAGGGTTCGTGTATCAGACTGGATATGCTTGAATATGGGTTGGAATAATGAACTGAACCTGAGCTCTTTCAACTTAGTAGTAAGGATGGGAAGCATGGAATTTAAAAGGTTTGATTGTGAGAAAATTGGGATTTTATTAAGTAGCAAATCACCGTGGATTCTACTATTTGGGAATCATTTTCACAGAATCATGGGGATTTGATGGAGACTTGACTCACATAATACAGGTGGGATTCATGAATCAAGAAGTTTATTCGGCATCTTCTACGGTTCACAACTAACCGAGATAAAGATGCTTCAGTGCGGTTCTGGCAATGTCATAGAAGAGTAATGACAAGTATTTCCATGAAAAAATTTGAATGCCCCTATTGAAGAGAAGAGGTTGAAACTTGATAAAGATGATTTGAATATGGATAGAGATGATCACATGCTTCATGGAGGTGATGTGATATTTGTTAGAGGGGCCGAATATAAGTGGTACTTTGGCAAGAACCCTAAAGAAGTATCTTTACTTTAGATCTTAGATAAGTTATTTGACTGGACGCAATAGGTAAGTTGGTTCATTTCATTTCTATTAGTTTGCTTATTCCAAAATATATGGCCATCCATTATTGAGGCTCCTTGAACTGGAATGTTTGCAGTGAAATAACACTTGCTTGGTTATTGTTTCTGTGAGTGAGCTGAAGTAGCAAGGAGAAAGGAGCTTAAAGAAATTGTTGGTTGCACTGTGGATTTGTAATTTGTTTGAGAAAATTTAATGTCAATGCCTCCCTAATTGTGGTAGATATGTTAATTTCTTGAATTTACATGGACCAGCAGTGCTGCATCCTAGGATTAGTTGACTTTTAGAGCTGAAAAACCTAGATTTTCTATTCAAGTTGCTTCGAATGTTTGATTATGTGGGACAAGCCCATGGAGGAGACTGCTTTTTCGACAATGTATCTGGGCCTAAAGATCTGCATGGGATTTGTAAAGTTCTTCCTTTATAGATTGGGAACCTAGTTGGATATCAAGTTAACATCACTTTCACAGAGAGTGCAATTTGAAGTTGCACTCATGATTGGTTATGGATCTACTAGTAAATTATTCTTTTAATTCCTCTCCTAGCAGCTTGGGGTAGCAAAGAATAGAATAAGCACAAAAAAGGACCGGAAAAGCAAATATTCATAAGTTTTCATTGCTGGTATCGTATTTTCCTTTAATTTCGAAATGTGTTGACAATTCACAGAACTGTATTATTAGATCGGTCTTAGCAGTTATCGATGACTTTGTTGGTGCTGAATTGTGTAGGATGAATTGAAGGCCAGGTGGGAAGCAGAGAAGTCAATGCTAGTGGAAGCCAAAGCAGAAGCTGAGAAAAAGTACAATGAATTGAATGAACAGGTTATTGTTTAATCTCATACTGTATCTGCTGTTTTACAAGATTACGTTCTGTGGAATTATGCTAGTTTCAGAGCTATATCTGGAGAGCTGGTCAAAAGTGATTACATAAGAACAGTTTTAGTTTAACATTGCTGATGTATCTATCAGTCGTTTCTATGTAATCTAATCTGTGGTGTAGCATGTAAAGCATAAATCTGCTTACTACCTTCATCTCCAATGAAAACAGTCCAAGTTGAATTTTACATATCTTGTGCAGAATAAAATACTGCATGATAGACTTGGAGCTCTGCACATTCAACTGGCCGAGAGAGATCGTGCTTCTGCTGGAATCTCTGCGGATGACGATGCTGGCTTGCAGAGTGTGATTAATTATCTTCGACGGTCGAAGGAAATAGTAAGTGTCTCTCTGTCTCACCCACCCAAGTGTCCAGCCAAACCACTTTCTCACTCAATTGAGAGGTTTATCTTGTACAGGCGGAAACGGAGATCTCTTTGTTAAAGCAGGAAAAGTTGAGGTTACAATCACAAGTAAGTGATTCCGTACCTTACATAGAACAGCACTTCTTTTCTCTTGATTACCTTAATGCCCTTTCACCATATGCTCTCTCTCTTGGTTCAATGCTGTGCAATTATAGTTGTACTAAACTTACCCTCTTGGACAAATCGTTTGGCATTTTCCTCTTCTTTCTCTAAAAAGCTATTTGTTATGTAACTCTGTTTAATTTGTTCCTCTATCTGTGGGTTTGCATATTCTCAAAGGCTTCTCATTTAGCATTTATTAAATGTTTGCATCCCACTGATCTTTCCTTTACCATTCATAGGCTATCCCTTTTCTTTGTTCTCTTGTCTAAATGTGGTGATTATTCAGCTTGAGAGTGCCCTAAAGGCAGCAGGAACCGCCCAGGAATCACTTCGTGTTGAGCGTGCAAGTTCAAGGTCATTGTTGTTCTCAGAAGACGAGTTCAAATCCCTACAGCTTCAGGTTATGGTTCCGCCATTTTGTTTATTCCATTTTTGTTTTCTTAGCCTTATTGAAGTTGTGATAATGTGTGTCCTTCACTTTAGATACGCTGAACATTTATTTCTGTTATTGAGAAAGCTTTTTGCAGTACATACTCCGCTCTCTCTCTGTCTCTCTCTCACACACACACACAAACCCACACACACACCCACACCCACACCCACATATCATCGTGGGAAGAATCCTTTTTGGCCTGTTTAATATAAGTCTCTCATTTTTTCACGATTATTTTATGTGAATTCCTGTTCAGGTTAGGGAAATCAGTTTGCTTCGTGAAAGTAATCTGCAACTCAGAGAGGAAAACAAATACAATTTCGAGGAATGCCAGGTACACAGAGAAGGAAATCAGATTTTTTTTTTATGGTTGAATATAATCAACTTTGTGTTCAACTTTGTTCTTTTTCCACACTTCCATTTACAATGAAGGTTTGATGTGACTTTAGAAATTGCGAGAAGAAACTCAGAGGGCTGCAACTGAACGTGCAAAGCTGGAGAATATTTTGATGGAGAAACAGATTGAGTTGGAAGCCCTCAATAAAGAAATTGAAACACAGAGAACAGAAAAAACCGGCCTAGAGAAGAGGGTTGCTGAGGTATTGCATACTTGGACAATTTGGTGATTGAGAAAGATATTTTTATCATTCTGAGACCTCTGGTTTTATGTAGTTAATTGAAAGGTGCAAGAACATAGATGTAGAGCATTATGATCGCTTGAAGAATGATGTTCAACAAATGCAGGTATTACATAGTTTTAATGTCAAATTCTGCTGTAAACAATGTTTGTACTTATCTGTTCTTCCCGGGCAGGAGAAGTTGAAAGAGCAGCATACTCAGATCGAAGAAATTAGTATGCTGATGTCTCAAAAGCAAGATAGAGTTTCACAGTTGGAGCAGGAGCTTGAGCATAGTAGGTTGCAACTGAACGAGAAAGAAAAGAGAGTGCATGATATGTTGCAGACAGACGTAAGTCTCTGATCCGTTAATATGATAAATAGGTGAAGAACCATCGGTTAATTTCTTCATTGTTTGTCTGTTGACACTGTTTGGTACCATGCAGGAAAAGCATAAAAGGCTAATAGCTCAATTAAAGGTTCTTTGCTTTCCTTTCCTTTTAATTTGAAAATTCTTTAGCAGATATATTGATTCATTGATTTGTTGATATGTTTGATAGCTTGGATATTTGCATTGGTTCTTGTTTTCTATACTTCCTGACTCCAATAAATTTGTCCACTTTCCTTATGTTATCTCTTGTCTGTAAAGAGAAAGGCCGAGACTCTGACAAAGGAAAAAGAGGAGCTGATTAAAGAAAGTCAAGCTCTTTCAAAGCAGTTGGAGGAAGCTAAACAAGGTAAGATTCAGTTGCTTCATCTGAGATGGTGGCTTCTAATTTCTATTGGTTGTGTAAGTCTTCTTGGTCTGCTATAGGGAGAAGGCCTATGGGAGATAACTTGGAGCAGGTCATGAAGGAGAAGGAGGAAAAAGAGGCCAGGATACAGGTCTGCTTTCAGACTTCTTATATTTGTTTACTAGCTTTAAGCAGCAGCTAACTTCTCCTTGGTGCAATCTAGATTTTGGAGAAAACTATCGAGAGACAGAGGGATGGATTGAAGAAAGAGAGAGAAAGGCGCCAAAAGATTGAGGAAACGATTGTGAACTCCATTAAAAGAGCTGATGAGGTGATTTGCTTCTCCCTTATAAATTATATCGACATAATTAGATGAGGACGAATGTTTAGTTATTGGAGCCTTGGATAAGCTTAAACCTTTGATCCAATCCAAAATTGCCTTGTGGCATCATGCAGCAAGGTCAATACCTTTTGTTTCTGCAACAATGATTCATGTCTGAGTGACGATCCCAATGTAGTTTATTGTTGGCTGTTCATGATTCATGCTTAATCACAATCTGACAGATGTTTCAAGATACCCTTTTTTCTGCTTTTAAGATGGATCCCTATTCTTCACTCTCGTGCCTGCGTTTAACAAGCATTTATTGGCAAGGTTTGCCTCCTAAAAACTCCAGGCATATTTCCAGTGGAAATGTATGAGTCTGGGAGAGGAGTCTTTTGTTTAATAAATAAGCACTATTTTGCTATGCACAAAGCAACTTGTTATTTTGCATAGATTTGTTGCCTAGCTCTGCTTACAATGACTGACATCATCCATAGGAGAAAACAAAAGTTGCAAGGGAACTTGAGAAACATAAGCAAGTTTTGAGGCAGGTTTCTGATGAGCTGGAAAAGCTGAAGCATGCCCAAGACAGTCTTCCTGAGGTAAATATGTCATCTGCATTATATCCGGCTCATAAGTAATTTGTACTTGAGTAGTTCAGGCCATGAGGAATATTATACAGGTGTCCTATGGTATGATTTGCTCTGTCTATTGCCTGCAATCTTGATCCTGGAATATTTTACTCAAAGTTCATTGACTATTAAAGATGAAATTTTAATTCGTGATAGTTCTACTCAGTGGTTTAAATGCTTGGACATGAATTTTCTATAAAAAGATCTAGATATTATGCTGCTTGTGTGAATTCCTCCCTCCCCCCCCCCCCCCCCCCC
>BCNH02000006.1:19210074-19226180 GCA_001662345.2 Metrosideros polymorpha var. glaberrima | reverse complement strand
CCCTCCTGTTCTTCTTTTCTCTTTCCTCGCTGTATACTTCAAACCTGATTTGCTGTTTTTTTTAGGGAACGTCGGTCATTCAGTTTCTTTCTGGGAACTTATTAGATGATCTTGCCTCAACCTATGTATTGGCTATTGAAAATTTTGAACGGGTTGCAAATACCCTTGCCACCGAGCTTGGTGCTCGTGCTTCTACTCAGGATGCAGACACTTCCTTGGCTGCCACTGCAGGTAACTTGGTTTACTTCATTCATGGTATTTCCAGCATAGGAATAACATGACAAGGTTTATATCTTTTCCCTTTTTCTGCTTTGAATGCTGTAATTTCTCCTATCATTCAATAGTTGAGTTCTTGTGACAATCATTTAAAAAAGTAGCCTAGCTCTTGGAGGAATAAGCAACTTAGGCAGATCTGGGTTTCTTTTTCCTAATTGTAGCCATAGTATGGTGCATGTGGGTAACTTGTGTCCTTTTTGCGTCAAAGATAAGTTGTGCATATTAAGAAAAAGAAATTGAATGATATTAGCATTGAAGGGTTGACAATGCATGGAATGTCCTTTCAGTTTCTGCTGCTTCTGCTCAAGCCACCATAAGTGCTCCTGAAATGAGCAACATGGCGCCTAGAGCTGTGGAAGAAAAGGAAAGAAGATTCATTCTTCCTAAACCCAATATTGAAGCTCGTAAAACAGGGAGGAAGTTGGTTCGGCCACGTCTGAAAATGGAGGAGCCTCAGGATGTTGAGATGACTGATGCTGAAGGTACTAACAATGGTGGAAAGCTTGGACCTCCTGCTGACACTGAAAGTAATATTGTGACATCAGTGCAGCATCCCCTTCGTAAACGTCTGGCTTCATCTGCTTCTGAGTTGCCTGAGCAGTCACAGACCCAAGGAGAAGGAGTTGGTGACACTTCAGCACCTTTGATGAAGAAGTCCAAAGGAGTAGATGTATCACAAGATGCTGCTCAAGAAAAAGGTGGGTCTGCTCTGGATAAACTTAACGTGGGACTAACGATTGAGGAATCTTTTGATGCTCTTCGCGATCTACCCCAAGCTCCCAGTGATGAAGCTGTTGATGAAAAGGAAGACACTCAGGTCCCTGAGGAGAAGGCTGAGGAAGGGGAATCACAGCAATCAGAGGAGGCTAGTGATCCTGAAAGGAAGAACGATAAAAGTATTTCCTTTGAGGAGATTCTGGATAAGTCAGGCGATACAGGAATTGTGTCAAACGATAGGTCAAAGGAGCCCACTGATCAAGGCAATATTAACTCAGTCGCGGAGTTCGTTAGTGATAAAGAAGAAGGAGAGCTTATTCCAGATGCCGCAGATGTTGAGAGTGGTGGGGATGTGTCTAACCTTCTAGAGAGTCCAGAAGTAGAAGGCAAGCCCGAGCAGTCATTAACTCCCACAACTTCGCCATGTAGGGCTGATGATGTGGATGTCGGAGCTACTGTAACAGACCTGAGTGAGATCATCTCTTCTGAAGTCCCACAGCATGAAAAGGTTGAAGATGGTGAGATAACTGAGGAAACTGCTGAAGGTTCTGATAAAGTGATTGATGGGAGTGATGCTGTGACGGTGGAGATTGAGCAGACTTCTGAAGGTACTGCAGGCAGTGAAATCGCTGGTGCTTCTGCAGAAGCTGCTAGCTTGGTACACAGTAGTTCCAGTATTAATGCTGAAGTAGAAGAGAGCAAACGGGCTTCACCAGCCAGTGGCACCTCAACTACCATTAATTTGTTGGAGAGAGCCAGGGAGCGAGCTGCCCTGAGACAGGCTGGAGTTCTGACTCCCCCATCCAACAGGGGCCGTGCTAGAGCAGTACGTGGACGAAGTGCTCGTGGACGTGGTGGCCGTACTGGGCGTGGCCAGGGTGAACCAGGACAAAGCTCCAAATAGAATTTAGTTGGCTTTTTTGTTTTTGCTTAATTTTGCATTTTGCAATTGGAGCTGCATTGTTTGCAATTGGTCACTTGTCAGATAAGGGAGAGAGCCTGAAAATGTCAAGATCATCAATATATACGACAATTTCGTCGTGTGGTTGTTCATCAATGTCCTGATCTTCTAGGGACAACTATTCTTTGAGTAGTCATTTATAGCTTGAAGATGTGCATTGCACAAACGGTTGTTTCAACTCTCAACCTCACCTTTCAATGAGTTAAGGATATACTAGGCACCATATTTCTGAAATGCAGGTCACGACTCTTTTCCACCCGACTGAACCTTCCTTGTCCGTGCTCCTCTTTTCCTTTCCTAATTAGATAGTAGAACCTACTCTGTGATCGCGTTGGTGTAGTCTAATTGTAGGTTGAGATCGCTTTTGCTTACTCGGTCCTGTTGTCTCTAGAGATTGATAAGTTGAGAAGACCAGAGACAAGTATGCTCTTGCCCATGACTCTTTTTGCAAATAGTAAGGTTGCGGTAGATCTTGGTCATTTGAACTCGTCTAGAATGGTTACGGCTAGATTTCAACAAGTTTGACCAAGCTCGAAAAATCAAGCCCAAACTCGGATCAGACTGGATCGGTTCGACTCAATAAGATTTGTCTTGAATAATGAAAATAAAGTTTAAATTCATTAATTTTGAATTCCCTGAACTAAAGTGGAGTTTCTTGGCGTCACTGTTCAATAAGAGTGTGAATGTGCAATGCTGGGGTCTTCGGTTTGTCAAAGTTAATGGTATGCCTAAGGTTGAACTTGCCTGAAATACCCAGCCCACAAGATTCCGAAGAGAAAAAGATTGGATGTTTGAAGCAGATGGTTTGAAGATCTGACCCAAGAAAAATCTACAAGAATTCTTCTCAATAGGGCCATCAAATGGGTGGTTTGGTATGCAATACTATCCGACCCTATCCGAATTATTAAAACACATCAATATTTAATCCTACCATACCGATTTCACTTGCACTTCTCAAATTTGCCATGAACATTCTTATTATTTGATCAAATTCACCATTATGAGCTAAGAAACTTGCCTAACTCCTTCAAAATCGACGACCTTCATCCTATTTATGTATTAATGATTTCTTTATAAACCTGTTGATGAATTAGATTATTGTGATCTTTTGTGAGAAGTCAGTAACAGCCGTGAACTCACATTATGGTTCTTGGCCCAACAAAAAAAAAGTATCTCACACTAGGTCAAACATAACTTTTCTTCCTTCTTATTGTTTATCATTGTTATGCTCATCTAATCCTCTAAGGTTAGGTAAAGAAAGTTTGGTCCTGTGAAAGGCTCAGACAAAATTGCCCTCATCTCTTCGTGCAGATTTCATTTCACTCGCTAGGTCCTCGGTTTACCTTTTTTTGATTAGATTTTTCCTTCTGTTGCTTCAACATCAATAGCAACGACTTCAACCACACATTCCCACCACCAAAAAGAAAAAAACAGCACCTGCCCCAGGCACAACAACCGAATTGGAACAATAAGCAGAATTGCTTTAGACCCATTTCCTAAACAAAAGCTTCAAGAAAGACCCTTTTCTTTGGTTACCTTTGCTAAAGAGAGCTGATTAGCTGATGCTTGAACTCCATGAACATCTTCCGACATCGAGATCCCGATGCTCGCGTTTCATTCAGCACTCAATTCTAAGTACTTCCTTAACAGGGCTATAGACGCAGCCCCACACATTAAAGTTAAAAGCACATTATCCATGTAATTCCTTAATCACATTATAGTTTGTGGACAACCGTAGTAGTCCCACTAGAGTACAACTTGACCAAGAATTAAGAAGTGATAAGTGCCCCCTTTAGCTTGGACTCTTGAACTGGTTAGTACAATCAGTCGGGCCGTATAGCTCTGGTCATGTCGATAGAAGTTTCCACCTTTAACTCAGCTTGTGAAAACAACGAAGAGACACACATCAGTCTCCGAAACACACGAAGAATCGGAGGCATTTCGCAATTCCTCTACTATTTAACAGAGCGCGTGCAATCCTACCCCGAAGATCAAACAAGAAAGAACCATTTGCACATCTAGTCCAAATCATCCTGCATCCATGTAAGCGCGATTTTTGCCCGATCTGCAAAAACCACACTAACTCGGTCCAAACTGTTACACCTCTCTGCACATACCATCCCCGTCCCAAAAATGCCAAAAGCTCATATCCTTCGCCTCAACAAACATTCAACAACAAATTATAACAAGAATTCGACCCAAAAGCTCAAAGTTAAAACATCACCAATGCATGAATTAATGGATGGATCAATAAAAATGGGTATCTGAGATAAAACAAAGGACAAAGCCGTTTGTATAGAGACGAAGTAAAAAATGAAGAAGTACGAATGCAGCCGCACCAGCCATCGTTTAAAGGAGTTGAGGTCGATGGACCCATCTCGGATGCTGAGGATCAGAGGTGCCTGGTGGCTGCGGTGTATCAGGCGGTGAATCCTTAGCCACATGTTGACCCCAAAATAAAATAGTGACATGTGCCCACCATGTGATAGTAGAAGCACATGAATTGCACATGAAGTTAGATGGCCACGTGCATGACGCGTGAATACCCTAACGTACATAATGTCCTATGATGAGTAAAGAAATTGACACGTGCGCATCACGTGATAGAAAAGGAGTATTAGCAAGCAGGTGCAATGGTAGTCAACAGATCATGGTCACTATGGGCAGAAATGACGAAGGAATGGTAAAATATTATTCAAATAGGCTACGCTGAATCTTGGAGGGAACATTTATCTATCGATGATTACCAAGATGATGCACGTGACAATGAATCAAGGACGAGAAGAAGTTCACAAATGTTGAAGAATAGGTTGCGCTAAATTTTGGAGGGAACAGTTACCTATTGACGGTTACCAAGCTAGTGCATGTGGGCAGTTAATCAAGGACGTAGGAGAAGAAATTCCCCAGTGTTGAGGAATTTGGATAAAGATGATGGAAGTTACCTGAAGAAATGCAATCATTAGGAACGGTTACCATACTACCACTATAAATATCACAAGACATCCAATGAAGAAGCCCTCGAACAAACCAAATGTTATCTTTCAATTATCTTTACATTTCCTATACTCCTTGGCTGTAGCTTTAGACATAGCTTTCAGATTCTCGTCATTGAGTCAAACTTTGGCGTGTATCTCTATCTCTGGTGTTGTGTCGTTGAGTCTAACTCCAACGTAATATCACTGCGTGCTCAGGCCTTGTCGTTGAGTCAAACTTCATCAAGGTTTGTGTACGTTGGTTCATCCGCAATCTTAGTGTACTTGAGCCTCATCATTGAGTCAAACTCCATCGAAGTTCGATTGCGCTGAATCATTTACATACTGCCTATACTTTCTAGGCCTAATCGTTAAGTCAAACTCCGGTTTGGTTTATGTTCGTGTAGTTTTGCTTGAGGTGGGTTGTATTGTGTAAATTGGGCAATCGAGTCAAACTCCGGTTCAAATTGTTTTGTATAGTTCTATTTTAAGTAAACTTTCGTTGATTTCTTTACTATCTGGATCTCTCTTGTCCAGAATTGCCACAAGACCCCTTATTCTAACCTTTAAAAGCCGAAGAACAACTTTCGGTGAAAGATATTTTATTGTGAGAGCAATTCTGGCAAAACACCACGTCGCGTTCATCCCTTCCACCTCCGCGTTGCTTAATACTTGCCTCCATGATTATCTCTCTCGGATATAGTCAAGTCTCTCATCTTCTTTAAGCACCATCTCAAAAATGGATTTTGTGGGCTTTTCGGAGATGGGTGGCAGCGAAGCGAATCCGGAGATAGGCGGTGGTGGCAGTGGCAACGCCAATCAATTGGATAAAAAAGGAGGAGAGCTCGCGAGTCACGATCCTTAGGAATGAAGAAGGAGAGAGTAGACCAGCGAAGAAGGAAAAAGAAGATGGGCTAGAAAGCGGTTTCATAACAATCCCATTTAGACCCATTTATTTTAGACTTTTCTTTTCAAAACTCATTTTGATCCACACGATAAATATGAACTAACCTATTTACGACTCACTTTAATAAATACGGATTAAAACATGGGTCATTGACCCATTTTGACAGCTCTACTTATTAGATAGATTAAATGAAGGAGTTTGAAAGGGACGGCTTGGCAAAAAACATTAGGTTCAGCTGTTGGGCCTAGATATGTTATCAACAGGGCCCTTGAGTTCGACTTTGATTGACTTGAGCCCGCCACAAATCAAGTTGACTTTCAATTAGTGATAAGGAAAGAGAAAATAACATAAATGCTTATTGAACTTTAGTTTAATGTGTCATGTCGTCTATAAACTTTTTAATTTAGATGATGCCAGACATGAACTATTAGTAAATTTCAATCCAATCCATAAACTACACGAAAATGTTCAATGTCGTCAATCCATTAATTCAAGTTAATATAATTTGTTGATGTGATTACAAATTTGTTAAAGTTTGAACAGTGCGCAACAAAAATGAAAAGGTTACATGTGGATTATCAAAGTAAGATATCAATCTCCGAAATTAGGATATAATAATCCACATCATCAGATAATGATGGACATGTTAATGCCCTAATTTTTTTTTTCCATAAAATAAATGGATAAAGGGATGGACAAATTGACTCATCAATTTTAAAAATGCAATCTTAGCATTTAATAATCAACATTATCAAATAACTGTCTGATTAGTCATTTGAGTAATATGAATGACTACATTGAACATTGAGTAATAGTTCAGAAACCACATTGAACAAATTAAAAGTTCAAGAACGACATTGTACATTGAGCCAATGTTCATGATCACTTGTGTCATTTTCCTTGCAAAGATAAAATATTAAAACCTTTGAGTATAATAACGCAAATTAATCAGCGCTTGAAACAGTAGCCCCTTCTTAGGATGAGGCAAATTTGAGTGGCTAACATGATCTAATCGGGATTTCAATGCTCGGAGCATTTTGCTTTACATGACATGACATAATTTAGATTATAAAACATATCTTACGCAAAAATCAACAGTAGCAAATTGATAAATAAATTTTCCTTAAACACATATATTTATTGAAGAAAACAATTACTTTAAGAGGACTCTATGACATGATAATGTATATTTCATAATTATATGATGCTAGAGGATTATTAAAAAAGTTATATGACATGATCTCCTCTATGTTGAGATAGATATGTTAGTTGTGTTAAAAAAAAGTCCAACATCAGAGAATTGATGAGGTGTGGTGTGAAGCAATTAATATATCTATTAGCCCATAACTCATTAGCTTAAACTTTTGAATGAATGTGAGTTCAACTGAATATGTTTATAGGCTCGGACTTAGTCTATCTCTTGACGATCTCCCCAGATAAAGATATCGGACATCTATTGCACGCTCTCAACACTCAAATCTAATAGTAGATTGGTGGGCCCTCAATTTGTTACTGTGTTTGGTGAGTAACTCAAGGAATGAATCTCATGGTTAACGCGATTTTCGAGTAGGTGAGTGTTGTGGTGTAGCAACGCGGTCTTGATGGCAGCCTTCATGGTTTGGTCTGTAAAATGAGACTAGGGAAGAATGTGGTCGTCAGAGATTCAAGTTGAGATAAATTGATGTGGAAAGATATTTGAATTAGCAGGAGCAAATCTAACACTAAGCACAAATGCGAGGGGAAGATTATTAAGATAGACTTGTGAGTTTTGCTAGAAAAAGTCCTGCATTGCAAAATTGGTGTAGTGTGAAATAGTTAATATATCTAAGTTGACCTATAACTCATTAGCTTAAGTGGGTCTAACTAATGTTGATGGACTTGGACTTGAACTCTTTCTTGGCGACCTTCCTAGCTAAAGGAATCATGCTTCTCCTGCGCTATCACAATACTCTATTTGATAAATAAATGATATTAAAGGATTAATAAATAAATAAAAGCCCGTAAAAAAAGGTATACGTTAGAAAATTATCAGCAAAATTACACGTCATTTATCACAAAAAATGGAAATCTAAAAATCCAGAAAAATAAATTTCATCAGATAAGAATAAATTGCACAATCTTTATAAAGAAAAATAATATGTTTTAATATATTACATAATTTCCCATATTTCATAAAAATGTATCACTAAATGCATAGTTTTGATGACTCTTTTGATTATATGAGTGATTATGGATCGATTTTAATATTTAAATTTGAAAAGTACACATTAAAAAGCACAAAGAAAAAAAATTAAGGGCCAATTACTGTAAGTTTTCATATTATTTAGCAATGATTAATGAATTATCACACATAATAGCTATTAATTTTTATTTGATGAAAAGAATTTCTATCACTTGAGAATAAATATTGATATCTATTACTTTATAATAAGTTTTTAAATGAGCTTTTAAGGAGTTCAATATTAAATGTATTTCGATAAGTCTTGACAAAAATCTCACATTTGTCTCTTGGTACCATTTAACTAACATAACTATTCTAGGACATATTGTAGCAGCAACAAATTCAAAGTATAGTTTGCATCACACTTTAAAATATACACCTTCATAAAATTTAATTGGAGCTTCTAAATAATATCTCCTGCTCCTTTTAATTTAATATCAAATTTTTTCTAGAAATGTCAAATACTGAACCTCCAATATTTCACTATCGTGACATTAGTGTTTATATAACATATAAAATATAGTAACATAAGCAAAAAATGTATTAACCAATTATACAACTAAATTCACATTACAAAGCTTGGAATAAAATTAACTTGAAGAATAATAAATGCAAAACATATTAACGACCAACTGTTGGAAAAGAAATTGGAAAGTAAATCCACGGAATTCTAAGTATGCATTCTTGGGAAAAGAAATACTGCTAATTTCTTACCAAAAAAAAAAAAAAAGAATATTGCATGTCTCCACAATATATCTAACAATTCTTTTTGTGATAAATTGTCGGGGACATCTCATGGATGATGAGATGTCCTTTTAACTCTTCACAAAACAAAAACATGGAATTGGAAAATGATCTCGAAGAAAAAAACTCCACCATCGAGCAAGTTCATAACTTAAATATTCCATGTGATCATTGGGTGATTCAATACATATTGAAAATTTATAACTCCAGTTTTCTTTTAATTGGAGTATAAACTTGCACGATGGATTTCAAAAACACTCTAAACAAAGCTCCTAATGTAAACCCTAGCAAAAAATCTGATTTTATGTGAATATTTATTTTGGGCAAAACGACACAAGAAGTGTCAAAATTTGTGTATGGAGATCACTTTAGTGCAAAAAATTTTCGCCGGCTCACTAAAGTGCTAAAAAAAAAAACGATTATTTAAGTGTCAAATTGAAAAAATTCTAGCCAAATTGATTAAATGGCATTTATAATTAAAATTTTTATCTAACGTGGCAATTTTTTTTTTTCAAAAAACTCTGTCCGTATGGACTTCACGTGGATTTTAAAATTTATTAAGAAGCTAAAAAATTAAATTATTCTTAAAAATAATCTAATTTTTTTTAAAAGGAACTTCATTGAAGCGGCGGGGAGGGTCGTCGGCCCTTGCCTGCAGTTGGCTGGGGCTCGGCCATTGCTGGCAATGGTGGGGCAATGGCGGCAAAGGTTGCTGCTTCGACGAAGCTTCCCATTTTTTTGTTAGCTTATTTTTAAATTAATTTTAAATATTTTTAGCTTTTTTTATTGTTGACTAGACCTCCGGCGAGCCACATCAGGTTCAGATATTAATAAATAAATAAAAAGGCCATGTCGGATTTCTGACTGCCACATCAGCTTCAAATCGAAGTTGGCACTTAAGTGATCGTTTTTAAAAAAAAGTTAGTAATTAAGTAATTCGATTTTTTGTTTTTTTTTGTTTTTTTGCATTAAAGTGAGAGTCGTACACAAGTTTTGACACTTTTGATATCCATTTGCTATTTATTTTGTCATAGTTTTCACGTGAAAACAACATTTACAATAACATAACAAATCGTCGAAGTCATTGAGTAGTATGTTGTATGTGAAACAGAAGTGTGAAACAGAGGATTGGCAGAGTAGGGTGAGGCTAAGTACAGAATCACGAATACATTCATCTGGAGGTGCAAGAGGAGGGTGCATAACCCAACCTGCTTTGGACCAAGTTAAACTCCCAAACATGATTCTGCTGCATGATGTTGCCCATCACGGAGATGCCAGGCCATGTCGCCGGCACGAACCCCAGACATTTCGCCCCTGGAGCTGCGTCAATCACGTAGCTTTTCGCTGGAGGGTCGAACCGAGCGCCGTCGCTAAAATGAAATGCCAGTCTCGGTACCCACGACTTCTTGAACCCAGACCTGGGGCTTGTGCTGTTGTACTTGTAGCAGTACTCCAGAGGCCCTCCTCCATCCAGCTTCATCCTCTCAAGTCTCTTGGACAGTGCCCTTCCTAGAGCACCAACGACAGGCCTATAAGCCGGCTCCGTTAGAAACGTCAGGCTTGTACCAGAATCAATGATTGTCCCGCCACCCCGATCAGCTGCCCATATTAGGGATGGAATCTCTAGCAATTTTCCGTTGATGGAGATGCCCGCAACATTCACCGCATAGAAGGGGCTGAGGCTGGCCAGGTCAAGCTTGGTGTAACGCATACGTGAAAGCAATGGCGAATGGCTTGCGGTGCCCACACCTCCAAAAGTGAGATAATTGGAGAGGTAGTTGTGGCTTAGATGATCAACAAGGCAATACGAGAAGGTTCCGCCAAACTTGTGAGAAGCCCTGGTCGCAAAGGAGTAGTTGCTGTGTGCCAAGCCCAACACCCCGTCGGCTCCCTGGAAGCTCTGGCCTTGGAGAGTTAGGGTACATCCAACCACCACATCGTCCACCTTGGTCGCCCTCCCCTTCCCATTCGTGATTTCCGCCGTTATAGTCTCTCGTGCAAAGATCCCCAACGCACCCGACCCGTCTGAGTATCTAATTCACCAAAAGGGAAGGGGGTTACTTACTCTAATGGCCTAATTGTACTGCTTGTCCTAAGAAGTAAAGTGCACGTCAGTGTGCCTCGTGCACATCTACTGTAATTTAGTGATGGCAAGGAGAGAATCAAGGTACCTGTAATCATACGAACAGGGTGTAGATGGGGTGGGGCACCGAGCAAGCGAGAAGAGATCCATGAAGTCAATCTTACAAGTGCGAGACGAGCAAGGAACAGTTTTGAAGGTTGAGGATCGAGTTGGCTGAAATCCTCTTCTCCGGTTGCGGCGCTTGCAGCTCATCCAGGTCAATTCGCTTCCGGTATCCGCAATCAGCAACATCTTCTGAGGGGGGGTCCCAACTTTCACTTCCACGAAGTACTGGCCCGTTCCATAGTCCCGACCCGAGGAAATGGGCATTTCTATGGAGACGTTGCTGCAATTGGTCCGGGGTCCTGGCTTTTCCCAGACCTTCCTCCTCGTGCTCTGGTGGTGCTTACTGAACAAGATGCCCCGACGGACAATGTCGCTATGAACAAGCTCCTTGATGCGCTCCATCTGATCATAATCAGACTCCGGCGTGTACGCTTGCAAGTGTGTTAATTTCAATCGCACATGTCCATGGGCAGGGGATGCATAGCTAGAAAATGACTTATCATAGATCTGGATCATGAGCAGGAGTAAAATGAAGGTGATGGGCAGCATGAGTTTGTTCATGATGCTTGATCATGAATGTCCCAATGGAACAGCTACTGCAACTGCAAGAGAGGGAGGCTGGAAGCTAAATAAGCAGCAAGAAAACAGGACGAGTCAAGAGGTAGCAGCATAATTCCAAGACGGGGAAGGAGCAATCCTGGAAGCCAACAACAAACAAGGAGTACAAAAATGAAAATCAATACTTTGAAGCAACAAAAAGCAGACTCCCTGAAGCTTCACAAGAGGAGAGATGTTTCTTCTTCCTTCTGCTTCTTAAATAAGCTAATACATCCACGTTACTTGCAGCAATAATCAAATTGGCTAGACCTAGTCGTCAGGGGCCCACCTTGATTTGGGTTTAACGTAAGATGGGGTTGCATAATTGATTGTGGCCCCCATGACCTGTTGTAGATTAATATCGTCTTTTGGGTGTTACTTTTGTTTATGTTGTTGTTGTTGTTGTTAATTTTTAGATAATCGAATGGAGAGATCTCTGGCCACCCCCCTCTCTGATTGGGAACTGCACTTTTTGTCAGCATTGTGTCACTGAAGCAGGGCGGGCGGAGGAGTTGGAGCGCAGGCTGTTTTCGGCGGGTTGACTTTGGCCGACCACACTCCAGCTGTCCACGGGAGACGCATGTGCGCTCCTCTACGTAGGGTTGCATCGAGAACCTTAGATCCAAAGTCAAAAAAGACCCAAGGTGCAGAAATATGGCCTTTGGCATTCGGTCATGTGGATCTATTGCTCAAAACAATTATCCGGATTTCATTCTTGTTTTTCCTAAGATATAATCACCTAAGTGATTCCTAAACTTTTATCCGTTTATCTCTTGGGTTACTCTTCTCTTTGTTTTTTTTTTTTTTCCCAATTCAGTGCTCCTTTTTACATAAAAAAAGAAGAAGGGAAGATGCTGTTGCTGGTGTGGCCAAAACCTTCAGTCCTCATCCGAAATTGGATAATCACGTCAGGACTTCGTAAATTTTTGTCAAAAGTGTCAATAAAAGATGAGAGATTAAGTGCTTCTATGGTATCTTACCACATCAGGACATTGTCATAATTAACTACAGATCATTGTAAACATGTTATACATCGTCATGACAATTCAATTCATTCACGTGCGCAAGAGTCGTAAAACTTGATATGATAGGGTAGAATAGTATATCTTATAAAATTTCTCGGTGTATCGTCAAGATCAGCAGTGTGAATAGCCATTTTGCTTCTGAAGGGATGTCGGTAGGGCCTTGCATTCGTCTGCCCACCTTACGTGAGGGAAAAGGAACGGTGCCGTGAAGGAGACGAACGGGAATTACGAACGACATTCTTCTAACATTATTAATCAATAGTGGGGGGAGAGTCAAAAGCGATTTACGATTACATTAAGATAATTTAATCACCGCATCGTTCCAACTTGAGCCAACCAGCTAAGCCATGTTGAAGCAGGGGAGTTGGTAGCACCAATCGTGCCGTGCAACATGCAGATTTTTCAGCCGCCTTCCCCATTTTCTCTTTCACTCAAATTTTTTCTCTCTGACCAGTTTAATCATTGCATTCGTAACCCCACGTCGGGTTCGCCCTCAAAATGCATCCACGCAAGGTGATATTTCAACGTATCAGCCCAGCATGGACACTTTGAGTTCCACTTCCATAAGCTGTGCAGCTCGTTCTCTCTTACTTCAGAAATTTACTAGGATTCGGAACTTACTATTTCGCAAGATGTTGGTACCAACAATGCAATCACTTTCTTTGATTTTTGGAGGACAATGTACTTCTTGTTATGTATCCGAAGCTTTTAGTTTGCTCTAGATGATGATTGTTAGGTTTAACAAGATTAGTTTTGTGATACCCTTGGATTAACTCACTCGACGTATTATCCATTTTGGTCCGTCGAGTCTCATGGTTTTGTTTTTTAGAGTACATGTAGGTCCCCAAAAGTCACTCATCCCAGTAGTGCTCTCACATGAGCATACTTATCATTGAAATTCCAATGCTAGGGTGTGAATGACAAAATTTTTATTCTAAAAATTAATTTATAAGTAGAGAAACATGTTTAATAACAACATAAAATTTCTATTCTCGAGATATAAATTTGTTTAATAACGGTATAAAATTTCTATTTCACTTACGGTATCAATGGGTGGTGATTGGCGATAGCAAGCAGGGGCGGTGGTGGCGATGGTGGATGGGCGGCGACGATGGGTAGGCAGCGATGGGCAACGAATGACCGCTTAGCGACAAAGACAGCGGATGGGAGGGAGGAGGTGGGGAGCAGGGAGAGAGAGGAGAGTGAGTCGTGAAGAGAGAAAGAGAGAAAGAGAGAGGGAGAGAGAGTTTTTAACTTCTGATTTTTGTTCTAGAAATAGAGAAATATAAAATTTTAATTTCTGATTTCTGTTCTAAACCTATTTTTAGAATCAAATTTTTTTTTCAAAAATAGAGAAATAAAATTGTGTTATCAAATGAATTTCTGCTCCAAACCTATTTGTGGAATAGAAATTCTATTGCAGATATTTTCATGTAGGCTAAGCGTTTTTATTACGTCAAAAAGCAAATCTGAATGTTGGAATGAGGACTATTATTGTAATATAATTCCGCTAAAAGTAAGCGTTCGTCTGAAGTGCTGCCAAAATTTTTTAAAAAAAAAATGTGGGATTTCCACACACCCTTAGTGTTTGAATGGTCTTCTCTAGCCGTCCATCTATCTGTGAGTGAAATTAATGACCAACGCTTCTTGTAAACCCCTCCAATAATTAGACACGCACCTAGGATCTCTATTAGAAACGATACTCACTAGAATTCTAGGAAATTTTACCATTTCATTCACCTATCGTTTCGCCATGTAAAATCGATAAGATAAAAATGTGTAGACCTAGTTAATCAATCAACAATCGCCCACATAACATTCTTACCACTTGGTTTACTTGGTAGACCGACGATAAAATCTATGGCAATGTGCACCTATTTCCATTTCGATAGGCTGCAACGGCCCACTTAGTTTTTTATGCTCAATTTTCATTGGTTGGCAAACCACACTGAGCAACAAATCTTACAATATCATTCTTTATATTGATTTACCTAATAAAATATGATCCCACATCATTTGGCAATGCAAGGGATACAGAAATATTGTCCCAAATCGCTTAATAACGTGACCTATGTGCTTTTCATATTCATGTGATCTCACTTCACCTAATACTTTAAGTTTTTGTGTTAGATTTTCCAACATGGTATCAGAGTCAATGTTAATTCTTTCGTGTACGTGCGACCATTCCCCATTAGTTAAATTCAAGGCGGATTAGGACATTGAAAGGTGGATGACCAGAGAGCATTGGCTCTAATATTATAAAAGTTTAAGCTAATAGATGGAGGAAAACTGCATATATTTAAATAGCATATAAGATCCTTTGTCAAGCGCTATAGGACAATATTTCAGCACCCCTCTACATCTTAGCGCTTCAGATGAATTGACAATCTTGTGCAATGAGTTTTGTTTAGTATCTCATCTTCAACTCTAAATCGTCAAGAATACATAGTCGATCACGAAAGCTCAAGGATTTGTCTGTGTGGATATGCTTGTCTCCCAACTTTACATGCACACTATGGAGGTTCGGACAAGCCAGATTAACTTTGTTTTGTAGCACACGGTAAAGATTCGAAGTCCTTGTTCATTTAATGTAAGGAATTTCATTGTAAAATCAAGGTTATTCAGATTCTGAATTGTTGGGTTTCTTCTAAGAGTTGTTTATCCGCAAAATCGTATTACTTTAGGATATTGTGGAGCCGTGAGACTTTAAGGAAGTCAATTTGGGGTTATGGTTCGAATTAGGGGTGTGCAACCGGACCGGGTTGGCCCGGAACCCAGACCGGCCCACTCAAAAAATCGGGCTAGGAACCAGTTCCCGAACTAACCAGTCCAGGAACATGGTCCAGATTTTGGGGACCGGTTTGAACCTGTTCGGGTTCCAGGTCTAGGTGGAGGCTCGCCCGAACCGATTTATGGAACCGATTTTAGGGACTTAAATTTTTTTTTTTAAATTCCTTTTTCATATCTTTTATTTTTGCTAAGCATATGATGCAGCAAAGCAACTTTGCAACTGCAAGTTGATTATTTTCAACAACACTAATCAAAAGACTCTAGAAACAAGGTTCTATAGAGTATGTTGACTAGAGCTATAAAATATGGACAACAGAATAAAGTTCTGTAAACTAAAACTTCTTCCCTTTTTTTGTCATCCATGTTCGTTATTTCAACCACACCACTATGATTGACCTAACCTTTAGCAAAAGCTCCAGTGCTAATGAAAAAGACAAGTTGTGAAAGTTGAAAAAAAAGTTGAAAAAAAAAAGTGATGATTTTTGCAAATTTCTACAAACGAAGTGATGATTTTTGTTTAGATTTTATTTACAAGTTGCGAAAGTTGAAAAAAAAAATAAAAAAAAATAGAGAAACAGGGTTGATCCTGTTTACCCTGTTTCCAGACCGAAATACAGGGTTGGTTCCAAAACAAGGTCGGTTTCTAGGCCCAAAAAATGGGGACCAGTTATAACATGGCTGGTTTCAGGGTCTAGACCTAAAATCGCC